>LD688961.1:423672-643632 GCA_003118335.3 Papilio memnon
ACCAATATTCTAGAAGTTATCAAAACATTAAAACTCACGGGCAACAGCGGCACGCGGCCGCACAGAATTATAAGAGAATGATCGCAGCGATGTATTAGTTCTTTAGTTAATTTCTTAGATAACCGATTAAGTTAATTCATTCTTTGTTTGAAAGCTAGTTGCGATTATTAGATGCACTAAAAATTGAGAAATAAATTAAAATTTTAATAAAAAAACAAAACCGACTTCCAAACAAAATACATTAAAAACAAAACATTCTCAAAAAAAACAACACACTAAAAAGTGACGAAATAATTCCTTAAAATTACTTAAACCTTAAACCTCACTTATTTTAGTTATGTCTACGAGTATATTGTACAATTAGTATTACTTTGAAGTCGGTGTCAGTCACGGTAGAATTCATTACTTAAACGTTATACGTTCAATTGTCAATTGAGATAGTAAAAATAGATTACAAGTCAAGTGCTTAAACCACTGAGCCACCGACGCTCTCATCTTGGGTTCGAATCCCACCGCCATGTACCAATGTGATTTTTCGAATTTCATATGTACATAATTTACCCGACGTTTTTACGGTGGAGGAAAACATCGTGATGCAACCTGCACATATCGGAGAAGAAATTCAAAGATATGTGTGAAGTCAACCGAGCCGCAGTGGGCTAGCGTGGTAGACTATGGCCCAGTCACCCCTTACATTAGGGTAGGCTCCGAGCCCCTCGGTGGGGACGTATAGTGAGCTGGTGATGATGATGATGATGATGATGATGATGATGATGATGATGATAGTAAAAATGTAGAAAGCCTTATGAAGAAGTATCACTGCCTATCTCGGCTGACACCGACATCAATGTAATACTAATCTATATCTATATCTATACTAATATTATAAAGAGGAAAACTTTGTATTTTTGTATGTATTTTATGTCCGATTTAAAAAATTCTTTCACCATTAGAAAGGTAATTTATCTGTGAGTAACATAGGCTATATTTTATTATTATTAATATTGAGGAACTATTATAAACAGCGTATTTCCTGGACCCCGGCGTTAACAAATCACTAAATTTTAACTTTTCTCGGCTTATGCTGCTTAAACCGTTAGATGTATATATAAATGATGTATGAAAGAATGGTAGATCTCAAAAAGTTCTACAGAAAAGTCCGCGATAGCATATATCTATCTTTACCGGTTTTCTTACACTAATCACTTTTTTGTTAACAAAATGAATTAAAAATCGCATGCTATTTGCGTCGTTGTTTTATTGGTTTCAATATTAATCCTTATCCAAATAAATGCGTTTGTTGTAAGTAGAATTTAATGTAGAATAAAATTGTCCTGTACAGTATTTAAATTTCACATATAGTTTAAAAGATATCGCGAACACAAACAATAAGGGTAGCCGAAAAATCAGCTCTCAAACTACCGGGCTTAGAAATTCTTGGATCTGGCATCAGTAGATTTCTGTAATTTCGTAGATTACTACTAAGATAATACTTTAGGTAATAGGTTGAAAAAAGGGCGAACATAAGTTTTGAACTTTTAAACTCCACGCGGACGAAGTCGTGGGCAACAGTTAGTTGTACAATATAGACATAACAGCTACAATAAGTGAGGTTTAAGTTTTAATGAATTTTAAGGAATTATTTCGTTACATTTTAGTGTGTTGTTTTTTTGAGAATGTTTTGTTTTTAATGTATTTTGTTTGGAAGACAGTTTTGTTTTTTTAAAGGAAATGAAGGACACTAATGTTTTTGTACAGTTTTGGCAGTGGAAACTCAAGTTAAGTTTATTATTTCAATATAATTTCTGTCTGAATTGCGTAATGAATCAGGTTTGCATTGATCTATCAAGTCTTGTCCTTGATAAAGTATCATATAACGGACTTGATGCTCTGTTGTTTTCTGTCAAGTATGCGACAACTGTGACTGTATTAAATTGTTGAATTACCGTAAAATTCCACCGAAACATTTAAATGTATTGAAACATATGACAACATGATTTTATAAAAAAGAAAGTTTTCTGAAATTTAGCGTGTCCTTTGAAAAGATCCCATACACGGATGTCTTTCAGCAGCAAACAAACACAGTCAGCTTCAAGCAAACAATAACAACCGATTAAAATTAGACATAGGGAGCTACATAAAATTTTTTATCTTTTGACGCTTGACATTTATATAGAGCAAACCATTTTGACACAATAGAAATCAATTTGTTTATTCAAAGATGTCATACATTTCATAAAGAGAAAAAGTTATTAATTCAACTATGAAATTTTCATTACGTCCAAACTGAAAGTGGAATACAGGAATCTCGAATCCTATTCCGAATATTTCACGTATTTTAAAATAAAATTCGTTTATCAAAAGCTGTACAAACAGCATTGTGTGAAGGCGACTATGCGAAAACATTTTACCGTGAGTTTCCACTGACGAAATTCCTGTCCGAAAAGTCTATCTCATAATTTATGAAAAAAAAACTGATGTAACTATAATGTTTTCTGTACTATAAAAATTCGTTTTAGGATATAATATAGTAAACGTTTAGAAGAGTTAGTATAGTTTTTTCATTAAAAAGTGAAAAATCATAGAATTTGATGAGGTTAATAAAATGTGATAGCGTCAGTACCACTCCAAACTTTTTTTTTATATTTTTAACTTTTCCATCATTAATTGGAATGTATGATTGTATCTTACGCTAAGCATTGATTTCTTAATAACCATCGTGAAATTTTGCACCGCAAATGTCCGAGTACAGAAAAAGATCACAGAAAAAAAGCAATTTAGGTGGTGATGGATCCAACTCGCGGTAATGTCCGATTTAGTTATAAGTCTTTTAAATGTTGTAATTTAAATTTGCTCGTACCCATTTTTATTCTTCGTACATATACATATGTTCTAGTTTCTATCAAACACAATCTCCAATACATTTTATGGGGATAACGCCTTTGACAGGCATTGTGTTTAGCGCTTGCACTAAAACAATGCGGTAGTGGTTCTGACGTGTAGGAGTAATAGGATTTCTATTATAGAACTCCTGACCACTGATTGAAAAGACTAATTAAACAATTACGCAAGTCGTAATTTCTCTCGAAACTGTTGATGATTTCGTCATGAGGGCAAAGATACTTTGAATTTATGTTTCGAAACACGCTCTGCGCAGAATTATTGCGAAAAGCATTGGTAAGGTTTTCATTACATGAAATATTCTTGGAAGATCGACCACCCAAAAAAATTTGTCAGTAAAAATTTCATCACGTAAATGCAACGTTTTAAATGTACATTTGATTTTGAGAAAATTGCCATCATCAACAAACGGATGATGAAACTAAAGTATCTGTACATTCGTCATCTTTGTGGATTACTCGCCTAGCTTTTAGTGTGGGGCATTAGGCGAAAAATGTGAAAGAGTTATCGTCGTTGAAATTCTAACACCACGGATGTCAAAAATAGCAACTTTTCAGGAGAGAGAAAAACTGCACAGTTTTGTAAAGATACTATAATAATACACTGTTTGTGTACTTAATTATAATTTTATTTAATGTATAATAGAATACGTGTTTCTGATAGGCTGAAACAATACGTCCTCCGATTCTCTAACGAATGGCATCAGAATAGCCAAAGAGTGACTTACGTGGTGTCAGAACTTAAATTTTATAACATACAATTCAACAATAGAAAATACTATGTACTATTTAATTACGAAATTTGCGAATAAATTATTATAGAAAATTACGACGTATACAGTTACCTGCGGAAACTATTTACAAAGTAATATATAAAGATCAGTAAAAGCCAGTAATATATAAAATAATTGTATATTGTAAGCAACAAGACGACTTTAATTACAAGGTGTTGGACTTACGGTCTAATGAATCACAGCGTAATCAATGACTTTCTCTTTTTATTCCATTTTCGCAAATAAATAATGTCACAGTAGAAGTAGATAATTACGTTTTGCACCTAGAACTAAGGACCTAGTTTTACTTATGTCTTTGTTGTCATTTTCTGTTTTGTGCCTCCATATTTGTTTTTCTTTATTGCGTTCTTTTTATTGGTAACGAGTTGCCAAGAATGTTGTTTTAATGTATAAAAAATGGGTGTTTTTACCTACCGTTCTAGAATGCAATAAGTATGTTTTTTTTTCCGAAATTTTATAAATGAATACACCGTTACTTAAGTCCATTACGTAGATAGATAATTTTCTATGATCCAGATTTGTTTAATACTTCTTCAAGACGAACGTTATTTAAATAATGTATTAAATATTTGCATAATATATTGGTTGATATTGTATGCGAATGTTCTTAGAAAATTTGAAATCTTTCCAATACTTTTGTTATAATAATAAGATTATAAACTGGTTTTATTCAAATCCATAAACATTTACATGTATATTATGAAGTTATAATATGCTTACACTTATTTTGCATATAACATTTTAATCATGGCATACAAAAAATCAACATTTATGGAGTTCCAGTGGTGTTACTTATATCAGCATAGAGCATCATTTTTATGAAATTCTCCAGTTTTATCTTAACTTCACTTTCTAAGGATTCTTTTTACGGAATTATCTTGTTTATATTTGTAGTGTCCTGCATTTGTCTCTCTCATTTAATAAATTGCCGCTGCGATATCATATATCTATCTATTAAGGTTGTCGCACACAATTAAATGATCGCAATGATGTATTAGTTCTTTATTTAATTTCTTAGCTAACCGACTTAGATAATTCTTTCTTTGTTTGAAAGCTAGTGATTATCATATGGCGATGTTTAGATTCACTAAAAATCGAGAAATAAGTATTTTTTTTAATAAAAAAAAACCGACTTCCAAACCAAATGCACTAAAAACAAAATATTCTCAAAAACAATACACTAAAAAGTAACGAAATAATTCCTTGAATTATTTAAACCTCCCTTGTTGTAGCTGTTATTTCTAATTGAACAATTATTATTGCTTTGAAGTCGGTGACAGTCAAGGTATATTCATTACCTTAACGTTACTATATACGTTAATTTGACAATAGCCATTAAACTTAGGGGGTAAATGTTTTGGATAAAAACCCTAATGTGGGAAAGAGACATTTGCAATTGAGAATTTGACAAATGTAAACAATAAAATAAAGTTTTTATAATTTCACGCGGATGAAGCCGCAAGGGAACAGCTAGTAGTAGGTACAATATAGACATAACAGCTACAACAAGGAAGGTTTAGGTAATTCAAGGAATTATTTCGTTTCTTTTTAGTGTATTGTTTTTTTGATAATGTTTTTGTTATAATTCTTTGTGTCGCACTCTCCCTTGTCCAATTGACTCACGAAGGACACGAGACTGGAATACAAATGCGCAGTTATGGATGTTTTGTCGCGACTCGATGAAGGGAATTTACGTTCTTGCGAAAATAAAACATTACTCAAGGTCATATGGTCAGCGTTGCATCTTTATTAAAGCGATTAAAATTAATTAAAAATGTCAATTTTCATAAAACAAATATTACGGTGGGAATCCACTGTTGACACAAGTGTACCTAAAACATACTGTCACAATATAGGTATTTCAATATAAGTTTGAATTCAATGTTATCTAACATTTATATTTTAGCATCACCAGCCTCTTTGTATGGTGATAGTGGTAATGTATATAATTAAAACATTAAAAACTATTAAAGCTTCATTTTTTTAATGGTACAGTAAAAATAAAAGATGTTGAGGCAATGCATTCTTGAATAGAGGCTAAATCATTTTCTTTATCAAAGCGTATCAATTCGCTGGAGTGCTGTCGTCACGGAGCAAATAGAATCGTTCTGGCCGCTGAGAAAACATTTCTGCGTGAATGAAACCTCGCAAGCTCTTTCGTTACCGGGCCACGGTAGCGTTCCAAATTCAAACGTTTCATTAGATACGTTTTTGTCGAGGTTGCAACTGTTTGTCTATATAAATATTAAAAAGAAAGATTTGTTTCGTTCTCCGTTAGTACTGAGTTTAATAATTATTTTTATGGAAATTAATAAGAAAGTAGAAGAGAAGAACTAACGACGTTTATTATGAATACTGACAATTGCACAATGAAGATGGTATTATGAACTATAAATATTGATGCTCATTATTTTCTTTAGGAAGCTATATTGTCTTAGATTATAATGAAGATAAAAATGACCAATTTTTTTATGTAGTATTTAAATGAACATAAGTAATGCCGGAAATGAAGTCTAGTACAATAAACGGGATTAAGATCCGGATGCGCCTTGTGTTCATATACCTAATGTCGAATGTTGAATTGTTAAGATTTTTTTTTCGTTTCATACAGTGTAAAGTTATATGACATGTTTTTATACGTTAACGTATATGTAAGAGAATTAATTAGAAAAGTACGTAAATTCATTCGTTATCTAATGATCTAATGATCATTGAATAAGAAATTGTTTACATCGATAGATGTTTCATTATTCACATATATGTAGTTAAAGAATCTATAAACAATGTCATATATCATTGAGTTTACATAAACATAATTATTGGTACGTATGAGTGTGTTTGAGTGAAACTAAGGTGTACTACTTACATAACAAAGATAATGTTTCTAATTAACCGGCGATTGTGATCGGTAGTTGCGAGCACACGAAGTCATGAGTTCATACCAACGTCTGACCTTTCACTGGCTGAGAAATGCTATTATGTTGTCATTCCCACAAGACCTGCAGCTTTATCCGTCTTCTAACAGCCCTAACGGTTCCGTATGCATTTCTTCATTTATCCAGGAAGCTGATGCGATTATAAAGATGGTATTGAATGTTTGCTTTCATTTGCCATTTTCTTATGAATGGGCAAGGAGCTCGTTAGAGCATTAGTTATATTTAGGATGCAGCCCACCGCCAAAGTTATACGATCTGTTGGTGCGTGGCGCCACTGGATGGATACCGTCCGAATCTCTGCACGCGATATCTACGCAGTTCAACTGTGTCTATACAATGCTTGACATGTTTACATTTGGACGTATTTAGCTAATGTAAATAAACAATCTCATTGTAGTACCGTTAAATTTTCGTTATTCGTGGAATTGGAAAGTACAATGAGGCAATGTTACCCAGCTAGAGTGGTAAGAGGTAGAAATAACATGATGGGATTTTTTTTTCACCGATATCAATTTGGAACATTTAATGCGGTAAGTTGGTGAGGTAATCGCCAGTTTATTTGCCAACCTATTGTTACTACATCGATATTGTTATCATAAATATTCGGTGTTATCGAACAGACAATATTTCCATTTGGAGTGATTAATTTTATTGCTTGTTATAAATCACATTTTGTTTTATTTACAGATTGATTCGTTTCGGTGGTGTACGCAATGATTGGAGTAAGTCCGTTGGCATCGGACTCAATGACATGGAGACTGTAAATTAGGTAGGTATATATGAATTAGTTTAAAATAGACAATGTTGTTGTCCACTCTGGATATGAAAATAATTTAAATGGCCTTGAGTGTAGTAAGAAATATTATAGTTTTGATACAGAGATCGATGAAGAAGTGCGCGTTTGCTGCACTTGTGTTATTAAATGTGTTTCCTTAATGTCGTAGACATTATATAACATTCTTGAATACATCGATCAAGTTTAAATCAAATGCGTTATTGAGCGGAATTGTCTCGCTATTACTTGACTGATTCAGAAGCAAGGAAACATTTTATTGAATAGTTACACCGTGAAGGCAATAACTCTGTCAAGGCCAAGATGCACATAAATTTTTTTTGCGTGATTATAAAAAACTGACGAATGCGGATAAAGATTATAACGTAGATGTTGGTATTTTCATTATTGAATTAAATGATGTATTAATGCTATGGTACAGTTGTTAATTAGGTTGTGGTCAGTAAATCTCTAGCTTGGTTCCCAAAGTGGACGATGACTGGCGAAACTGTCAAGGGCAAATTAGGACAACGCGCCCGATGCAACGTAACTAGAATAAAAACAACAAAAACCTCATTGTAACGTAACGAACTAAAGGAGGATCTAATGCCGTGGGAAATAATATTTTGGTCTTAATTTAACGCTTCGTCAATCGCCGAAGATAGCTTTATTGTTCTGCTTTCTCTTTGCTTTTTGATGTAATGCATATAAGCTTCACTTATTCATAATACTTGTTTAAAATATTAGCATCTTAGTCTACAGTAATTTATAAATGTAATCTAGTTTTCTGTGTTTCCAAAGCTTTAAATCCGTCAAACATAAAAATAAACTACCGAAAAAATTGTGTTTCATGTAATGTTTAATAATAACATTTATTCGTATTTAATTATACCGATGTTGGCTTACATTACATTAGAATTAACTGGAGTTGCGATGAAAATAATAGACCGACGTATGAGAATTAATGAGTGTACTAATTTATAAACACCGTGTGGCCGTTATGATTTGTATCGTTATAATTTGTACCGTTGTAATTTGTGGACATTTACCATGTATAATTGTTTACACGAGTATGATAGGTCTTGGAAAGCAACTTTGACATTATGATCCCTTTTTTTAGTTAGTCTGTGCTCCAAAATTGTAACATGTAATTATCTTTCAGATCTCACTAGACTGTTGAAAAAGATTAAGTGTTGGCAAAAGTGTGAACAATACAGTTTTGTTATGACATTATTTAAAGAGTGGTCGTAAGAACTCAGCGTTGCAGTTATTTCCATGTTGTAAGAGTGCTGTAGATTGGCAGCCATGCTGTCCTACATGGTGCCCGTTGACGAGAAACCACCGCCGGCGCCCGTAAAGGGCCGCCTCGCGTTGGAACTGATCGGCAGTCCAGGCAGCCCGGAGTCCGCGGTCAGGAAGACCAGAAGTAACATATCCAAGGAGTCCTCGACGAGCTCGTTCGCGAGCGATCTCACTATATCGTCGTCGACTCCGACCGGCGTCCTTGACAAGCCCAAACATAAACTGCTGAGCAATGGCAATAAACACACGTCGCTAAAAAGGTTAGTGTCTATCGACTATATTTAATGCTGTTACCTTAATTAAATAGCTGGAAGAAGAGATTAAAATGCTTTAAAACACATTATTTTATAAAGTAAAAACCGCTTCGCGAAATTACATAATACTTGTACTACATATAATTGCCAAATCAAACTGCTGAGCTTTAGCTTCCAGAATATTCATATTACCAAATAAAACAGTAATGCTAAAAAATCGGTTAAGATCTATATGCTATAGTCATGGCTTCGAATGTCAGAAAAAGTTTGCTAGATGCTTGATCGGGTTAAGGTTTATTTTCATTTAGATAAAAAGCGATGAGCGAGGATAGCTATTGATATCTTCAATGTAATGAGCAAAAAATTGACTGTATTTGTGTTGCCATTCATAATAATACATCAGATATTTCTCTTTGTTATTAGTAATTTATTACTTAATCCCATGCTACCATGCACCAACTGTATATGCTAATGATATTCTATTGTTTCCACTAGTGTCTTGTGTACTCTATACTGACCTAATCGTTTATGTACGAACTGCGTTGTTCCCGTCTGCATAGAGATTTATGTATCGGATATAATAGTGCTAAATACATGTATCAAGGATAAATGCTTTATTGGCGTGTCAATATTAATCTGAAATCTAGACTAGAGATGCAAATGATGCTTAGAAGAAATCATGGATCGTATTATCTTCTTGTGTCATTAAAAATGAACAAAACCTATAGACGTGTTAGATATCTCCACTAGTGGCCACATATATTTGGTATTTACCATTTTTAGTCAAAGTCTATTTGTCTTCCGTTGTCCATGTAATTTCCTAATATCCTAGTTTAATGAGTAACATTAACCACATTGCCGGGAATCGTGTGCGCGTCTGCTATTGAAAATCGATTTCCGACAGACTGGAACGTACAGAGGTCGCCAAAGGTCTGCAAATACATACCGTGTAACATGTCTCTATTTGCCAGCCACAGCACTTAGTATTAATGGATGTATCAATTTGGACGTAACCTGTGGTTTAACTGCACTTATACAAGAGCTTAAACAATTTGTGATATAGGCTTTTAATGTGGCTTTTAGCAGTTTTAACCACAGGCTGTCATGAGATATCTGATTAACCTTAACAGATGCTACACAGGAATTTGAATTATAGTCAAACAAGGATGTCCAGCCCGGTTGGGGTCTGTTAATATGTAAAGCCTACATGGATATCGAAAATGGCATAGAGGACGCTAGTGAACAATCTCAAATTATTTTCACTTACACAGCTCAGATAATTAACCGACCTATACTAAGTGTTAAAGGAGTTCAGAAGCAAGCAATAAACATTGCTTGCTTTTGATAGTCATGACAAAGAACAAAAGAGATATATTTTTAAATAAAAACATAAAATCAAATGTTTAGATTAAGACTTGTAAGCTTCATAGTTCTTGCATTCCCAGGCGTCTGGTAGTCTCAAGGGGATTTGCGTTAGCCACGGCGTATATATCTCCAGTTGATAGTCAGGCCTGTGAGAAAATTATATTCGTTTTATATCAATTATGTTTAAGAAAATGATATAATCTAATATAGATTTTTAAATAAGACCTTTGTTGTTACTTTCTCGTATAACTTAATAGTTATCCATTAAAATGTATTTTAAATTATAGGTCGTAGTCTACTCTGTATATAAATTACATTTTTAGTAATTCCTGTTTAAAATAAGCTGGAAATTGTAGTTCAAATTTTCCTTTGTAACTTCACTTTTTATCTGGAGTGCCGTGTGCCGCTCTTGGCATTTTCTAAGCACCTGAACAAGCTCTAAGGTAAAATCCTAGGTAATATTAAACTAGATTTAAATATAAAATGCACTACAAAATGATTTCAATTTAACTTAGCTTAGCTTAATATATATTGTCGAAGTTTTGTCTTTGTTTTGTCAAAGAGAATGAAAGGTCAAAATAATACAATTGTCACTACAGTAGACTTCTAGAATAAGGATAACGAATGACTTACTTAGCAGCAATCCACCCTATAAAGCCAGTGGAGGTGACCGGTACTGGTTTCAGGCTTTTCTTTGTCTCCGCTTTCCCCGTTGCACGTGGAAGTTCTGCCGCTGCTTCTTCTCGTATAGCTTTTGCTTCCTTCAAGGTTCGGCTAAATGAAATATATATTAATCAATTACAATTACATAAACTGTTACATTAATTAGTAGTGATCTATGTGGATATCACTTTGATACAGTCTATATCCAAAATTTACTCTCGTTAGATGGTAAAAAATACAACCTACCAAAAAAAACCATTTCAAGCCATATTTACATTTATATGGACGGCAATGCAATAAAAATTAAAACGGTATCCTGTATTTTTCTTGATGTATTTTAAAATTTTCGGTACGAGCTGTCGCCCGCAAACTTCCTTGGCGCGGATTTAAAAAAAAAGTCGTCTATTACATGCCCGCGGGCATCTACCTTCTATCAGCTATCTTTCAGTCAAGGTCCCATCAAAATCGGACCACCCGTTACGCCATTTTGACGAGGAATTTAAAAAAAAGCCTATAATATGCCTATCTATGTCAGCTACCGTCCAATGAAAGTCGCGTTGAAATCGGCCCAGCCGTTTCTGAGATTACCCGGAACAAACGCGGCTTGCGGAAAGACAGACAGACAAAAAAAAATGCGATTTTCGTTATCAGCAACGCAAGTACATCATCATCCCCAAATCTGGAATTTTTCATTTGATATTACAAACACACCCTTCAATTTTCTTATATATATATAGAATAGATAAATAGATAGATAGATATATATTATCTGAAGACCCGCTCTAGTCACAAATATACGCCATTTTTACGACGTTTCGCTGATGCTACAGAGCGCAATAATTCAGTAAGTGCAGCTATTTCGAAATTGCATGCATTTTGTATAACTTCTTACTTCGAAAAGTTTCCCTTTACATAACAGCATTATTTACGACTTGGCGTACTTAGGGCCTTTTAAAAAAGGACTTTCATTATTGTGTAATTACTTCGTTTCATCGAGAAATTGTGTAAGTTTTATTAAAACACGCAAATATTTTCATTATTTTGTCTTGGACATATCTAATCGGCCTAGAACTAGATGAATCTCAATCCAAATATTACCTTTTAGAACAACTTTCTACTTTATCCAAAAAATAGAATAAAGTCTTTGACATTATCCAATATGATTATATACACGTATTTAGGGAATACTTTAAGAAATTGACAAAGTATCTCACATAGCAGTAATAGGACTATCGTTTCTATCACGTTACTTAAAAGTTTCGGATTACTTTAATAGTTTCTACTTTCCTGATTTATAAAGCAACTAACTTAGGAGTCCTAAGTTGCAGGATTCCGGTATATGAATTGAATAATTACTATTTATGTTGTTTAAAATCAATCGTGGGATTATAAAATTGAAGATTTATATCAGCTCGCTGGATTCCGCTAATACCTCTTGTAGCAGCATTTGTTCCAAAAAGTGAGTCGCCTTACATGTTTGGATGGCACTGTACTTGAATTCTGGCCTAGAGCTAGTTCGGTACTAACAAGAATTACGATACGATATACGCAAATTGCATGTCTTGTCGGTCAGTTGCAATCTTGGTGACATGTGTCCGTTATAACGAAAGGTTGTATTTTAAACCACACACTTACATACACAAATATTCGTAATTTTATTGATAAATTTATTTTTTAAATGATCACTTCTGTTGGTTTTAGATCTTCATTTTTAAGCGAAACTAACATTTTTAGTCAACCTCAGTGTTTTTATTCTACTTTAAGAAAATAAAAATAAACATTCTCGAAACCTGCATTTCACGTTAAGCGGAACTCAGCTTGCAAGTTCGCCGGAGTTCATAATAAAAAACTTGCAACATGGCCAAATGGGTTCGTTGTTACGCAATACAAATTCACATCGCTTGGAAATAAACGTCCTGCTTTTGAAAGTCGTAAAGCTCCGTGTGATATTCGCAATGTTATATATCTAATGTGATACATATATAAAATGTTATGTGCGAATATATAACACAATATGACATTAATTGCATTTCATTGGCTTACGCAAGAGAAATTTATATAACAATTTTTCTGGGTTAATAATTTAAATATACTTATATGATAATGAATATCCTTATAACAAAACAAGTTAAGCAGTAGCACTTTCACTTCATTACTACTTAATATTTGTAATATACCAAAGCTAAATATAGAATTTACAAATATCTATTCAATATAGCATCTGCTATAAGACAAGAGTTAACTTAGAACTTGTATTACATAGTCTTTAAGGCGAACTTATAACGGGTATATGTCCAAAATGTAAGAGCATAATGTCAGTCACTGGACAATTGTTGGTTGATAGAACTGTGTAATAGGTAAGTGTGACTACGCGGTCATCGTGTTGCTAATACATTAGTTTGTTTTTCTGTTCGTTCTTGATAATTTCCGTTCTCGATGTTTTCGTGTTCGATTCGAAAGCCGAAACAGGACGTAACCACAATATCCTTAGTCCAGACCAGTAAAACAAGCAAACATATCGTCTTCCATAACATGCTATTTCTTAGTTGTTTGTTTTCGAGGCAACACTAGAATATGATTACCAGTTTAAACTAGTCATGTTTACTTTTGCTGACCTTTCAAGCTGGGGTTTGTTTGACACAAACATGCATTTACGAGCACGACGTCATAGATGGATCGTGAACTAGTGTCGTATAATGTAACCTTTTTGCAACTATGTTTATTTTAAATTATGTTCCCAAGCAGGACGCTTTCTGCGAACAATTTACTTCCATACCGTAATGGTTTTAATGTTCGTTTCAGTTACATAAGACGTAATAGCTCAATGGTCTACATACTATCGCATGGTTGAGCTTCGATCTTTAAAAGCTTTGACGGAATCTTTGTCTACTTGAATTGTAAATGTTTTTTGTTATTACTAGATTATATTACAAACAATGGTACTGCACTAACTGAAAAAACATTTTTTTAATCAGTTCTTCCGCGAACTTTTACTCTCAGACTTATTATTATGAAATGTATCAAACGGGTTTGAATTAAACGGACGTGTCAATTTTACACCAGAAACCTTTACACGTATATTATAACAATAAACTTTTGTTTTAGCAACTCGTTATCACAAAGACAATAAAAATAAAAGCTTGCAAGTTCTGTGTGACTTAACATGAGAACAATTTCTCATGTTTATCGAATGATAATTTTAAGGATTAAGCATAATGCATTGGTATGTTACATAAACGCATTTTAACCGTAATTGACTCATTATAGACCGAGAAGCTATCTGACCCGGTGAGCATTAGTGAAACTAAATTATGATAGCTCACTAGCGCCCTCCTTTTTTGCCATTTTCCATGTCCATGTATGTTTTACATTTTTTTAAATCGACCGATAGCAGCGTCTCCCTCACCAAGCTGGACATTCTTGTTTGACCATATAGCAATTACAATTATTCAATTTTCTAGAGCGCTAGTTTTTTCCGCATATTCATCAATACCCTTATATCATAAAGCAGCTATTGAGGTTATGCGGAACATACATCAACGATACCATAGAATTCCATCTTAGTGACATTTATTCGTATTGTGGTCTCTGTTTTATCAAAGTGAATGAAAGGGACGACAATGTGTATCAATACAAGTGTTACGTCAGTTTACCTTTGCTCGTCCAGTAACCAGCTCCAGAGTTGAGTCCATTGTTTGCTGCACGCCTCCGCCTTCTTCCACTGGGCTCTCATCTGAAACGCTTCCGTGTTCGGGTCGAATTTAGGCATTTTCCCTGTGTCCTTATCCATCGTTGTTGATTCTACTTGATAACACAATTAGGCCACTCGTTGATTGCGATGTGCTGTAAGCAGTCGTGTAATGTTTTATTTTAACACTTAAAAGATAACTGTTGCAATCCTGATAACATCAACGGTTTAAAAACTCGCCGGATGGAGCGTGAATTAATTTAAAAAGCAAATTTATCATCTGTTGTGGTTCATTTAAACGCGCCGTAGTTCCTCTATCTGATTCATGTTTTATTGCACGGTGAAGGTACGAGAAACTTTTTAACGGTGATTCTAGCTTCAGCGCTTAGAAATGAGTTCGCAAAATAGTGGTGGGTTTTATGATAAGTTTTATTATTATCTATCTATACAGTTAATAAAATTATAGTATTTGTAATATAAAGGAACCTATTTCGTGAACAAGGATGTATGATGCTTATTACCAAAAAAAAAACGTAGAGAAAATCTGATTTAAAACGTAAAATTTTTTTTAATTACTTTTAAATTTCCGATTGGTAAGACAACTTTTTATCCGAAGCTCGATACAACACGCTACACTACTTTAGGGATAGATTTACCGCTATAAGCCATAGAATAAAAACATGTAATAATGGTTATGCTGGGTAATTAGTGAATGTACGCAAACAGACCTTTCCATTAACTAAAGACACCGTTTAAATGACACTTACTATTAAATCACGTTTAAAGTGTCGAGAGTTCTTATTTGTATTCCCTACGGAACTCACAACTCTGTTCGCATTTAGACTATTTCAAAGATTGGAATAGTGTTATGTTTAAGTATATTTATTTTTCTAATGCCATTACTGATATAGTTATAGAAGTTTCTAAAATATAAGTCCTAAATCCAAAACGAAAATTAAACGTAAATATTATAATAGATACTTCCCTGTCTACCCTGATTTCAATAAAATACTTGAATGCTTTTCCCTATCATCATAATGTTTAATGGCTAAGCGAACTGTGTCAACGGATATCGATTATACAAGCTTTTGTTACAGTATTATAAAAGACGGGAAATCGTCTCTAACAATGCTGTTAACTTCGATTTATATGCGGAAATTACACTCTTGCAATGATTCCGTACATAATAAATACTCCAAGAATAATGAACAAGTTTCATTATTGTCATTATGCATCGCTCGCTCGCCAATAACAATTTGATGGTCAATACAATTCATTCCATTATCCGACTTTAATAAACTAATACAAACGCACAATCGAGAAACGCCACAAAGAGTCCATCTACCATCATTGTCAAAGTGGGCCAGATATTACAAAGAATGGTAAGTAGTTTGGAACCAATACGGAACTATAGTTGTAAAAGTTAAAACGATTGCACTGCCTTTAGAAGCTGCAAGTCGGCCGATTAGAAAGTAAATTCGGTTACACCAGATGGTACCCAACTGTTTCTCATGATTTGAACAAATCTTCCATGCCGATACTTTTTTATTTTTATCTTTAATGGAATTAGAAAAGGAATAAACGGCTAGATTCATTGTTAACTGGACCCGGCTTTAGTCGTTATGCAAAATCAAATAACGTCAAAAGTCTAAAATTGAATAATTAAAACAAAGGTAATAAATGTACAACTAAAAGTCTTATTATAACAGAAAGGAATTATTTTTCAAGTTTTTTAAAGTCCAATTTTATCACATTATAGTTGCTTAGGAAAGCTTCGGAGACAAATATCACTTATCATTTAGAAGACTAGCAAACCCTGGCTTTGTTATTAATGGATGATGGATAGTTGGATGTTTCTTACTACATATCTGAAGAATGACTAAAATGATCTTGCTGAAAAATAGTCTGGAAGAAGACATAGGCTAATATAATATTATAATAGTATATCGTTCCTCGCGGACGAAGTTGCGGGTGATAGCCTGTATAATGATTAACTTATATTGTTGCAACAGATGGCATAAGATGACGATGATTATGTAACAAGTAGAGTTCAATAATGGCGCCTTTGAATGTCCGATTTGACCTACTGAAAATATTGTAGGATATTTTTAGTGGACGAGTAAGTAAAATTGTACGTGGGTTTGTATTTCTGTCCATTCCATAATGACATCTTGCTGCCTAAATGGCTAAACTGTTTTTAACAAGTCTTCAGCCCCGTTTTCTAGTATTCTTTCCTGGAGTATAGGGGCTGGTCTAGCTAATTATTTTTTTTAACTATTATACCAATTAATTTTCATCAATGTATGTGAACTTCCATATCACTTAAAACAAATTAAATCAATCTATTCGGTACGTATTAAGTATTGCGCGAAATATTCGCATGGGTCAGTAAATTTTGCCTGCATATTTTAGTAATATCACGGTAGTCTATTACATTTTTAATTTATTACTTAGCAATGGGTAGCATCAAAATAATAATATCGTTGATAATAATATTAAAATGTAATTGGTAACCAACAATATAATATTATTATGGTATGGTATATTTTTCCTCGTCCTGAAGCTAGTTATCTAGTTAACTGACTCCAGCTTATTAGATGTGATGCTTGTTACCTATCGATTAATTTTCTTCTTTGTTCTGGGCTCTACATTATTCATAACTAGTATAATAAAACGAAAAATCTAATTAATTACATTTTCTTCTGTGAGAACTTTTTCGAACGTGGAAGTAATTTCAACTTCATAAAATGTTTGAGTAGTATATTACAAGGACATATTACTTTTCAACATGTTGTTTACTACAATCCGAGTCGTAAAAGGTTTCTAGGTCTTACAAGGATAACCTTGAAGGTATGGACTTTAAGAGGCAAAAACAAAAGCAATCCCTAAGAAGTAGTTAATCTCGAGACTTCGTCCGCGTAATTTAAAAAAACTAGTATTTTAACCTATATTACTCAGAGATAAAGTAACTTTCTAACGTCGAAATACTTTTTAAATCGGTCCATCCAATACATACACAACTACAATTTTATTTATCTTTATCTTCGAGCTCTTTATAATATTAGTATATTAGCATAGAAGAGAGAGCCGTTTGAGCTGTGTTTTCAACCAGATGTGGGCTGCTACATTACTAGATGTACATCTACAAGATATAATACATCTCAAATACTGTTTTATAATGCTTCTATAATATCCATTTTTATAATTTAATGATGTGATGCTATCGTAAAAATAGATTGTTTTACGCACTTACCAATAATCGATCGGTTCTTTGAATTAATATTTTAGTTATATGACCTTAAAATAAAATGTATCTGCGTCAATAATCCAATTAAAAACGTTTTTGGTAAGAACTCGAATATAAAAATAATTACGGATGTTGTCAAACGTCGTGTCATTTATATGACATTGCAAAAAGTGCAAGGTCGTAGAACGGAACAGGTAATTCGAATAAAGTATCAATATAATAGATATTTATGGTAAAACTAGCTTTCGCCCGCGACTCCGTCCGCGTGGAATTAAAGAAAAAAAACAAAAATAAGTCGCCTATGTGTTCTTCCAGACTACGTTCTACATCTATGCCAAATTTCATCCAGATCCGTTCAACAGTTTAGGCTACAAACTCTAACAAACATCCATCCATCCATCTAAAATTTCGTACTTACGTAACTGTAAAGCTACCTACCGATGCTTGTTTAAAATAACTTCGAGAAAAAACTTATTGCAACAATCGTATCAGCCTACTTAAGTTGTATTTAAAGACATGAAAGTTCTTTTATACGCTGATAACAAGGAAACAGTGAATTACCGCATGATGATATTTGATTCGCAAACACCTACGTACGTTCCCTTCCTGGAGGAGGAATTAAGGTGCAAACGATTGTCTCTCCCGAGGACTACCGTGGCAGGTCTCGTTAGCACTAATTGAGTCTCCGGTTCTTGTCACTGAAATAAACCTGTATCATTTTACATCACACTTGTACCTACCGTTTGTTATAATCGAACCCTTTTTTGTTCCTATTTCTACTACTACAAAAGCGAGTTTAAACTTCACTAGACCAAATACATTTAGTAGAAGCAGCTGCGTGTCTCTACCAATGTTAAATGCCATTTGTTTTGCACAAAATAGGGGTCCGATGTACCGCGTTATTATTCAAGCAATTCCTATGGGCACGTGCAGTTCCCCTTGCTTAAATTGTTACCCTCTTTTTTCATTGATTCGTTTCGTGTTAATCCGTTTCACTATACTTTATTGCAAACTTCTACTATGCCTATCGAAAACATATATGATACATTAAGACTGCTAACATGAAAACTTCAATATCTCCCGTATCAATGAAACTGGCTTTAAAATATCATTGTTGTAATCGTAGATACTCTCAGTACGTTTGAAGGCAGACAAACTGAACGTATGAATACTAAATAACTATGGATATGTTAGACTAGCATAAACTTGTTAATTAATAGTTTACCCGACGACAAATTGTGTACTAACTAAACATAACTTAATTTTGCAGCTTTTGCCCCGTAGAGTGTAAAGGTGAAGCGAATGAATCTGATTAATTAATAGCGTACATCGCGTGTATTGACTTAGTTTAAAAGCTCGGCACCAGAATTCGCGTCGTGCGAGAAAAGCAAACTAATTTAAATTAATGCCGAACGTTGCGAGCTTGTTTGCATCCAACAACGAGGTACCAGCACAAAGTCACCTCAACTCCCACAACACTTTGGAATATGTAACAACCTTCCAACTAATTCCTCGCTAGAACGTACACCGGCTAAAAGTTAACATTGCCTAACTTTTACACGGTGTTGGTTCTAGCTAGGATTTGTTGGTTATGAAAACTTCAGTGAAATTTTTTAAAAGATTCAAAACGTACGTAATTCCAATACGGGTATAAGATCTGATCTTTTGAATTCAAATAGGACTACATATCCAAGGCTATGTCTATTGATTCAATTCCAACGAAGCCAAACACAAGCGAATATGCCTTAGATACTTCAGTTTCTAATTTACTACTAAGTAATTGAAATGTGGGTCTTCTAGGAGAGACGTCGATGATCATTTCATTGTTATTGTGGCTATGTTTACTCTTTGAAATCCACTATCGTAGCCACTGAGAATGCATAGAACCTTTTTATAGATATCTCTATTCATTTTACGTCGTTTTTTCTGTCGAGGAGTTTACGAGTGCGCTATAACATTTAGCGGGTGCAAGTGTGACGTAATCCGATGACACCTGCCCCGCGGGGTCATATCCGCACTGCGCAGACATTACAAATGCACTTACCTCCCTTTAAAATTATATAAAATGCATCGAGTTGGGAGTGATGAGTGAATTATGAATCGCTCGATAGTCTCTATCATCTATTCTTGAAAGAGAGCTACACTTGCAAACGGTGCTCATTTTACTATAATATTTATATAAGTTTATACAGCGATGGAAAGTAAATGACCAGATCATGTATTTTTTTCATTTAATGAGATGGTCTATTCAACACTGAACTAATTGGGCTATTATGTCGAACGATTAGCAATTATTGAAAACGAGGGCAGTAGAAACAATAGTAAGTAAATACTCAGAATAACAAGCTCTTTTCGTAACGTCAAAATTCAGCATTATAGTTATTTCATTAGCTTATGATAGTAGGAAATGTTTACTAAAAGATCATCGCTTGTGTCTTAAAAGTTTTAGATGCTCTTTGATAAATAATCAGTACGTATTATAAATAAATTGTTGAGTTATTAGTTTTTTAATTTATTTTGGAATAAACTAAAAATAAGGAGATGGATTGGTTGTAGGAAATAATGCCATTAGGGGTCTTACGTCATATAGGAATGAAAAAGGAATGCATATCGGACACGCCAAGTTCGCTAGTCGCGGATACTTTCTACACATTTCTTGTTTATTAAATCGCCAATAATCTTATCCAAGTCACCTTTTTATCGGCATTCCTGGTTTCTATAACGATTTTATAATCTCTATGTTTGTCCCCTAACTTTCTCTGTCTTTGTAATAAAATTTTAGATTAGTAGATTTTGACCGGGAGTCGAACTTGTAATCTAAATTGACTATGAGAGACTTCGATTAAATCAGGTCGAATTAAAAAAAGTTTCACTAAGGTCTGGTCACCTCTTAGCACCGCGTAGCATCAAGTCCCTAAGTGGGAACGAGCTGACGACGAAAATGTTTTTTTTTTTGGCAAATATCACTCCACAGTCTTTCATAAAATGTTAAAGTAAAGTTACTTCTTTTTCTGCAGGGTGTCCTTTGGCAGCTCGAAAGGGTCGATGGTTGAGACCCTTATCTACGAGAGCCCCCTTCAAGAGGAACCAGAGCAGCCTAGCCCACCGGCGAAGGCGCAGGAGACGACCTTCATCTATACGCCCGTCGAAGACGAGTACGTTATATTTATTTAATGAGTATGTTTTTTTTTTCATTTTCATTTCCACGATTGGATGTTTTGTTCGATAAAAGCGAAAGTATTATCGAAAATTAAATGTCACTCACGCTCACGACGTCGTCTGTGTTCAGTATAAAAAACAATTATAAAATATGCTTTATTTCAGATTTTAATCTAACTTTGTTCTAAATTTCATCCGGATCAATCAGCCGTTCTGTTGTAACATAGAGATAAGCATCCTATGAAAACTTTCCTATTTACAATATTAATGACATGCATCCTAAACTATAAACATGATTTTAATGGATAGTAACATGCTCTGCGATTATTTTGATAAAATAAAGGATAATGAAGTAGTTTTGATATGAAAATGACATTTACATAATGTAATAGCGTGTGTAACGGTCATACACAACGGTCACACACCGCTGTGACTGTTGCTGTTATCATAATGGCCACTATAAAGATCTCTAACATGATTGTCGTCTCGCGACAAACTAAGACTTTCGTCTCAGAACTGCTGGTTGCCATTAACTCAACAAAGAAGAATTTTTATAACGTTACAAATATTCCAGTTAAATAATCATTAAATACATACAGACGAATTGTTTACCTCCTTCTTTTGGGAAGTTTGTCAAAAAGTAACTTTGAGCTCGAGTGCGAAATTTTTTTGCAAATTAAATAATAATTAAAGTATCAAAAATTAAATAAAGTGCAGTGTAATAAATTTTCACTGCGATTTAATATAAAATTTATAAATATATTAGTTCAAGTTGAATATAGACTGGATAATACTGCATAATATACTTGTGTTAACCCGGACGCAAACCCGTGTTAACGCGGTTATGCGTTGTCAGGAAGTTAGCCGCAACAGGGCGCGCAGAAATGCATTTCCAGTCTGACGACAATCGTTTACAAAATCACTTATAGAAACAACTTAACAAATTGTTAAATACCAGCAGCAGTAATGCAGCGATTGAATATAGATAACCAGCTTTTTTAATAGTGCTACAAAAATCGTGCAATTTATTTCTTGATATTATTTTATTTTAAGAGAAGAGATCGGTAAAACACTTTCTTTAACACTTTACAAATGTAAATAAACAACACAGAATAATAAAAACAAATTCATATTTTGTAGGAATTAATATTTATTCATAAAAAATATATTAAAATTAACTAACCAACATGGAACGTAAATGTATTAATAATCTAATATTTTATCTTAAAAAACCTCTTCCAATTGCTATTTTAAAGCTCCCCAATGTTAATTTTCCTATCGAATAATTACGTCATGCATACGTACATAAAACCTACTTACGCAATAGAGTGAGGGAATGGCATTAAATAAGTCTCCCTCCGCTTTCAACAATCGATAAATAGTACTGATCGCACCTCCCCATCATTTACTGTTTCTAATTACGGTTATAAATAGATAAAAAGGTGCTCACTTACGTGTCGCGGTTAAAAACACAATATTGCGTGTAAAGCCAAAAAAGTATGTCATCTACTGAACATAGTCAAAGATTTATTTAGTGTTAATGTCTATATTTCATTGTATATAACTTCTTTACTAACACGGCGGTTTTAGGAAACTGTTTATTATAAAATTTAATTTAGATTATTAGATATTTTCAAAATCCCGATTAAAAAGTCTTACATGTTTGTAACTAGCATGTTAACGCATAGTTTTTCTTTGCAGAAATTATGCGTGATTGTCGTTTAGTATATTACACATTAACATTTTATTCCAATGTAGCGACTATTACTGTGAAGGGAAACTATTTTAGCGAAAAAATAGTTTAACAATAATATCTGCATATAAGAACTTACGTTTTGCTGATTATGTCTTTTTTAAATCATAAAAACAAATTGAAAAATCACCAACATCAATACCAATTAATGTATTATTCAAAAATCCGGGGAAGTACAATATGAGACAATCAAAACGTAGCTAATGGAAGACAATTGTATAAAATTATAATATAAACAACAATATTTTTATTTTATCCCAATCTGTTAGTTATCAGATTATAAATCGAATTTCGCGGGTGATCCGTTGTTTCCGTTAACGAAAAATGTTGGGTTACGTCACTAGGCGAGGCAAGTGCGAACAACGGCGCTCGCTTCGCTTCACTCCATTCGCAGAGGCGCGCGAGTGAGCGAGTGAGCCTCAACGACAACCGAACATCCGAGTCGGAGATCGATGTTGTGAACGTGTACGTATAGTGGAAACACTGTTGTGAAGCGTCGTGCGGTGCGGCCAAACCAAACCCAACGGCGCAATCTGCGCTAATGTTGTTCGTTGCTACTGTTAATGTCTAATAATTATTTATAAAATCGAAAGTAAATAATTATATTCGAGTGTTCAGTGACAATTATTACATCCAGATTTTACGTGAATATACGAAAGGTATGTTAACTTTGTTCACGTCATTTTTGTGTTGTGCTGCGCACTGTGTTCGGTTGTCAATTATTTCTGTAATTTTTATGGTTAATAATAAGGTACCTGTTAGGTTAATGTTTTATCAAATTGGTAGTATATCAGTGATAAGTTAATACGTAGTGGAGTATGGGTGAATCGCAGTTTTTATAGCGAGGAGAATTCGGTCAGTATGACGTCACGAGGACTGAATTATAAACATAAAACGACTTTCAGTTCCATCCAGTAATCGGGAGTACAAGGTCACCACTCGGCATCTACATACATCTAGTAAACATACATTGGCAAACGTTTTAGAATCTCTATTTATAATGAGTGCATCACTGATCATATCCCTATGAGAAGACCCGCCCTGTGATCGCCGTAAGGTCGGCAGCTCGCGGTCGCTTGCGGAATTTGCCTTCTGATCTCACTAAAACTTTCTTTGTCACAGCGACCTTTTTCATTTAACATTTGTATTTAATATTAATATATTTTATTTTTGTCATTGTAAACAAGTAAAGAAACATGACCTTCATAAAGCTGTGCGTGGAATTTTTTTTTTTATTTTTTAGTTTGTTTAAAATGATAAGATACATACAATTATAGAAATCATAATTCATCTTAATTCCTAATTTTCATTGCATTAAAATATGTCTATGAAAGAGTATTTATTAAATAATTTTGTATGACTAAATTGAACTTTCCTAAAGAAACACTAGATTCATGTATTGATATTACACATAATTATTAGAAAAATATTTTACATATGATTCAAAATTAATGTCACATTTGAGACACATTTTAATTGATATTGCTTTGCTAAGCTTCATAATCATCATAAAATAATGCTGAGCTAATTTCTTTGTTGGTCAGAAATGTAATTCTGATATATTAAAACTACAACTAAACAATCTATGTCAATTAAATATTACCTATGACAGTATGTTAAATCTAAAAAATATTCCAGATACAATATTTACCATGTATGTGTGAATATTACAATGTGGGTGGTAGATACAGTCATCAGCTAATAAAAGACCCACACTTTTAATGGAACAAACTGAAGTTAACCTGCATAACAGTTTATATTACAAATGTTTTCTCATACGCTACAGCTGTGCGTTGTATTTCTAAGGCATTATTTTAAATCATACAATGTTACAATATAACTGCAAAGCCTAATCAGATTTAGTTTACCATTATTTATTAATCATTTATTTAATTCCACTAAAGCAACAAAGTTCTTATTTGTATATTTATTTACAGGTCCGAGCGTTCGAAAGTGCGTGTGTCATTTTACCAAGGAGCACGGCCACAGTGTCTCTCTCCACCGCCCCAAGCAAAGGATCCGGACTCTCACATTCTCTACACGAGTCTACTATCAACAAACTCCGACATGGGTGAATACACAGTCTACAACAGACAAATCAGGTAAGTTCCAATTGAACTAATGACCTAATTGTCCATCTTCAATTGTCCTTAATGTCTTTATTGAACTAATTTAGTAATAATATAATTGGATTAATAAGCGACTTGTTGTTGTGAAAGCATATTTATGATTTGTTAGTTTTATCATTTACCAATGCAAATAATATTGAGAACTGATATGAATTTTAGAGTACTCCACTTCTTATATAATGGACCATATCAGGTAGAAAGAGATTGTAATCTATATACTTGAGTGGGTATATATAATACACCTTAAAATGATAACAATGTCACACATCATTGTGTGATAATGGGGAGTGTTCAATTTGTTTAATAAATTGTGACTCAGTTTTTCTTTACTGTACAAATTGAATGAATGACGACATACAAAATGAATTTAATTTGGACCGCTTTAGTAGTTTCTCGCTTTATCTTCACAACAATGACAGAAACCCACCCAGTTACATTGTGATTGCTTTTACTATTTCCATGATACTGTATGACATTGGAATTGCTAAACACATTCCATTGACTCCAGTGACATTTTAAAATCAACTAAAATATGGGTGAATTTAAAAAATGTAGTTAAAATCTAATTTACTTTAACTGCTCGGTTAAAAAAAAACATATTCAGTTACATGTTTGTGTTTGTATCTTGTCAAGTTTCAAATTACAAAACACAGACGGGTTGATATTTAATATTATTTCACATTGCGTTTTAGCATTTCATCTATTTTCAGTCAAGGTCGATTTTGTCGAGATTTTACAAGAATGATAAATATTTTTTTGTATCGTATGTTTCCGGCGAATATGACATATGACTTTTGTTATTTGAGGCTGAATAAACACGATCAATAGTGGGTAATAAAAATAAAGATAAACTTTAATTTTTCATTAAATTAACATACCAAAACTACCACTTTCTAATATAGTCTTCAGTTCTATACTTTTCCGCAATTTGGCGAAGACTCTTATTTACCTGGTTTCAACTTCTAAACTGCTCATACAAAAACATTTTGTGGCATCACTCTCATTCTCTTTGAGAAGAAAAGGGATAACAATATGCGTTTTTTTTAAGTTTCGTCAATGAAAACTTGCGGTTAGATTGTCGCAAATGCGTGCCATGTAAAATGCAAGATGACAGAAAATTTGAACAAGGACTTGGCATTGTTAAGTCGTAAATGCTATTTAAATGTTTAACCTTGATGAATGCTCATATGTACGCAGTTATTCAATTCGTAAGGAGGGAAGTAATTGTACTGATTAACTCATGGGTTCTGCCACTGTTACATCATTTAATTGGTGCTTCAACGGATAATATTATGTAATCTTGTAGACCAACTCAGTTTTAAATGTCTTTATGGACTTATCTTTTATTACATCTTGCACGAGGTTTTTTTGGTCACATCTTATGGCCGGTTTCCTAGGTACATTTAACCATTCGTTAGTGTTTTTGTTTCGATAACTTCATGAAATATGTTTCCGAACTACGTAACTTGAGATTTACTCCGTTGAAACGTACGACAACCTAACACTAATATATCAGTATAAAATAAATGGAAGCTTCAGAAACCCAGCATTAGTAACATAATAGTGTAGAAGGATACACAAATTTGGAATAAAAATAGTGGGGTACACCAATAGGGGTACGCTTAAGATTAAGAAGAGAATGACTACTAAAATGCTTCTAAATAATATTTAGTTTATATAAAATGTAATTTTTAAAATTCCAGTACTGAAAGCGGCTGGGACAATCCCTTCCGTCCGGACGGTGACTTGAGCCGCGAAGCTGATGAGATTGTGTCTCTGATCAAAGGTGGTAAGCCTATCACACCCACGCCTGCTGCTGAACCTGAGTTGCCCGTTAGTGACGAGGAGGAAAAAGTGCAAGCAAATAATGTCGATGTAAGTAATTAGTTAGTAGAGATAACTATATAGAACGACCCATATTGACTACAACCCTTATGACTGCTGGGCTGCTCAGAACAGTAGGTAAAGAGAAGTGATCGAGAAACAGTGCGTGCGCTTTCCTCTCGGCTACGTCCACCTGGCACCTGACTTCGCAGACATGTGGTCGCAGTTAATCATGATTCGATAAAAAGATTCGATCTAATATTACTTTTTAACATATTACATTTTAAGATTATAACCCTAGCAATGAAAAAGTAACAACAATCCACATTCTATATTCGTTTTGAAGTAAATAAAAATAGTTTTTATATCTATCTGAAAAAAATATAACCATTCCTTTTAGATGCACTTTATTAAGGCACATTTTTGAGGCATTTAATTTAGTTCCATTGCAAGTGGCTTATTAGAGTAGCTCGAAACAAGACTAGATTAACCCAGTTTACAAGGAGTGGTTGACTCGAAATTTTGTTTCAATTACTTTTACATTCCTAGGGACATTTTAGGTCAAGTTGTGTTATTCTTCTAACATAACATGCAGGTCTACAATAAAAATACGTGATAACATTATTGTACAGATGCACAATATTTTAGATAAAATAGGCCCAGTAATTTTTACGCGAATTAAATCCATACAAAATTCCAAAAATACAAATCTTTCCTCTTTATATCATTAGTATAGATTAACAACAATATTTTTCCTTATAAAACTGGTATGCACAGGCTTTTAGTGTATGGAAGAATAATTTGTTTAGCATACATAGGCCAATGTGAGTAGATTTATAACGAGTTTATTAATGTTTCACAGGCTAGCCCACCTTCATCCCCTCCAACGAAAGTGGCAAGTCCTTTGCAGCAACAGAGTCCAGTGAAAGCTATGAACGGCACTAAGAACGGTGCCGCGGTGGGGGAGCTTCGCCCCGGGCAAGTGGAGGTGCACTGCTCGCCGCCACAGGAGCCTCTGCAGCCGGAACACGTCACCATCAAGAAGAAGCCCAAGTGCAAGTGCTGTGTTCTCCAGTAACCTGGCCAACTTGTACCCTCGCACCGGTAACACGCATTGCTTTAGACGTCTAGCATATATCCCCCACTTTGGTGTTTACTCGGTGCTATTTCATTTTTCGATTTCTCTAACTGCAACTTATCGGAACATATATCAGGAAATCATATGTGTTCATTGTACAATTTATAACATATTACAAAGTCTGGCCTCTACTTCTCGTATACATTGATATTTTTGTTAATTATTTCATTAGTGAATTTTGGGTATGTAGCAGGTCGACAAATATTTACATATTATAACATTATGTGCTAGTTGCATGGTTTATATTTACAGCCCTGAACTATTCATGCGGCGCATTATAATAATTATCTTCACTAAGTATTCGCGGCCTAACACGTTCTTTACATACATATTCCTTTTATAGCTTGCAACATTTCTTGGCAAAGTTTGCTTAAAAATTATTTTTTCATTAAGAGAAATAAGTATGAAGTACTGAAGTGTAATTTAAAAATATCTGCACGATCACATGAGAATGTTGGACTACATTGTCTTGGGTAATTGAAATGAAATATTCTAAAATGTACTAACTGTAGGAGTATGTGTGTAAATAATGTATGTGTCGCCTACACCAAATTTGTGATAAATTCATGTATTTTAGCTAGTTTCGCAAAGAAAGAGAGAAATGATGTTGCAAGTTAGATCCTGAGGTGGGCAATGTTCTTAAAATGAACGTTTTGGAATGTTTAAAAATCACTAGAGAATCTCAAATATCATGAATTGAGACGAGAAGTGGTAAAGTAAAATGATGGAGAGTAACAAAAATTCTTATTATAAATCATATTTACAATATTTTTTTAAAGTGAATCAATTCTACTCATTTCGAAATGATTGCGACATGTTAAATTATCTTATTTTATTAAAAACAACATAATTTATTTTAGAACTGTTGCTAAGTTGAATCTGTGTTGAATAATGTTTAAAAATAATTTAAATGTATATTTTTATATGTTTATTTATAAAACGAAAGTATTTTAATCTTGAAGGATGATTGAGCTCTAGTATTGGAAAAAATATAAATGACTGAAATAGATGCTTAAACTGAAGTTGCTTTGTTGTGTTATTTTAATTACTGTCAAATTCCACTGACTCATATTGTTATCTCTGTTCTTTTAAAACAAAATGACAAAGATGACAATGTTCTTAAACAAGTGTTTCAAAAAACTTGCGGACGAATTTGATATCTTTGAAACCATATCATGTTGACATTACTGTGAAAACACGTTATTTGGGGTACAATTAAAATTCCATTAAATTATTATATCAATTAAGTTTCATATGTAGATCTGCTATAAACAAATATTTTAATTCAATTTGATATTTAGATGGCTTGGATTTTGACATATTTGAATCAAAAAGAATTCTAAGGCAGCTATGACTAACATTTATTCTGCAAATATACTCTTATCCATGTTCAATTCTTAATAGATTAATCTGGAAAGATGTACCTATAAATAAAACTAGATTTCAACCAAAAAAACGACGTGTTGCTAGTTCTAGAATATCAGTTATAATATTCTAGCATTAGAAGGTAAAACTAATACTGGTTAAGTCATAGAGACATGATTGAGACTACCTATGTATAGCTACAACGTGACTTCACGCTTGCGTCCAATAGAATGTACACAATTTTTCTTTTATATATGTGATCATCATGGATCTACGTTTTACATATTGTAGCTTTTTTATTGTTTTAGTACGATATCCTCATGTGTACTGTTTTGTCGCAAGTGACAAGAATAGGGTGCTTGATCTGGATGGTGTTAAAATTGTAAGACTTACATTGTCGGGTACTATAAAAACTGCATTACTCTATTTTTAAATACATGAACGTTAAAGTACATAAACGTCGAACTTTTATAGTATTTAACAATGTTAAAATGTCGGTTAGTAGTTTTATGCATGTGGCGATTTACAGTATGGGAACTTAGGCGAAATATTAATTTATTTCAGAAAAAGTTAAAGTGTCTTACTACAACAATATGTATCGACCAATTCCCTGATTTACACTGCTCAAAATTTATGTTTCTCATTTTTTACTATTTAATTAACTCACAGTTACCGTTCAAAGATTTTTGTCAATGTTTAAATTGTTCTTTATTAATTCTAAAAATTGCTTCAACTCATTAATTTTTTTAATATTAAAATTAAAAATCGCATTATAAAAAGCGTGTATATCAGGGTATTGTTTTATTGAAAATAAAATCGCAACTATGAAGTTTAACCATCCTTAATAAAAAATGCATAAAACAGGTTTAGATGTACCCCCTACAAAAGTAGCCTTACTAAGTAGATAGGTAATTAGAATGGTATAGTTAGGTGATCCAGAATTAGTTTTTGTTATTGATGTTTATGGATATTAAATTATTTTTTGTTTTGATTTTTTTATAGTTTTCGAATATCAACTAAACGGAAGACAGTACCGAATGAGGAATGATTGTTATTGCATTGAAATAGGCTCTTGCACAGTTACAAATAATTTATATTTCAAATGGCTTTGTTAGATACAACTGGAATTCACTTAACAATTGTTTTTCACTTTAGAGTGTTACAAAACATGTTAGTAACTTTACATCCAGTAAAATTTAGCAACAGTTTAAATAGATATTGCACTAGATCTAGACAATTTGTGTAACTGTTTGGCTGTTGTAAACATCCTTATATAATCTATCATCCAACATTTTATTGCCATCATTCTGTAAACATACAAATTATCTTTTTAATTATCCGCAGCATGTAAGATTTTTTGTAAACACTGAACATTTGCTTAAAGTGTCTATTTATCATGGTATATTCCTATACCTTCCTACCCAATCTTCAATTTTAACTGTACAATTAAAACAGGAGGTCTGTAGTGGAGTTTATATAAAATTATGCTAGTAATATACTCCATAATGATGCGGTAACTTTAACTTTTATTTATAAAAAACGGTAACTTTTATTTATAAAAAATCTGTCTTAAAATTTACCTAGAACTGTTGTTATATTGGGCACAAAAGTTTTGTCATATAAATGGAAGTAACACTGAGCATTTATGCATTTGCCATTATTTTTTTTTTAATAACGGTGCTTTGAAGTAGGTGATTATTTTATTATAAGACATTATTACTTTATAAAAGCTTTTTAATTTTTTTAACAATGTACAGGTAATGAACATTCATCAAAGTTTTAATTTTTCATTTTAATTTAAATAATGTAATCATCTAATGAAACTGACAAGCAGATTCATTGCAGCTGTAGAGGTATCTCAAGGTTTGATTAACACATTCAATGCCAGCGACACCTTCATTTACATATATGAAAACTGTTGGCAGTGAAGGTGTTCATTTTGTTGCCTTTGTTGGCAAAGTATTATAACTGTAGCCGCCTTTTATTTCAGCTTGGTGTAAGCCATAGGATCCTCTCGATGTTAGATGTAAGCCAATATTGTGATCGTTTGTGCATTGTTTAGTTTATCATGGCCACTCATATATCACTGTTGTTTCAAGTTGCCATGTTTGTATGTTCCTTAATTAAGTTTTTTATTTTCAAGTAAAATCCTGTCATTAAGGTCCTATTCATACAATTTTATTTAAATCAACTAAATTGAAATGGAAAATAATTGATTTTCTCCTATTGAATTTCGTTAAATGAGTACATATATAATCATTTAAACATTTCACAGTGTATTTAACTGTATTTGTAATAAAATAAATAAAATGACATTATATTTGTATAAAAAAATATTTACTTTCTATTATTATTATCAATCAATGAGTATGTACAAATCGATTACATTGTAATTATTATTTATATTAAATCTTTTAAAGGCGAATCTGTGTTTCATTTATATAAAATACCTCAACACTGTTTTTTTAAAACATTATAATATAAATGCGAAAGTTCAGATGGATGGATGTTTGGAGTTTGTAGCCTAAACGGCTGAACGGATCTCGATTACATGTGGCATAGATGTAGTGGATAGTCTGGAAGAACACATAGGCTACTTACTTTTGTTTTTTAAATTCCACGCGGACGATAGCTAGTTTAGATACAAATGGCACTTAGAATTCAAATTCTACAAAATAGTATTTTCCTCTAAAGATATATTTTATTGAAAGTGTAATTTGTAATATGGTTTCTCAGGTATGTTGGGTTTGAGGAAAAATCAATAAAACAACATACACAAGATTTGACATGCAAGATACATTTATTAAAACATGTACATTTGTATAAAAGGTTACTATAATCAGTCCCGTACAGTCTGTTTTGGTTTTCAAAAAGTACATATCAAAAATCTCATATTATGTATAATAAAATTCTTAATATTAGTGCAAAAATACATTAATTTTGTGTTTTTAAGTTTATAAAAACAGCAAATTCATACACACTAGGTTTTCACTTGAAGCATCTGTACTATAAATATATTTTAATCTATATTTTGACGTGATAACATGCTATAAATATATGAAAGGTTGCACGCAAAAGTATGACTCAATCACGTTCCGCCTGACGCTGAGCCGAGTGTGCGAGCGAGCGCGCGGAACAAACGAGAGACGATCGATTTGTGACGCATCTGTCTCTCTTCCACTTCTACAATTCTTATTACGTTTTCATACAAAATTGTCGTCCGTAAACTTTACAATTTTATTTCCAAGACAACGAGGATATATACTTACGGATGCTTCGTCAGTGGAATCCCACAGTAATGTAAATAGTGAAATTGCAATACAATTATTCCTTTATTTATTAAAGATTTATTGACATTAATTCGTCAATTGTTTTATACATACATATTCAATATAGTACTCATATATTTTTCTCCAATATATTGAAAAAATATGGAATGTTACTAAAATTTCGATACAAAGATTCAATAAATACATTATTAATCATGCACTATATTACGATAAGTATTAATTTAATTTTAATTCAACAATTTAAGCATTGTTTTATTCGATTTAAAAAAACTTAATACAATTAGAAGCAAAACAGAACAACCAAAATCATAATGATTATAGAGTATTCATATCAATTTGTATTTTATTACATATTTCTATCTCTGTTTTCTTAAAGAGAAAGTAAGGGATGACAATATGTAATACGGCATATCTGAGATAACTATTACCTTGTAGAAATATCCACAGCTTTATTTAATATCAAGCCTACATCCATTGGTGGAAAGTTTTGCAGTAGTTTTACATTCGAGGCAAAATCACCGCTTAGTAGATCATCTCGGACTAATCTGTGAAATAAATATAAAAATATCTTATTTCTCATATTTTGTTAATGTTACCATAATCAAATAGAAAAGACGATTCAAGTTATAAATTACTTAAAATAATTACTTACAATATCATGGCACAGCAAATGTAAATGAGAAAATTAAATCTATGTGGGTCTGCAAATAAGGAATCCCAAAATCTTTCGACGTCCGGCAAAGAAAATTCTTGCGACAATAATAAAGTCAGCCATCTGAAAAACAAATAATTATTTTTATTAAATTACATCTGAATAAACCCCTTTATTTTTTATGGTCTATTTCGAAAGAAGCAAAGCTTTAGACAAGAAAATATATTTCTAATACCGAAACATCTGAATAAAACATTACCTTTGTTTTATCAGAGACCTATGAATAATAAAAGATGCACGCCGTGAAACCCCACGTTAACGCAACTTTATTTACCTGAAGCTGTAGTACTGCGGACGTAATTCCTGTCTCTCCATACGATCCCAGACGGTACGATCATTCATCTTTACACATTCACTCAGCTTGCTCATCATATAATTAATACCACTCTCCGCTTCATCCAATGTACGTATGAAAAAATCACGTATTTCCGCCATGAGATTAGTAAAACAGAAGAAACAATCCGCCTCAGCATGTTCTGGAAGTAAAGGAATACATTTAACACATTCAATGCTATTAACTCACGTGGCAAATTAAATTTAGTAAAAAATGCAGCATGAAAAGGGTTAACTAGTTATTGCAATTAACATTATTTCTTTCCTCGGATATTTATTCCACAATAATTGTTATTATAGTGCACTACTAATAATATTCATTCTTAATAAATGTATGTATAAAAAATTATATATTTATAACATTGTGCGAGTTGCTGTGCAGAAACGGCTAGGTATAGTGGAGAGGGGAGACATAAAGGGTTGGGGAAAACATTGAGGCGATAAAATTATTAGAACAACCTGTACCTCTGTACTCCTTGTTTGCATCAATAGCAAATGTATGATATATAGGGCCGATGATTTCATTCATTCCTTGAACATAACCTTGTCCAGGGTTCAGCTTAGCATATAAGAATAACATTCTCTCCACAACCTCCCAATGCGCCTCGCAACCCTCGTTGAGAGGAGCATAATCACCGGTCGTAATACTTTCTGAACGACGTATCTCATTGCTGAGCTGAAAAATATTGAGTAAAACTGGTTAATTATAAATTAAACAAAACATTAAAAAGGTCTTACTAAAATTAATTAATACTTGTATTAAGTATGATTTTTAGTTTAATTATATTTTCATTACTACTTTTAATTAACATAATAAAAACTATAATTACTTTAAAATGTGATTAACAATTAAACTGAAACAGGATTCAAATCAATTGATATACATGTATCAGCTTTGTAATTTATATTGTAAGTATATTCTAGACATGCATGTGTTATTAATTTAGAAGTATAATTTACCTTTGCAACACCAAGTCCACGCCGCTCTAATGTAGAATATTTTAAAACAGATTGTTCCACTCTTTTGTGCAATCTTTTTACTCCATTACTGTTTACAATCTAGAAAAAAGTGTCACAAACATGTTAATATATTCAATGATAATTAATATTCAATCCTCAATCCTTATCTAATAGATTAGCAAACTTTCACTTTCTCTAAAATATCTTACCTCGAGACAAGGAAATTCAGTTGCGGATTGAAAGAAGGAGATATCAGGGCATAATCTCCTGACATCCTTATCGATTTGCAGTAGTACTTCATTGTCTTTGAAATAAGTACTCCAGGAGCTATCCGGGCTGATGTTGAGAGGATGATCGGCCGGACCACCAGGAGAGACAATAATCTCATCTGAAATACAAACATAGTAATTCATCAATATATAAGTCAAGTATGGATGTGTGAAAGACATGCATAAGAATGGAGTGAATACAGATATGACAGTTGATACTTAACTGGCAAAAAAAAAAAAACTGCATTTATAGAGCTATGTATATCTTTAAATAAGTTTTAGAGTTAGAATAGAGGTTTAATTATTAAATATTGATTATCTGATGCACTCAGACATTGCATGGTCATTAAATGAATCTATCTGTGCGAGATTTAGTAAGAGAAATCCAGACATTTAAGCTAAAGAAGGCTGCATGGCACTCATTTTATTAGACAGTAATTCTTGTGTTAGCTTTAAAAATGTTTGAGTTTTACTACAAGTTATGTATAGATTGCTTGAAGTAATTTTGAAATCTTTATTAAAACCATACCTATAAATTGCTTGTAGAGTTGTCGTTTTTTAAAAAGCGTAGATTCTCTTGCAGATTTCTCTTTCGGTACATAATGTAGCAATATTCGCCAAACTAATGAACGCAAACCTTTATCATCTGGCACACCTGTAACAGGAAAACAAATATATATTATAAAATGTATGTTTGTAGGCTTGTTCAAGTGCATTTCCTTAACATTTAACAGATACTTTGAAAATAATAGAAACAAAACAATAGAAACAAAACTAAGAAAGTGACATGAAATAATAAATTTACCATTAAATGCCAACTTCTGCAGCTCTTTGATATCAATAACATCTTCCTCTAAAATTTCTTCAAATGCATTGATTCTGTAAGGTAATAACAACATTATAGCAAGTATTTAAACTATAATTAGACATTAGGAGAATACAAATAACATACTGCTTAGACAGTTCTCAAGCACATAAGAACAAGCAAGAAACTGTATTAAAGGATGTTTCCCATTGTGCCAACGGGCTCATCAGGAAACACCCTATTTAAAAGGTCATAGCAAAATACAACAATGCTGATATATTTAGTAATTTGCTAAACGGATATTTACTTAGCAAAGCTTTGTTTGAATGGAAATACTGCTAGTAGAATACTTAGTGTTGATTTCGGTAGAATTAGCAAGAAGTGTAGCGAGTTATAAATACTGTGCAAAATAAATAATACTCATACTAACATATGATACATTTTAATTATTTTTTTCAAAATATGCTAGGAATCGGCAACTTGATCCTCTATTTATTTCACAGACCTGTTGCTAAACATAACAATGGCACACAATTTAATGACATGATAAATAATTGGATAAAAAACGTGAAATTGTCATGACTATCTTCAAATTTCTTAATATATCTGAAAGTAGCACGCCCCCATTTATTACTTTAATTAAGACTCAGCATGTGTTTTATAAATATTGTTAATTCAATAAATTTTACTTTCCATTAGATTATCCATATTAAATTAATAATCACATTCGTTAGTATATCGTATAAGATGTAATTAACTATACCTTGCTTTGTGTAAACTCATTTCATAACTCAACTCTAAATTATGAATATACTTGCTTAAACACTGCCACTTAAATGAGATATTTTCTCTTCAAATAACTTTTAACAAAAAAAAAAACTATACAGGAAACACTTTTATTTCTATAGGCCACTGGATTACTTTGCTTTATTTAAAAATAAGAAAATTGCAATGAAGAATAATAAATACGGATCAAAATACCATGGGCCATGGGCTGAGGACGATGGTGTGTGGATTATGTGGCTGGCCAACCAAAGAGTATACAAAATGTGCCTGGCTAGCAACGAAACTGTCAGATGTCAAACAATAACGATTTTAGAAATACTAATGAAATAATATCGATTCAAGTTAAATATCGATTTTGCTTACTATTTAACGTTGAGGCCACTTTCTTCGTATAATGTGTCGATAAAGACAAAGAATTTTTTCCAAAAACTTTCATTTTAATATTAAGCTATCCGTTTAGTGTTTCACAATAGTCCTAATGTATAAGATATCTGTTAACTATTATGGTAACGATGTTGAAGAGTTAAAATCGATATCGGTTATATTCGATAGTGTTTTTGTTGTTTGTATAAAATACAAGAGGGCAGATAAAGTTAAATATTGTCTAATTCACTCACGTGCTCAATGAACTTCTTATAAAATTGTATTCAAATAAAATAATGTGTGTCTACACATAACTGCACCAATATCAATAATGTCAATACGTTTTAGCTTCCAGTAATTTGACTGTTATGAAATTCACAATTTACTGATATTTCGACTCACCCTTTAATTATTTCAATACACTTGTCCATTTCAGTTAGATCGTAATCCGCCCCAAACTAAAAATAAAAACATTTCTGTCGTATCGCGACTTTCTTGTTATGTAAACAATAAGAATAGAAAATCTGTTATAAATACGATACTTGAAAGTATCGATAATAGAGCCATGTCTAACTTTTCGCCAATCGAAAATTTTTCAAAGTCAATGAAAGCTATTGCTGCGCATAAGGTGTTAAATAGGACTCCCCCTAACAGAAATGATGCCTCGACACATATGTCGGAGTGAATACGCAGGCCTGCCTCGCATAGTAGACCTAATGTGATAATCGCGTAGCTTCCATATACGCCCGTTTTCACAAACTGACTGATCGCTAATAAGTTTAAGCTTTCAGAATTAAGAAAGTACGCGATAAGCATCATGATCAAAACTGCGCCACGCAGAAACATTTGCAATATTTCGTAACCCATTAAGCATTTTAAATTTATCTAGTGGAGTAAAAATGTGTGCTTTTAGATATTTTTAAAACTGATACTTTAAAATATTGTGACTTCCATAAAACAGGACATTAATGACATTGAGGTTGATGACGTAAATAATCAAACTTCTCTCAGAAAAGATAAGAAAATTGGTTGACCTGCAGATAAGATGTAGAGAAGTAATTAAACATAAGGTACTTTTGTTAATTTACCAGGAGTGTGATAAGTTAATTTAATTTTCCCCGTGTTCTTTACGATACCCTTCTGTATTATTACTATACTAAATGGTACAATTAAATTATCTTCTGTAATTGTCAAGACTTACAAATGTTTCTTAGCGTCGTCGTCACTTTTCTTATAAAAACACGGTGTTTTAGAAATATTTTACCATCTTATTGAATATTTCTTTTAAAAGTTACGCATAACACACATTTCTCCTTGTGGTAATGAAAATCGGAAGAACGTAAATGACAAAAACGTTAAAGTAACAGCAGATGTCAGTTGGCAGTGTGAAGAATTTTATAATGGTTTATTCAATTCATTTACCTTGATTTTAGTCTTTTAAAAAGCTTAATACAAATGTCTCTTATTTTCTTATTCTTGTTTATACTTTTATACGGTGTTGTATTCAGCGAAGAGAACAAGACACAGAGCAAGGTGGATTATTGCTTACATCCAGACTGTCCTATAAAGGATCAGCATACATTATGCGCTGCAAACAATAAAGCTAGCCGCCGTTTATATGTCTCTGGAATGACAACTTGGATGAGGTACCAAATATTGCTGCTACATAATAGACACAGGGACAACATCGCTATGGGCTTAGAAGCTGCTCAACCCCCGGCTACAAATATGAGAAAATTATATTGGGATTATGAACTAGAGGAGATGGCTGAAGTTTGGGCCAGACAGTGTCAAAAACGCCACGATGAGTGTCGAAATACAATAAGGTTTAACGCGTTGCAGAACATGGACGTGCGTCCTGTGGTGCCGAGAGTGACAGAGGCGCAGTTGCTTGCAGATGCAGTAGGAGCCTGGTTCTCCGGTTCCAGATCCATGCAACCAGAGAACGTATGGTCATTCAAGCTCAGTAATTGCAGCGCACCGGGCGGGTGTAATGCTCATTGGTACTCTGCAGCCGCGTGGGCTTCGACGTGGCGATTAGGATGCTCGCAAGCTCTTTGTACAGTTCGGAAACCATCGTGTGTTCTTTTTCGTAAGAGAAGACGTGCACGACTGTTTGAATCTAATGATTTTCAAGCTACGACCACAACAACAACAACAGAAAACATTCTGCGGAGAACAAGATACATGACATCTGGACAAGTTTCTCGATTTGAAGATTTTGCGACAACAGTTAAAAACAAAAACGTGGATTCTCCTTTATATCGTGGTTCAATGGATAACGGTTCGAAAAAGAAAAAACGAAGGGATCTAAAAATCATTGCTTTCACATTTTGTAATTATGGTCCGGCAGGGAACATAGAAGGGTTTCCAATTTATGAAGCCGGAACAACTTGCGCCAATTGTCCTCAAGGCACCCATTGTCGGGATCGAACTCACAGAGCATTGTGTTCTGTTATTAATGATCCAGACGGGCGTACCAAAATGGTGGACACTAATTAAGATATTACATAATTCTTTCCTTTCCTTTCTTCCTATTACTTTGATATTAAAATTTTATTATAGTATATTTACAGCGTTTTAATTGATCTAGCGTCCCTGTTAGAGTTTAACTTGGGAGCAGTAAAATAAATTCACACGATTGAAGTTTACTTTGCACGTCTAAGTAATTGTTGCGTGATTAATCGTAAGATTTTTATATGTAAAAAATATTATATACTACCTTTCACCCGCGACACCGTCCGCGTTGAACTAAAATAAAAAAAGTGATGACATGTACCATGGCGACTGTTTCTCTGTGGTACTCTTCGAGTTAGAAAGTCGATATTCGATATCAAAATAGTCGCCAAATTACGAAGCGTGAAAAAAAAGTTTTCAAACTGACTTATTTTATGTAGTTTATAAACTTTTTCTTGAATAGGCATAAAAAAAACCTTAACAGACTTTTTGACATGGTGATTTAGACGTCAATTCATTTTTCATTGATTTCATAATAAAGTTTTGTGGAAAAACAATATAGGAAAAGTAATCAAATATTTTTGTTACAAAGGTATTTAAAAATAGCTAGAAATGTTGTCTGCTGCAAAAGTACGCATTCATGGAATGCAAGATGAGAATTGGGTGATTAAGGACAAAATCAACCAGTACCGAGGTCTCATCAAACTATATGGTGAGATATTGTACTAAATGTTTATTCTGAACTAAATTTTTCCTCCGAAGTAGTTAGCGCGGAATATTTTTTTTTCAAGTAACATAACCTGTTGTGATAACTGCTAGTGATAACTTATCATTCTAATAGCAAAAGGGTTTTTGAAATCGTTCCAGTAATTTTTGATTTCATTCGATACATACGTAAGCGAAAAAATCTTTCCTCTTTACGTTAGTATAAATAACATGATATACGCCAACAATGACGTAATATCGACATGCGTCATCTAGGGTATCCGTAATCAACGACCATGTGGGCTTCGTCTACATACATATAATCCGTTCTTCAACTTTTATCGAAAGATAAAGAGTATTTAAAGTTACGAACAAGTAATGCAATTAGCATGCGCGTCTAAAAGAAAACATTTGCTTAGAATGATACTATTATGTTGGTACATATTATTTGAAACATGTATTGAATAATGTTGCAACAACATGATTGCAGAACGAGATCGTAAAATTCATGAAGGAGACTTGGCAAAGCAGAAACGACGATATTTACGTGATATCCGTCAACTGCGTAAAGACATTACAACCAAAAGACAGGAGCTCGGTGTGGTGGTTTACGGTGACAAACAGTTCCTAAGGAATGCATTTCAAGAGCATAGACGTTTGCAATTGACTTACATGAACAGCCAAGCAGATGTGAGTTACAGAGATTATACTATGTTAAACTAGCTTTGACCCGCGACTCCGTTCGCTTGGAATAAAGAAAAAAATAAAAGAAACAGCCTATGTGTTCTTCCAGACTATGCTCTACATCTATGCTAAATTTCATCGAGAACCGTTCAGCCGTTTAGGCTACAAACTCTAACATACATCCATCCATCCATCCAAACTTTCGCATTTATAACGTTATTTATTTGTATAAGGTATATGTTAAGATTAGTTTACGCCCTAGATATAATAGATAAAGATATCTTTATTAGATCAAAATGGGATTCCTAGGGAATATTAAATTTGACTGCTTTTTCAGAAAGTTTTAGAGAGCATTCATCAAGAGAATTTCAGCAAAAGGAAGCAACTAGATCGCATAAGATACACAAAGAAGAAGAAAATGGAAAAGTTTCGTTGCATACAGGTTAGATAACTGAATTAAACAAATATTTTGATATGTCAAAACTTATCCGTAATTTTACAATAACTTTAAAATGTTTTTAGTTAGCGTCAGCCGAGATTCGTGATCGGTTATTGTATGAGATGGGCGGAAAACTGCCTGCCGAGAAAAAGGAGCAAGCTGTCGCCAACTATGTCCAACGTGCGAACATCAAAAAGAACGCTGCTCTTGCTATAAAAGTCATGTATAAGAAGATTTTAGATATTCTTAAAAAGGTTCCGATGTTTTTTTATCATGGACATTTTACGATTTGCTTTTAAATTACTTGCAATAATTTTACAAACCATTGTGTTATTTACTTACCACTAAAAACTCAGATAGTGTAGTGGTAATTTACTATACCAGTAAGTATTTTTTAATCTTTTTGTCTAGGATTCGTCATACTTCACGGTTGTACTGGAAGCTCTAAAAGTAGACTGCCGAGCTCAAGGCAAGTGCTTAATGGGTGCTACTGAGATGGGCCAACTCGCTATGGAGTATCTAGATGACAGAAAATTCGAGTTTAACAAGTTGGAAAAAGAGATAAAGGCAAACATGAAAGAGAGGGAGCGAACTTTGAAGCTTGTGCGCCGAGAAGTCACTTATTTGACCGAATCTTTTCCCAATCTTATCCGTAAAGAGGTATTATTCTTTTGTAAAAACTATAACTAAAGGCCTACATCTAGGGCTACATATTATTTCTATAACATGTACATAAATAATGTAATTATTAAAGGATCTAAGCGCATGTTGCGTAACGACTCATCAGCGGTGGAGGAAATCTAAGCTCTTGAAACTAATAGAAACTAGTGCTGCTGGATAATTAATTTGCATAATCCGTACTTGCATGTTTACTCTGCTTTGTTGGGGGATGATCTAAATTATATTAATACTTTAGGAAGCAACAAATCTTGATGAACTCTACGAAGAACAAGAGAATGTCAGTCTCCACTCTGTGCATTGGGAATTAGAAGAAGTAATGGGCATTTGTAAGAGCCTTCAACGCGGAACATTGGTAACGGCGTTTGATCAAATACTTTTAAGGTAAATATGCACCTTTTCTTCACTTTCCTAACATAAAGTGGTGAAGAATTTTCGTAACCTTTTCCTGTCTTTTTCTCACTTGCAGTGGATTCACAAAACGTTTTATTTTTGAGCTTCTCTTAATCAACCAGTATGCAACAGTTTAGAGATATCAACAAAATGTTATCTGAAAAAAAAAAAACTTTGTATGATAGATTTTTACATCTGGATAGAGTAATATTGTAAGTAGTTTAATTTGGTTTAAGGTTAAAAGAACAGCAATATCAATCGGAACGTTTAATGACGCAGTTGACACAAAATAGTATGAAGAGGGACGCGTTGATTGAAGACCGCAAGCACGCTATACTGATGCTCGATTCATTGAAGAATGTAGGACAGGAAACAACTGCTCAGTGAGTACTTAACATCCAAAGTAATGTAATGACGATATTCGCTGTCGTCATTATATTACTTTGTTCATCAGTTATTCGAAAACACAAAGTTGATATAAAGAAATCAACTATTTCTACTACTTTACTTAAATTTTAATGATTATAGCTAATACGTTGACAGCATGAAATTATATTTTAGGTATATTCTAGAGAAAGATCAATTAAAATCGTCATTAGAAGCAGAGGTTCGCGAAGAGAATAACCTAAAGAAATCTTTAGATGAAAAAGGGCGACTTATTATTGAAATGAAAACATCATTACAACAGATAAATCAATTGCTATCGAGTGTCGGTGAGTGTCAAATTCACTCCTTCATTCATAAATGTTTATAGCTTTATATCAATAACAATAAGTATTTGGTGATGGTTACTTTTTTTGACGGTTCCCTAAGTTGATTAAAATAAAATTATACAGATTTTCTTGCATTAATGGGCGTCGCTAGAAGCTGCTAGTATTCTGCTGTTACTGTTATATATGGGTAGTTTTAACACTTACGGAAAATATACTTGATATCAAACTCTGATGATTTAATTGGTACAGGTGCTACGAATGTCCCTAGATCGCCGCCTACTGTTCCTACAGCTATACAATATGCGATGGATGAATCGATTCAACCCGTCCCTGAAGTGGAAGCTGATTGTAAATACCGAAGAAGAATTTACCTGTTTTTATAGCATTAAGTAGCAAATAAGCAACCAGTCACCTAAATTTAATTAAATAGCGAAGCGATCACTGCCCAAACATATCGTCAATTATAGACGCATTGTCTACCTTTAATCTACGGAGGAGGTGACGCACAGGAAGACTATATTTCCTCTTCCTATTCCTCCCCTCCTCAATCATATGCGCTTCGCCTTCCTACCCTTTCTTATAAGAAGAGGAATATTTACATTTACCCACTTTACGTATCCATTAGTTAAGAGATATGATAAATATGTTAACAGTTGTTGTTGTTGATTTAAACAAATAAAACTGCAATATTTTGTTAACTGAACCTTGTATCTTTTACAGTCGACAAGTTGATATTGAATGCACGACAGAAGCTGACCGTTTTGATTCAGGCGATATCTAAAATGGAGGTAACTAGTGAAATTCGAGCAAATGCCAACCTGTTCTATCACAATATACTGGCGAGGTCTATGCGCGATAGTTACAAGGATGAAGTTGTTGCAGAAGGAGGTTAGTTTGGACGAACATGTTTAATACTAATATATATTATGGTGCGAATCTTAATTCCACTTGCCTTTGGCAGCTATGGAGGGATGCTTGATGTTGTGTATTTAATCTTCTGACATAAATTGTAGTCTGAATTCAGATTTTTCTAGATTTTGCTATTGTTATTATGAATGTAGATTTATTGTTACGTGATTGGTTATTTCGACATTTTTATTGCCAGGTCTTATCGAGTTTGAAATTGAGGATCCGAACGTCCCCAGTCATGCTGTTGTCAAATTACGCAGCAAACAGTTGGTTGAATCGCAAGTCAGTGAGTTCGATGTACCGGACCAGCCTACGAAGAAATAGACCTATCTAAATAAGTAATGCTAGTTTCACATGGGGGCAGAGCTTTGAGGCAATGCAGTAGAACAGTTTAATACTGCTATTGCTCTACGTTGCTCTTCTACCCGCGTGTGAAATTAGCATGTGTTTACTGCCATTAGTATATCATCGGTGCTTCAACTATAGAATGGAGATTTATCTTTATAAATTTAAATTATTAGGTTACTTGTCATGGATTTAAATTGTTTTGTAGCGTCTTGTTTTGTTCTTTATAGCTGTATTAATGTTAGTTTCATATAAACATTATCATGTCAATTTTTTAGGTCTTATTATTAATAAGTTATTGGCTGAATAGACTTTTCTAAAATTTAATTTTAATGTCGATGTTAGGATTTTTTTTTATTAAATTTCGTAATAAACGTTTGACTATATTAAATATATTTTACTCATTTGGATATTACTTATAGGGAATGTCATACTTAGTAGAAATTGAAAAAAAAATATTACGTTTTTATTTCTTTTTATTACAAAATATTTTCACGATTCCAAATAATTATTTACTTACACGCAAATTAAGATTCAGTATCGTTGTTTATACACCAAATAATTATATATTCTACTTTCTACATTCCAAATAAAAATAGCGAAATTAGCAATGCTAATAAAAATGAACCTTAACCCCATAAGCGTTAACTACATAATAAATTCTAAGCTTATACAATTAAAAGAAAATGTCAATCATAGTTGTATGACACACAAATATAAATCAAAAACAATACTTGTTTAAAATAAAACACGCCAAATGAACATCATCATCTACATTTCCCAACTTGTTGAAACATATGTCTTTTATCACCACATACTTTAAATTTCTATTCAAATACATAACATCAAGTCAATATGTTGACATTCTATCAAAATGATAGTAAGAAAACCAATATACATATAGTTTAATTATCTTAATTGACATGGATATATTTATTATGCATTTACATATGAATGTACTCACTTTGCAAAAGTTTTTACATAATCTGTTTCATAGTACAACGTTAACAAATTTCTTGTTTTCACAAGACTTTAAATATATATTATAAATATATAGTAAAAATAAAATTTAGTTCCAAAACAGATAAGATTCTATGTCCTTGCTAATATAGCTTAGCTTCGCTTTTGTCCACTTAGCCTTCTATAGGGTCGAATTTAATAATTCATAAATAGCTTAGCAAAATATACCATTGGTTTTAAATGATAAAATATGAAACAAGGCCCTTTCAACACACAAACTCATTCATTCCATAAGAAACATTGGTAAATCCTCGCATACTTTAGAATTCCATACACACAATTAATGAAGGCACTTGAAGCTTTACTGAAAATAGAATAGGTCGGTACTTTGGGCTATGTTCGATGATAAAAAGACAAAAGCGTGAACGTGATCGTTCACTCATTATGATGTTCAGCTCCATCAGCTAACACAGCTTGAGGTTGGAAAGAGCGTACAATACTGATGAGCGCAGTATAGGTTCCAGCGAGCAGTCCAACGATCCCGATAATGAAGAGTAATGCGTCTTTTACAAGGAGTAACTTCGGCTTTTTTGGATACTGCAGGAAAGATTCCATTATGACCGGGAAGCAGATTCCGAGAGCTGAGAGGCAGAGTGCACCGAACAGTGAGATGAATAGCCCCAGACGTGGCACCGATATCGCCAATACAACTGGAAGTAGATAGCAAATACGTTAAATTAACATTCGTGTGGTTAACCAATTAATGATCGTTTGATGCTAAACGTTTCTTAGTTAATTATGTAAATTAAAATACCGAAGGTTTAATTTGTAAGACGATTAGATACGATAGTAGAGAGAGAGAGAGTAGAATCATCGCGTCGCTCGTCATTATGCATAACGCCATCAATATCGCTGAGAACCACACAGAACCCTAGGAGACATGGTCAAGAAGAGTCGTGTCACCCTCAGGAATGAACTAACGATGCACAGAGAGAAGGAAAGAGTTAGTTTAAAGATCCGTTTTTAAAATCTATGGTTAGTTTCAAATTTGATTTAGGTATACGTTAAATCACATTCTGTTAAACTTACAAGTCAAAAGACAAAGTGCTACTCTGAGACCGTATTTCCAAACCCGCAGTCGGTTCGAGCCAGAAGCCTCGAGCCACGGTAAAAGGTATCCTTTCCACAGCACCTCCACTGGAACGTAGCAATGTAGGCCGTAGCTAATAAAGATGGCGACTGCGAACATAACTATCACTGTCGTTGCCAACCTGAAAATCCAACAACATTTGTTAATACTCTCTAACATGATTGAAACGATGTAATACAGTGATCCTATTGAAACAGAACATAAGCGGAATGGAAGGAATAAATTTATTTTTAGATTGTTATGGTTCTATCTGATTTTACACAGCGTCTAAAATTTAACAGATTATTAAAATTAAAATGAAATCCTATAGTATTGAGAATAAAAGGCTTAAGTAATGAGTAAGGCTCGAGGTAGTCAATCTCATCGTTGGGTCCGGAGCGCGTATCCAGACGTGGAGCCGCAATGGACTTCGCCCTTAGCTATTACATTACAAACGTAATCATACGGAATGTGGCACACTGCGCTGCAATTGTTACTGATCTATTGTTACGTCATTCTCAATTGATTGTGGATTCATTTTCATTATCATATTGATTTGTTGACGTATGTAATACGTAGTACAAGTTGATCATACAAAAGAAAACATATGTAGCTACTAATTAAAATATATAGAAAATACAATGGTAAGGACATCCTAATTTTAGGAAATTAAACACCAAAACATAGTGTCAGCCCAAACCTAAAAACCTTTATATATTACTAGCTGTTCCAGTGCGACTTCCGTCACATGAAATTATTTATAAAAAAGGTTATTGTTAACATCTGTCAAATTCTCAATTGCAAATGTCAAAATACCAATTACCTTACAATGGCAATCTTGCTACCTTGATGTTGGCAGCGACTTATGGTCTCTTTCCCACATTAGGGTTCTTATCCAATTTATTTACAACCTAAATTTAATGGCGTGAAAATATATAGCCTAAAGCGTGACATAAGTGTAGAGCTTTTTTTTCAAAAAATATGCTGTAATTGCTGACATCTTATGCAACAAAGAAGTGTGTGTTTACGCTTTATTATATTAGTATAGATTTGGTAATCTAGAGGTAGTTTATAAAGTACTTACGGGTCACCCTTCGGTAAATCCAGAGTGATAGAGTCGCTACAATTGGAGACGCAGAATACGTAGCCCAAAGCACCGACTGCGACGTAAAGCAGGACGATAAACGTCATGCCGGTGTTCAGTACTCCGCAAGGGCGACCAAACGCCTTAGGAGTTTTCATATTGTTCTCTAATGCGATCACCTACACAAAAATAAAATTTATAAGTTTCTTAATAGTATATTGAAAACACAGGAAATATTACTTAAACAATAAAAGTGTCTCTTTATACCCTTTTATTTATTTAAGCTTGCCAACAAAATTATCATATGAAAATATATGAAGATGTATTATCAAGAAAGCACAGACATAGTAGTAAGCAAACGCAACGCAATAAGATGAAACTATTAAAGTAGGGAACTTACATTAAACTTAAGATTTAGATCATGATACAGTAATAATCCCATTTATTAAGTCAGTAAAACGTGATGAACATAAATCGAGAGAAGTACGCAACGCCGATAATAACTAACGTTTATTTAACTCACTATTACAGAAACTTAAACGAATTCACAAATCTTCTACATCGCTTCGCAGGAACAACACCATAAGCTTCTTTATCTGCCAGTGAACACGTGATTCTGTCGGTCCGACCTCTTGAATACGAATTCACCTATCGTCGCAGACACAGAGAGATTCATATGCTCTGCGTGTATTGCTTTATTCATTGCTGATTGGTGTTATGAAAGACACAAAGACTGCACTACTAGTTCCTCCAAATCCCAAATAGATTTGCACGTATTCAGTCCCGCTAGAAAAGTAACTTGGACGCCATTTTAAAACATCTGATAACATTTTTGCACAACCAACCCCAACATCGGTATCAAATTAAACGCCTTGGCTAGTAGAGTACGGACATTTTGACCAAAGCCAGCCGGGTTGGAAATTAGCCGACGATATAATATATTGCTTAGAAATGGATTTCTTAATTGCTTGAAGCGCAACAGGCATTGGCGCGACATTGGCACTTAAAACTCTGGGTTCCTGTGGTATCCTCCTCCGCAATTGACGTGAGTTCTCGACTCTGTACTCTTTTTACTGGTGTATTTCTATTATCCGTGTGAGGTGTCCTTGCTATACACATAGGGCAAATCCAGTGTCGAGGAGGACTAGACAACTTTGGAAGACGGACACAATCCTTGTGGTAGGTCTGAGAGCATTTAGTACAATTAATAACATCGAGACCAACAGTTACTAATACTTTTTCGCAACCACCACATTTCGCCATTATCTACAGTGATTGTGATCACTGAAAATACTCAATTAGTGCTCGACATTTTCTTAGTGTGCCAGGTCAAAAACACAATAAAATTTCGTTCGTTCCCTTTGTTCTATAAACAAACACACAGTACTTGCAACACTTCCTCTAACTTCGGCGAATTATGTTATTTAAGCACAGTATCATTTTACGTTAAGACTGTACGAATGCGCGGTCGGATATGCGCTTTTATCATACCGTACATGTGAAATAAATGCATTCAGTGAACAAACAAATCACATATACAGCAAGAAACATAACGCTTAGGTATACTGAATACATTATATTACCCTCCACTTCTCATGAATTTACGCATATCAATGGTGTCACACTACCTGGAAATATAATTTGCACTTTCGCAATTGTGTTATGCATTCGCTATATTATACTTCGCAAATATACGCAAAACTTTTACAATAGTAGCACTCACCACTCCAACAGCTGTTAGCGCAAACAAAACGGTCCCGAAGAATAAGGGAAATGTTTCCGCGGAACCCCATAGGTCCAATGGCTCCGAGGACTTTTCGCCAGAGAGAAGGAAGTAGACCACGATACCGAGACCCACGAAAGTCATCAAGTTGGCAACCGCGGAAAATGGCGCCAATAATTTGAGACTAGGTATCAGATTAAAGGCAATCAGAGGCCCCAGAATTATTAACATGTGAATTTCGACTGCCATCTCGTAGTAAGGGTCGACCACCTGAAATATTAGAAAAATTACATTTAAAATTACCACGTAATAAAACAATTAACGTATGAAAGAAATGTAGTTATCTATTTTGGGCCTGGTAATTTTCGTGGGTAAACAGTAACAACAAAATATTCATAACAATATCTGATCTTTTGAACTGTTTCAGCGCCAATTTTCAAGACAGGCTTTGTTGTATTCAGGACGTTTTTGACGAGTCTCATCGAATATTAATGCTTTGACCTCGCAGCTCATGTTTATTTCATGATCCATTTTGGAATATAAATTGACAATACCAACTGAAAATCATGTACGTTCCAAGATCACATATTGGTACAGTCGCGGAAATCCGCGGTGTTCCAATTCAGGAAAAATTGCCTTGTTCATTGCAACGAGACTAACTCCGCCTTTTCCTACAAATAACCAATTAGATAGCGGTGAGTGCAAACGAAGGGATAATAATAAAAAAATACTAGCCGTTTATCACTAACCGATTTTTTTTTTGGGACAGATACATTTATAAGCTGCGTTGTATTAGTTTTTGTTTCGCGTCTCGTTTCAAAATGTTCGAACGATTGTAGCTTTTAAGATGGAACACCTCCAGTTTCCCCGACTGTACCATAAGATATTGCCCACCGTCCACGAAGTACATAATCACTTTGCGTTTCGTACATAAACATTTTGTCATGATAATTAATGTTTGGATTTCAAATAAACATAAACATAGCTTTTAGTATTTAGTAATTAGAGTGAGTGTATTTCAATGTTTTCTAACCGAAAAAAAAATCTACAAAAATGTGTCTTTTCCGTGTCCGAAATACACGGCACGTATTACGTAACCGCCGCGTCGTGGGATGTTTCCGCGTGTATTTGTGAGAAGGACGCGCTGTCAGTTGATGAATATTGACATATGATGCTAGGACGACCGCTGACCCTACTCTGTGTGCTTGCCCACTTAACCAATTGCACGGCTCGCTACTAGCTATATTGTAGCGTATCCGCCGAGCCTCCAAATGACAAACAACGGAAGTTCACCTCGTGCATCACAAACGCGCAATTGATTTGCCGAAGATAGGTCAGATCCGAGGAGCTTTTATTTTGCGAGTACAAAAAGTAAATATTTCGAATAATCTAAATTCTTACTGCCGCACTCAGAAACATTGTGTGGACACTAAGGCACCCTTATAGGGCATATTTCGCGTGAGATATGCAGGGTGTAAAAGAACCTTCCTTAGTTAACATTTTATGAGTTATAGCGGTATGTGAAGGTGTAGTTTTACCGGACGGTGAAATAAAAGGCTATATTATTACATTACAGAGTGTTTGCGAAAGTTACCATCTTCGTCAGCCAAATGATGCAACGAGTAAGATTCTTGTTAAAATCTCAGTTTACAATTTCCTGCTAATTAAAAGCAACAGTCATTTACCTTCCTGATATTATCAGCGATAAACACGATGTAGACGCAGCAGATTCCCAACTGGTAAACGACGAGGAATACGTCGACAGTGATGGCGCAGGGTCTTGCGAAGCTGCGGAATGCTGGCGGCCCGTTGCTGAACGCCGTAGCCGCCGCGGCAGGGTACGACAGCAAAGGCACTTGGAGTTTTTTACAGGCCGCGTACTGCGAACGTACCTGGGATGAACAAATTAAAGTTAAAAATATTGACGTATCTTTTGAAATAAAGTCAGCGTCAGGCACTGTAGAAGGGTGACCATTGAAAAATGAACGTGTTGATCTGATAAAAAAAGCTTTATAGAAAGAGATAAATTACTGAACAAATAGCTCATCCCCTAATTCACTCAGTTAGAGCAATCTATACCGATATAATTAAGCGTAAACACACACTTCTTTGTTGCCTAAGATGTCTTTTTCTTTTATTAATAAAAAGCCCTACACTTACGTCACGCTTTAGGCTATATATTTTCACGCCATTAAACTTAGGGGGTAAATATTTTGGATAAAAACCCTAATTTGGGAAAGAGATCATAAGTTGCTGCCAACTTCAAGGAAGCAAGATTGCGATGGTTTGTCATCATGTCATGTCATTTTGACATTTGCAAATAATTTGACAAATGTAAACAATAAAATAAAGCTTTTATAATTTCGCGCGGATGAAGCCGCACGCGAACAGCTAGTTTAACTATATAGTATAAGTATGTTATTTGTGGTAACACTCAAATGTTTCCCTCTTTCTTCCACATACAACAAAAATAATATTTCAACAAGAATGTTTTGGGCCGCCCTATTTGTTAATTATGATTGGTGACAAAGATGAATAACTTATACAATGTTTTACAGTTACACGTCACTATCCAAATTGCCTAAACTTTTTTAGAGACAGGCCTTTGTATTTAACATTGTAATTATTTCTTAATCGTTTTTTATATTGAATTTAAGAGGCGACTCCTTCATTAATTACCGTTATGTATATTGACTTCGTTTAATCGTTCATAAAAAAGCGATAGTTACAATGTATTACAATAAGTTTTATGTTTAAGCTTACTTTGTATTCAAAGGAATTACTCTTTAAATTTGACGATAAATATGTATAAGTTAAAAATTTATACAACGCCTAATACATGATGTTAAAGGTTCTTTATCTTTATTGACTGTATTCGAAGAGACGCAATCTAATCGTGCAGTTTTATTTAATATATCTCGCGAGTCTTACAATTACAACTAACTAAAATATAATTTTTCTTAATCGACTTCCATTCCATCGACTTTGAATCGTCATCACTTTTTATATTTTTTTAATTATATTTACTTTTTATAACGTTGATCGCTCTAGACAAATGATAGTAAAGAAATGGAGCAGAAGACGTCCCGCTCATAGGTCACGTATCAAACTCCTATCCAGTGAGCTAGAAACGCCATTCTACGTAGCGGTGACAATGCATTGTGGAAATAGTGTGTTCTAATTTTTATTCAACAATGAAACATGAAATGAGATAGATAGTTACCAAGACATGGAGACAATGCGTGACAAGGATGCCAACAAGCACGGTGGCCACGATACCAGTGACGAGACCAGCCCGGGCGAACGCCTGTGGCATCGCAAGGATCCCAGTGCCAAGGCTGCATTTCAGCAGATGCACTAACGTCTCTAAATTGCTGTAATATCGTAAAAACGTTACAGAAATAGCTATTCAATTATATTCAACAAAAATGTCTCATAACAGTATAATTAATTTTAAAAGTAATTATGAACGTAATTAATTCGTATGCATTGAAAATTACGGTACTAATATGTCTGTTTTGAGTGAAAAAAATCGTATAAGTTGTTCAGAAACAATCTTAAAATGTACTTACTTTGTTGGTTTCTCTAATTGGCGATGAAGATGTGGATCGTAATCAGCATTGTCATCTCTAAAAATAACACAATCACATTACAACGTTTTATACATATTTGTAAATCTGAAAAGAATCCATTCAGTAGAGTGCTAGCAAATATTTAGTATTGTGTGCTCCGATAGCAGATATTCATTTTCATTCGGTCGTATGTCCCTTTGTGTTTGTTTGTAGAGATCAATTTTTATGATTTTTTTTATAAAAAACCGAGAACAATTTTTATTACATGAATACCATTCAAGATAAAAGCTAAAACTTGTTTAGTTTTTAATCAGTTTGTATTTGTAATCATACTTGATATTGATATTATAAATGCGAAAGTTTGGATGGATGGATGGATGTTTGTTAGAGTTTGTAGCCTAAATGGCTGAACGGATCTGGATGAAATTTGGCATAGGTGTAGAGCATAGTCTGGAAGAACACATAGGCTACTTGCTTTTGTTTTTTTTATTCCACGCGGTAGTAATCGCGGGCGAAAGCTAGTATAAGATAAATATATTCTTTTTATTTGTCAGAATATATATTTAAATGATCGGGATTTAAATTATATTGAATAGTTTCTTGAACATAATTGGCTCTAAATATCAGGAACATAAATATTTTTTTAAATGTACAAGACTTGTTGCATTTTTACTCGTTACTTACTTATCGGGGCTGGCTGGAGCGGTGTTATTAGACATTGGCTCCAGTCGTATCGTTTCCATTTTATCTTCCATTTTTCCGAACCTAAGTGAACCAAAACAAGATATAACATTAAAATACAATATGCTAAAACAAAAACAAAAACAAATAAGCTAAAAGGCCAGTAGTTACAAACCCCAAACTCTGCTACTACCGAGGGTAAACAGATCAAAGCCTCTTTGGATGGAGTAATTACTCTTTGTATCAATACTACAATTCCCAGTCAGGTAGAAACGCTAAGGTCTCTCTTGTTCGTTTAAATAATTAATTAACGTCATTTTAAGTTGCTTATTGACTGAAACTTTGTTATTATCACTATGTGTTTTGACTGTCGTGACATTTGTATTCACATGTATTGCTGTCTTTGTTAATTCTATGAGAATGTGAGGGATGACAATATGTATCAATACAAGTATCACTACAGTCGAATCCCACAGTTATATTATCATCGTGTCGATGCAATTAATTAATGGTTTAATCGATTTAAAAATTCTCTTATCTCTAAAATGGTCTTTAGAACAAACAGAATAATTATCATACCAATATATTACATTTTTTTTTATCTGAGTATTCTATGTGAATGGCGAATGTATAATAATTTTTCCCCTTCACTAAAAAACGAATAGTAATTTAAAATAATGTGAGCATGATCGTTCGTGATCCGGCGACTGGTTACGTCGGAGTCTAGTTAGATCGATAGGGACTGCGGATCAAACTTCACTTACTGAGGGGGAATGCTTTGTTCAAAGTTACGTATGATAAGCTTAGAGTCCTATAGCATGGTGATAACCTCGTTATTATTTTTTATAACTTTGGTGATGAAGTATACGTTGAAATATTAATAATAACTATTAAAATGATGTATCTTTTTAATAGGTACAGTGTAAATATTGTTTAATTAATTTGATTATTAATAAAGGTGTTTTATAATGCGTTTTCACAATGAAAACCCACAGTTAGATTGTAGAAATAGATGAAAAGTTTACGAGACTAATGATATAAATTAAAAATTAAAATAAAATATTGTAAAAATGAGAAGATTTTATAATCGAAACAAGAGTGTAACCGTAAAATTAGGTACTAATTTACTATTATATTGGCAACGTATCATTTCATATTTCATCTATATTATAATATTTCCGTTTACCACATTTCAGATGCAGTAAGGTGAAAACTGAATGTTGGTTGGTAGTCTCAGTCATTAATCATACATCATACTAATATTATAAATGCGAAAGTTTAGATGGATGGATGTTTGTTACGAGTTTGTAGCCTAAACGGCTGAATGAATTTCGATGAAATTTGGTATAGATGTAGAGAATAGTCTGGAAGAACACATTGGCTACTCTCTTTTGTTTTATTTTAATTCGGGTCGCGGGCGAAAGCTCGTATTATTATAACTTTCAATTTGAAAACTAATTTAATTGGAAATGCTAAAAAAAATCAATATTGATATAACGTTTCTTTGAAAAAAATATACAGGAAATTGTTTTCGATAATATATTATAGTGGAAACAGACGTTAAAAATGATATAACAATAATGGGTTTGTGAGATTTGAGTAGTAAATTCTATTGTTACATGTGTGTCGTAGCCGCGTCAGTTGCCACGCCTACGGAACACGCACGATTCGCGAAGTCGGCAGTTATGTAAATAATGCTATTTAAAAACCACGGTACAATTACTAGCTACAGGGCCGCAGTTCGAGCGGGTATGGCGCCAACCGCCCTACTTTTTTTGCGAAAATATTATTAACCAAAAGAAATACTAGATTCTTTTGTGTCGACAAATATTATCAGTTGGTATGTTTTAATCTTACATTTAAAACAATTCATCAGAATATTAAGTTGTTATTGTTTTGTAAATTGAAATTAAGAATAAAATAAGTGTTAAATTAATTTCACATTTTTTATTGCGTAGGATATTCACAAAAAAATAATTTAAATATATTGTTAAGTCAGATATATTAGCATATTTTGAATACTTAAGTGTATTTTTCGATTTAATAACTTTTATCAGCAAGCAAAAGCATAAAAGCTTTCGCAAAAGCTTCTATTAATTTAACAAAATTAAATACATATACAAAATAATCTCATTCTTAAAGCAAATTTTTAAGACACACAAAATAACAATTTATTATTTATAAGCTTCGTTTATTTTTCGCTTCGGTTTGGAGTAAAGCTTATGTTATCTTTAAAGTTTCAGATGCTTATGGTTTTACATACTTGTACTTTTTCAAGGTAGTGAAACGTTCTTCTTTCCGATGTTGATATTTGTTCTGGGAATCCAATAGGAGAGGCGCTCGCCAACGCGTTCACTGGAGCACTGAGGCAACTCCAGCGAGCGTCCCGACGGTATCCGACCTTCTCCCCTCGATCCCGCCCGCCTCACCTCGCTCCCCGCGCCCATCTTACCGTGTGCCGTATCGTCGATCATCTCATTCATATTCGGGATGGCCATTACGCTTAGAAAATTCGGACAATACTACTCGAAATTAATCAGTCAATAAGGTGATGAACCAAAGTTGTGCCAATAAAGTCAGAGACAAATGCATCTTACCAAGTTGTTTAAATAATTTACTACTAACTTTGAATCACAGTTTGGATGGTTCAAAACAAACGAACGGTAGTTTTTAACATATTTTAATGCAAAGAAAGATTTTTTTTACCATTTATTAGTGTAGCAGTCTGCAAAGTGCGTAGTAAGGTTATTTTATTAAAGGCTTTTGAAGTTAAAGAAAGAGAGAGTGAGACAGGAATGTAGAAATACCTGTCGTACTAAATATTACCTTTATTATTCGTGTTTTCGTTTAATTGATTGATCACTTTAAATGGTAGGACTTGATAGGGATAAAGCAAATAATTATGGAAATTGCAATCAAAAATTTAGATCAGTAATTACCAGTTGATGCAATACACAAAAAATATTCCAATATATCAGTTGTTAAAACATGCTTGTCTTTGATAAAAAAAAACATCGCGAACTTTATCCCGCCTTGTCATCATTGTGTGGTTACCCTTTTAATTTGTTGTTTTACATGTTGGTGTCGACTCATAACTGTAGCCTTAACAACCACTCGTCTAATCAATTGTCGCACAATTGATATGAAGTCAACATGACCTTATACAATTAAACAAACATGATGCAAAAAAAAAGAAAACGTTTCTCTTGTTACAAGTCTTGTTTACTTAATTGACGCTTTTCTTATTTTAGACCCGGCCAAATTGATATTAATTGATATGACTTTGTTTACGTTACAATATGCGTTTTTGAAATAAGCGTAACTGAAGGTTATATTATGTTTTCCAATTTGAACCGACTTTAATTTAGAATATTTTCGGATAAGGATTCGATATGCTTGCTACTATGTCTACTGCCTTAACTAGAACTTTATTTCTGTTTGGGAATTTCGAAAACAACCCTTACAACTGAAAATGTAAAAACGATAGATGGTTTAACATTCGTACAATGTTTATAATGATGAAAATAATTTGAATCTTGTATTCTTGAAGCCATACATTGATGAGGCAATTCAATTTCAGTGCCGTGTTCGAGTTCAGCGACATCTAAATCGTCTATTCCGGTTGCTTATTAAAATTGTCCTTAATTAAAATTAAAATTGAAGGATATGGATTAGTTATGGGTTTTAAAGGATACAATTTTCCAAGGAATAACAGATAAACAATAATTTTAAAGCAATTGAGTTTGTTTCATCAAATCGAATTATATTCGTAGGGCTTGCTAAGAGAGCTTTAGAGATTAGAGGATTAATCGGTGTACTATGTAAGTTATACTTAAGTACTACGTAAGCGTAGACGGCGATAAATGTGTACGTCACGTTTCACAGAATATAGCAAACAGAATTCTACTCGTATATTGCATTACGATTGTTGCATATAAAAAGTCAAAGTGGCCGACGACACATGTCTAAGCTAGTAGGGTATATTTCAACAAAGTTGTACGATACTAATGGCTTAAGTGGATGATATGAATCGTAGGTGGCTGAGGGTTACCAAGAATAGATTATGTTAACGAGAGCGAATGAGTCTCGAAGAGAGTTCTTGACAGTGAATACAATTGTAGTTGATCCGATGTCTATCTACACACGTGTCGTCAGGAAATAATAAAGCGAGGTCGTACGCTCCTGGAGTTTATCCCGATATAAGGACGATATGCTTATGCGTAGACACGTGGCTTTAATACAAAAGATAAATTTTGATGCCTAAAATATTCGCCTCGACGAACATCCTACAACAATTGTAAATTCGTATGATCATCATGGGTTGCGTAGAAATAATTTAAACTATGATTATATGTCTAGCTTTGTACTCAGAACTTTTTCACTTGGGAATAAAAACTTTACATATATCAATTAAGCAAAATCCCGTCTACAACTAAATCCAAGCTTTCATGTCTCAGTTATATTGACTGCGATGTAAATAATAAATTAACGTTATTGGTAATTGTTTGAAATACCAACTGATTCTATTTTGTCTGGTTTTATTTTGTACTCATATACATACGTATGTGAGGAAAATCGTAGGTATATAGACAAACTCTACAATAAATGCTGGAAGCCACAAAAATATTGTGGCAATTGCCATAGCCTCCTTTTGCGACAACAGTACTAGATGAGATAATTGATTCTGAGAAGTGTAGATAGAATTTTCTTGTGCAGTGACCATACAAAATGTTGTTGACGACTATAAGAGCACTGGATTTTTTCAAAGACTGTTATATCATGCAACAGAATTACTGACATAATGGTGTTAAAGTTCCAGGTTACGATTGTTTCCTGGAATATAATGGATTATCTATAGAGTTGTTAGGTGACATTGTCCGTCTGTAAGGTGGTTATAAAATATAAATAATTAATGTCCCAGGAAATTATTGCAAAGAATGTAACCCTACATTTCCTGGTCAGAGTTCAGCGAAATGCGGTATTAATAGATCCATCCAAGAGGTCTCTATTCGAATACGGCACTAACAAGTAAGTATTATTGTTAACACAGTTTATGTAATCATTTTATCTAGTGATTGGTGCTGTTCAAAGTTCAATTCCTTTATTCTGCATATTTTCCTATTCCTGTCCTACTTAGTTTAGAGTTTTTTAATAGAGCTTGTAACTTAAAAGATAGTTAATTTTGTTAATTTGTGATAGGCAACTGAGTGTAAAGGTTGTTTTGTTTCTATTTAAACAAAATTGGAACAAAGAAAACGGTAAATCGTGCTGTATTGTAGTGCTGTGTAAAGCTATAATATCTACTTGATTCAATTTACTACGTTAAAACAAGCGTTATATGTGGAGTATACAACACTATACTTGCAATCTTACTAATATTATAAAAGCGAAAGTTTAGATTGATAGATGGATGTTTGTTAGAGTTTGTAGCCTAAACGGCTGAACGGATCTCAATGAATTTAGGCACAGACGGAGAGGATACTCTAGAACACATAGGCTACTCACTTTTGTTTTTCTTATTCCACGCGGATGGAGTGCGGGCGAAAGCTAGTAAAATAATAATGAAGCAGAATTTTATTAATATTTCTTACTCTTTATGTTTATTTCATATAAAGTAATATTTATAACTTCACACGAACTAATAACTCCGATTGCCAGATACACATGGATAGGTAATGGTTACGTCATTCGAGGGTTTCGGGGGCGCGCGGTCAATGACGTCTACGAAAAAACGTAGAAGTGAGCACGGGTAGGACAACGGGCTATGTTGCCGCCGTCGACAAAACCACTGCAGTCAAACGAACCACGTGCCTTGTGAACCGCATGCGCGTCCCTAAGACCATACAAAGATTACTAGAATTCTTTCCAATGTTTTAAGTGACCTCATTTTCTTATACAAATCGTTATAACTATAAAAGTTATAATAAGAAAATGTAATACCTGCTTACATTAATGATTGTGAATATAATATACCGAAAGCTTATAACTGTAGAATATTAGGGTGAAAGGGGGTAATGGGGGTCACTTAAACGAAAACTCAAATAAAATTTTAATTACAAACAAAATATTTATTTCAACCTCCTTGAAACAAAATTCACTTAATAGACTATCATTTGAGATCAATTTCAATCACTTTGGCAATCAACTTTGGAAATTAAAGTAATTTAAAAAAGATACAGATTTGACTCCCATTACACCAGCATGGGGGTAATGGGGATCACCCTGAGGGCAATGAGAGTCAAAGAAAATTTAGCAGAAATCGCAAACATAACCTTCGGCGGAGTTCTATCCAGTGCACTCCCTGTGAGCCCAAAAGCCACATGAGGTACATCGGAACCACATCTCTTTATTTCTTCCGAAGTCATCGCTTACTAGGCATCTGGTTTCAACGCCTTTTGCGTCATCATCCTCGTCGTCCTGACATAAGTTTTCAGTGCTAACGTCTTATACAGAAGTTTCGTTTGATTCTTGTAAAACTTGACGCTTTACTTTTTCAGGACCTTTCTTCTGTACTTTAGTCTTTTTTCCCTGTCCTTTTTTACATATTCGAAGGCTACTTTTCTGATTTGGTTTGATGTGCAACCATAAAAAATAATGCCCATTTTCCTCACCATGTTCGCTAGCTCGGTTTCTGCCTCAGGACTAAAGATAGTAAATCGTCCGAGATGTGGTCCTAAGGTAGAACCTTTTTTAATTCTTTTGTGTAGACTAGAAAAAGGGATGTTCATTACTTTCGCAGCATTTCCTATAGAAGAACCTTCATCAACCAGCTTAATAACTTTCTCCAAGTTATCAGAAGACTAGGAAGCATTTTCTGTTGTCCTAATCCGTACTTTCGGCATCTGGTTGAGAGAGAGAGTTGAGAGTCGGGTCGGGTCTCATTATCCGCAACTACGTATCATAAGGATAAAATAGAAATAACAAAAAAACTGTGACACATTTATAAAACCTAAACAGCACATTAAAATTTCAAACATCTGACTAAAGTAAATTTAAATGTCATAATTGCATACTGCAAAATATTCGGTACTTACCTTTTAATTTGTGTTGACGTAAAATTACATCGGCGGAGCGCAAAAACAAAACAAAGTCACTTCCCAGGGGCACGGCTGCCGATTGACGCGTGTCATCCCTGGATGTGCCAGGGGAACAGAGCGGAGGCGAGGACATCGTTTACGCGTTGCTTGCATCTACTTCGTGAATAACATTGTGACTCTCATTACCCTCCCTTCCCCTAATTTTTAAATATGGGGATTAAGAAATTTTATATGTAGGATTTGTTTTATATATCTAATAGTTTTCGCCCGCAACTCCGTCCGCGTGGGATTAAAACAACAAAAGTGATTAGGCTATGTGTTCATCCAGACTATCCTCTACATCTGTACTAAATTTCGTCGAAGTCCGTTCAGCCGTTTAGGCTACAAACTCTAACAAACATGCATCCATCAATCCATAAAAACTATCGAACTGAAATGATTATTTACCTACTAGCTTTCGCCCGCGACTCCGTCCGCGTGGGATTAAAAAAAACAAAAGTGAGTAGCCTATGTGTTCTTCCAGACTATCCTCTACATCTATGCCAAATTTCATCGAAATCGGTTCAGCCGTTTAGGCTACAAACTCTAACAAACATCCATCCATCCATCCATCCATCCATCTAAACTTTCGCATTTATAATATTAATAAAGTAAGAAGTAAGAAGTAAGATTATAGTTTGTCTAAATCAGAGCCGGGACACTCATACATTTGACATAGGCGAGAGTTGCGGCTACATCTATTGAAATACCCCAGTCCCCAATGAATGTTGAATCAAAGTAGTTCCTCGGAATGACAGAGATGTCACTACGTGGTATAATTATGTCGACCAATGTTAAAATGTCAACCCATGGATCTATTGCTATAACAGGATAGAGCTCTTGTCGAAAAATTGAAGCCGAGCGAGACTTCAATAACTGGACCATTTTTCCCATCTCTGGCCATGGTGACCATATTGAAATATGATTTTAGGACAATAATTATAAAAAAATATTCGTGACCTGACGTCAGCAGATAATTGCTTCAGATGGATTTAAATCAAAGGTGTTAATGATAAACTTACTTTATGCGGTACATACACTATACATTTCCCGTTTTTTCTTGCCTTTTACACACGCGTCATATACTACTGAGGTAGTGGTACTTGTGGGACACGATATGCAGATGGACACCTGCGTGAGGCTGGCCCACTCACCTTCCTTTTTTTATACAAATCGCTAGTTTGAGAGACATTGAGAGGTAATAAATATCGTTTGAGAGTTCTTACTTTTTCTGTAAAAAATTATTGAAATTTTGAAATCGATAATCCAATAAAATTTGATTAATGAATCTCTCAATCATTCTCAGGATTTCTTGGATTAGATAGTCTTGCATGGTCACCGTAATTCTTCATAACAAATTATGTTTAAAACTATTACCTATGAAAAGATAAACTACAATCAGGATAATACTCACTTCCGCAAGCCTCAGCGACACAAGTTCTCACCATTTTAACAAGGAAATTTTTAAAATATTACGGATTTAAAAAACGCCGCCATTGAAGTCCGATTCGGCGATGTCATGTGGTGTTGTCAGTTCAGGTGTTCGAATTTCAAACAAATAAAAGAAAACCTGTACGCCAATCGCAATTTTTTTGCGTCAATAAAGTTTTACATGTAGCAACAAATAATATTGCTTTAACATATCGGTAAAAAAATATTATTAATATTTAGAAACATTTTGAAAGTAAATATTTTTACTGCATTACATTACATCAATTGCTTATTTTTCTACAAATAACGAAAAGATTGATATTTGGCAACTCAAAGTTACTGTTAGAAAAGGAAACATCGTACACTTGTAGCCCTCTCACTCGCCTTCAATTTTATTTTGCGTGCAACAAGACTCTTACGCCCTTAGCACAGGTTTTTATTTTCTTTATTTTAACTGCAAGAGGTACAGAAAGAGCACTCTCCTGTTGTACGTAGTACTTATTACCTCCATGGTATACGGATATTATAAATATTTAGCGATGGGGTAGAAAGATAGATGGTGTTGGCTGCTTTGTTAACAAATATTCCATGACTGTCCTCTCTTTTTCTATATATATTATAGTACTCTTTGGTCTAAATAAGATAGATTAGTTTGATAAATGACGCATATGAAGTATCCAATTCAATTTGTATGAAGGCTAATGCCGTACTTAATAGACAGGTATCGTACAGACGAAATAAACACGCATAGCGAACAATTATGAACTATCGATATTCGGTTTAAATTAAATTTATCGAACTTAACTAAATTATTATTTTCTTATTAACTAATTTAGAGGACAATTCTAGTATTGATTATAGTGTAGAGAATTTAGCGATGACAATAATAATAGAGAAATCCAATTCAATTACGTACGGCTGTAGTAGTAATAAATATTTAGTTACTCTCATTCTTTGTAATGGTTCTGCAGGTCATTATTAATGTATAACTATGAATCAATCGATTCCAACTTCTATAAGAATAAAAATCGAAAATCGAAAAAATTCATGCCTGCTTTTATACAACCTATCCCTACTAAATTGTCAAATCATTTGTCAATTATTTAGACAAACTATAAGTACCTTATTTACCTCCATACTATTCGATATTTTTTGCGTTACGTAATTAATCAAACTGATAAACCTTATTTAGTTAGGCAAACTTTATTGCACATTCTGTCTACGCCGGACGCTTAAAACTGCTATAGAAAATAATATTAAATAAATAAAGGGATTCCTTTAAAATCAATATAAATCACCGTATACTCCTCTTGGTGTTAATAAAAAGAAATTTACTGTAATTTGATGTCAATGTCACAAAGCATGACAGCTTGTTGTCAGTGACAAGAAGATGATTCAAAGCTTTTTTAAATCTCTTTATTTTTGTATAATATTGTATTATTATTTATAAAATTTTATAACATAATCAGCATTGTTATCAAAAATAATACTTATTATGATGCTTACTACAAAGTAGAGTATTTTTAATTATTCTGTATATAACAAGGGAAGAAAAAGCATTAGAAAATGTTCGTTTACGAGTTTATGTCCGGGATCGTAGAAACGATCACCGGAACTGGGGAATGTATGTACTGGATGTAATATGTGCTCAACATTCTTTATTTTTATTTACAGCAAATTTGAACAAGAATAGTTTGGTAGTTTGAGAGCATAATGGATAGTTACATACATCGTGGTGCCACGGAATTTTTACATTTAAATAATTTAATGTGATATATAAGTGGTAAAATAGTAAATAAATAAATTAGTTTTTATAATTATTGAATTCATTAGAATGTTTATTTTGCAGCTGAGGATGGGGATTATGATCCTCACCAACATAGAAAAGTAGAAAAGCCTACTACGTAAGTTTACTATTTCATTATTAGCATCTAATCACTTATATAAAATTACTAGTTGTTGCCCGTGACGTTGTCCGCCCAGTATCAAAGAAACTAGCGAACTGTGAAAAACGAAAACTACGTATCCCTAGGGAATCTAACGTTTTTCGGGGATGAACCGTATCCCATATGTTACTCCAGACTTTGGTTTATTATCTGTGATAATTTTAAATAAAATATATTAAATCACCGCAGAATTATCGAGCGAACATGACAAAACAATATTAATGTATCCCACAGGAACCGTAACTAATTCCGGGATCAAAAGTAGCCTATGTGTTCTTCCTGACTATCCTCTACAACTGTGCTATATTTGATCGCCACCCGTTGAGCAGTCTAGGCTACAAACTCTAATAAACATCCATTCATCCAAACATTCGCATTTATAATATTAGTAAGATAAAAGCGGAATTTGCATAGATGACTCGAAAGAATGCTTACTACCACGTAACTTCAGAAAAGCTCCATGGAATTGAAAGAAATTTGGTATAGGTATAGAATGTACTCTAGAAGGACACATAGGAGCAGATAATTTTTTTTATCATCATCATCATCATCATCAGTATCAGCCTTGGGTCGTCCACTACTGCTTACTATAACTGATAGGTATTTGTTGACAATAAGTAATTAATTTTCTATCTTCGGTAATGTTTCTATTTTTGTTCTTCATTATTAGGTATTCGGAGACAATGATTCACATGTTAAAAGGCAGTATCGGAGCTGGTATATTGGCGATGCCCTCCGCTGTCCACCGACTGGGTATCATTGTGAGCATCGTTGGTCTTATGCTCATCGGCTTTTTGGCTACTTACTGTATACTTCTACTGGTTAGTATTTTTTCAAAGTAATGTAATTTAAATGGTAAAGTACCAGTCATATACTTTGCATCTATATTAGGTGCTGCTTAGCCTTACTGAAGCAACATCAATTACTGATGCGTCAATGATTTTATTCTTTATAACTAATTTATACAGATTGAAGCACAATACGAGCTATGCAAGCGTTGGCGGCGGGGTTACATTGCCTACCCAAAGTCGATGATGCTAGCCGTTCGTGACGGTCCTCCGGGGATCCGCTGGTCCGCAATGTTACTTTACTACTTCGTCGAAGTTGTTCTCATCTTCTGGCAGCTGGGCATTTGCGTTATTTTCTTCGTGTTTGTCGCAGAAAATGTCAAACAGGTATTATAATTTTATACAAATGCCGCTTTTCTATTTTTGTTTTTTCTATTCTATTCGAATCTTAAGCTTCTTAAATCTTCATTTTTAAGCAACCATTGAACTAATTATTTTATCATCTGAATCTGATGTATAAAACAAGAGTTTATTTTGCTTTTAGAAATAAAAAAAAACGAACTGACTCTTGTTATGATTGCAGATATGCGATTTCCACGGTTATGAGGCGTCATTAAGACTACATTTGTGTTTTGTGCTGGTACCAACGATTCTGTTGAATCTCGTGAAGGATCTTAAGCTGATGACTCCGCTCTCGTCAATCTCAAACATAGTTACAATTTTCGGATTGATCTTGGTGTTCTTCTACTTGATTGAGGATGACGTGGTTTTGGACAGTGATAAGTTACGTTTAAAAGGTTTAGACGAAATACCTTTATTCATAGGTACAGCTCTGTTTGCACTTGAAGCAGTTGGTGTGGTTTGTAACATTTAACATTTTAATCGAAATAATATATGATTAAGCAAATTACTTGTTTATAGACAAAAAATATCATTCCAGATACTCGCCTTAGAATATAATATGGAGCAACCGAAACGGTTCGTAGGTATGTTAGGACTATTCAGCATAGGGATGATTTCTATAATAGTGCTCTATTTGGTTGTGGGTGTATTTGGCTATCTTAAATATGGCGAGGAGATTAAAGCAACAATTACATTAAATTTGCCTCAAGAACAAAAGTAAGTTGGTTCTAATATTTGCTTCTGGTACATGTTTTACTGAAACCTTAATCTTCTGAAGTCATAAGTATCAAATATTAATTTTCGTGTTTTATTTAGAAATGATATCGATACTATAAAGAATCAAATCTAAAATGAGTTGTCAGTGATTACTGCATCGTCTAGCGTGTTAATATTGTTCGACGTTTTTACTATTTCCTGTTTCAACAAATATTGCACTTTTTTTTAGAAAAGCGCAAGCAGCAAAGCTTATATTTGCGTTAGCTATATTCCTCACGTTTCCACTTCAAAACTATGTTGCGTACAACATGGTTTGGCGACGGGCGAAGAAGAAGCTTCCAGAGAGCAAACACATGGTCACCGACTACACCCTGCGGATTGCTCTTGTTATTATACCCTGTGACTATCAAATGAGTATATTTTTTAAATTATCTATTATCTACTACTACTGCGATCCGTCATTGAGATGAATGACGAATAATATTGTTATTGATATTAGTATTTCAATTTGAATGTGTTTGAAAGATCGTTGGTTACAAAAATACAACGAATGAAAAGTGCTTTTGTTCCATTTTTGCTGCATCTTGTTCTCTAACATCTAATATATCACTAAATGTTATCAAATCCCTATAAATTCATGTCAAAATGTAATTTCAGGGATGCTGGCAGTGGCGGTACCTCACCTGGGTCCCTTCATATCCTTGTTCGGTGCATTTTGCCTTTCACTACTGGGAATTATCTTCCCTGGCCTGATGGACCTATGTATATGGTACCCTAATAATTACGGAGTACTTCATTATAAATGTATTCGCGATGTTTTTATAATGCTAATCGGTATTGCATGTCTCTTTTCCGGATGTTATACTAGTGTATTAGAAATTATAGCCGAATGGTAATCACACTGATTGTATTACTTTCTTCTTATCTTTTATCTTTTACGAAATAAATGTAACTCTGCATATTTTTTAATTCATTTATTTTCCCTAAGCTGTAGAGTATCTTAATTTTCAATGTTTAGTAAACAATACGTGTTTGTCTAATTATTCCATACTAGCTGTTCCCGTGCGGCTTCATCCGCGTGTAATTATAAAAACTTTATTTCATTGTTTACCTACATTTGTCAAATTATCTATTGCAAATGCCAAAATGACATGACATGATGACCAACCATGGCAATCTTGCTTCCTTGATGTCGGCAAAAACTTATGGTCTCTTTCCCACATTAGGGTTTTTATCCAAAATATTTACCCCCTAAGTTTAATGGCGTGAAAACATGTAGCCTAAAGTGTGACGTAAGTGTAGGTCTTTTATTAAAAAAAAACATTATTCAAAAATATGCTGTAATTGCTGACATCTTGGCAACAAAGAAATGTGTGTTTACGCTTTATTATATTAGTATTGAAGTATAGATTATTAACTAGCTTTGATGAATTTCCGGATTTGAGATGTTTCTTTATTAAATGAAATTGTCGGTTAGTCGCGCACAGCAATCGTATTCTGTACTATATGTATTGGCTCTCCCGGCTGAAGTGCGTAATTTTCACGCACCTTTACGAATGTCGTTATGGAATTTTAACAAATGCCATAGTGCGCATGGACGCATGGTGATTTTTAGGTTTGCTATTTCACGATCTATGAACAGATATCGTGGTTTGTAAATAACATTTTAACCTAATATTGCGACATTGTTATTTGAATGTATAACTGAATGAAAATATTTATAGTAGTTTTTCATTTTCTGCAAAACTGGAGACCTTTCTATCAAAAGTTTTTAATCAATTATCTCTATATATTATAAATGTATAGGCCATTGCTTGCAAAAAAATAATTTAAGGTTTGTTCTAACTGTAACGCGCCGTTCTACGTTACTGACAATTCTATCACTTCGAATTCTATTAGTTTCAATCCTCACCGTTGCTACAAACCTTTACTGTCAGCGCCAAAATGGCGAAAATCCCATAGGCACAAAATGTCTTAGAGCCTATCTATTTATAGAGGTCAGTGTTTTAATTGAAATATAAATCTACAAAACCCTATTTGACATGTAACATGTCTGCTGTTTGTCATTTTTCATATCTGTAGCTATACTTTTTAATTAGTATACGATACATTTAAGAAGTTAAATTTCCTAATGGTTAATTCACTCTTTTAAATATTGACAATTGTAACCAAATTTCAACAATGCGGAATGAGGAGTTTTTGTAAGGCACTATAGTTTTGATTATAGGGTTCATCTGTAGCGTATTTACTGCGATAGAATAGTAGCCTCTTAGTGTAGATCGCATACTAAATCACCACTAAGGAGATCTTTTGTGAGTATTATACAACTATAAGTGCGGCATACATTGCATATCAGCTTACCAGTCACTAGTTTTTTATATTGCTGCTGTGCAGATTGCAATGTGCAGTCAGACAGAAACCTGTGTTCCGTAGATGGCTCACGATTTTATATGAAAACTGCAGATTGCCTTACAACGTTCGCTACAGACTGTCGTTACAAACTGCACAATGCAGTTCATGGCTGTAATTTGGAAGTGTATCTTCAGAGTACAATAATAGTAAATAGTTTTTTTTGCGACCGATTAATTTGCCCTCGTAGATTCTTTTCATTGTAATTCCTGATGTTCAAATATTTTTAAATGAATATATTTTAAAGTTTACAAATTGGAAAAAACCTTTCTAATGTTAGTATTTGTTGTAACTTAATTTTTTATCAATACTGTTATGTTTCTTTTTATTTTTCAGATACCTTGGGATGTCTCGTTGTTCAGCTCTCAATACAAATAATAATAATAATACAACAGGCCGTCGTAGTTTGGTTTCTTGCCTAATACAATGTACATTATGTTTTTAACATTCTTTTTACATACATTTTTATCACGAATGAATACGAATTACTTGTCTCTGTCGTTCCTGTTGAACCAGAGACACCTTAAGAACATTAAAAGTGAAAAAACTCGAAGCCATGTGGCAACCACAAAGGTCTATGTTCAGTAGTGGGTCTGTTTCGTTGTTATCGTCTGTTGTTAGGATAATGATGACGATATATTTATTCGATAGCAACCTCTTATTATTTAGATATTATTGGTATATTCCGATTGTCATTTATGCAGTTGAGTTATTTTGCTTATTATATATTTTTATAGTTAACAATGATGTTGGTCGGCGCTTACGTACGCGGTGTACTATATCTCGGTAAGGAGACTCGTTTATTTACGTTAACATAAACAAAAACTTTGTTTTACTGATAGTAGCTTTCATTGCATATTTTTTTCTAGATCTCTTAGATCAGCTTCAAACAGTCCAATAAAAAACAATCTCCAACGAAGTGCATGTTCTCCTTGGTATGGGAACGCTAACTCGCCTCCACTTTGCAATTCTCCGACACGTTACCCTACTCGCTTTTATTCACGGTAATTGTCTTAATAATCACACAACCACAGCTGGTTTTATAAAACTTTAATATTACATTTGTAGTTGGTAGCCCACAAACTATAAAAGTAACAAGGCTTCAAGAAAATTTAATGTTTATAAAATTGAAAGGAGATCTTTGTCCACTGAAAATTACTTAAAAACAACTTAAACTCTAAGTTTCTCGCAAAATGATAAATATTTTCAACTAATGATTTTCTAATTTATCAGATCTCGGAACGACTTAGGAGATGGTTTATCCGACAGCTTTGTACAAGAGCCTATGAAGCCTGAAGCGTACTTCTCATCAAAACCACCATCCGAACCTGTGCAAGTTATTATAGAGCCGCGCATCATGAACGATTTAGATTATAAATTTAATTCATCAACATCATATGAATCCCGATGTTTGGATGAATTTAATGTCACTCCATCCATGACTATCGCCGCAGAGGTAAGAATCGACTCACTTTTGAGTCCATTCAATTGATACATGTTAACTTGCGATTTAATCAATACTTACGCGTATATTTTCAGTTAAGTAATTATACTTTCGGCTTAGAAATCCGTATCTCTCCCAGATTAATTACTTATAATCAAATCTATACTATTATACGAGTATTATAACATAATAAAGCGTAAACACACACTCCTTTGTTGCCTAAGATATCAGCAATTACAGCTTATTTTTGAATAATTCTTTTTTTAATAAAAAGCTCTACACTTACGTCACACTTTAGGCTATATATTTTCACGCCATTTAACTTAGGGGTAAATATTTTGGATAAAAACCATAATGTGGGAAAGAGACCATAAGTTGCTGCCAACATCAAGGAAGCAAGATTGCCATGGTTTGTCATCATGTCATGTCATTTTGAAATTTGCAATTGATAATTTTACAAATGTAGGTAAACAATGAAATAAAGCTTTTATAATTTTACGTGGATGAAGCCCCAAGGGAACAGCTAGTGCTTAAACAAATCTCGACCACAAAATAAAATTGTCTTTTTAGATGTTGTAGCTCCTTGCGTCTATTTCACCTTTTAATTTAGTTAACTTATCTGAACAATTCTAAGACTTGTTTGGCTCTTCACAAAAATATAGGATCGATTTTTTGGATGTTGAAGGCACTTAAGTGGTTTTTGTTTCATTAATTAATTTTATTTGGGATCCGGTAAAATCAACCAATTTGATTGATGCATTTAGTGGAGTTTGGAACCATCTATTGAAATACTGGGTTAGCGGTACCTATTTTAGAATGTAATTTAATGTCTCCATTTTCTTTTAAAAATGGTAGTTACTTGTTTCGTCTAAGCATATTGTTATTTCAGAGTCCAGCATCTGACAACGCGTTGGTGGTAGTTCGTCGCATATTAAGTTCATTGCTATCGACGCTTCCCCTTGTTGATCCTCCGTCTGATGCATTCACCTACCGCTATATATCTCAATATTATGATAATAAGTAAGTTTGATATTTTTATCAATTTAATTCTGACAAATCTAACTTCCATTACGATCGATTTGTAGGGGAAACATCTGCTATGTCCATACTTATGAGAAGGACAGAAAGTTGATGATTGTTGAAATTTGATAACAGGTAACCTTAATTAGACTATTGACGAAACATCATATTGTCATATTAACGCCTTTTCTTTAACAAAATTGAGATAAAAATATTGGCTGTTTTGTCGTTGGACCGACCGGCTCTTCAAATTGAAAGAATAAACGGATAAACATCCGAAATCCCAACGGGAAACAATTACATTATTATATCTTTGCATGTTTCGTTACGTTAATTCTTTATACTAGTCTTGATATTAATAATAATGTGGAAATTTATTCAGATCTATTGTGCGGTCGGAACCTGAACAGCGCAGCGTAGCTGTCCAAGTCGCGCAGTCTTCCATGTACGTGACTTATTACTAGTACTATAGATTTACTAAAAAAATATAATTTCGTAACAAAAACCTTTCATATCCATTTTAAGTAATTTGGTATATGATAATAAAACGAGGGATGACAAATGCAGAAAATATGCTCTGAATCAAAATCCCGTATTAAACTATGTGATTTAGATCGAAATTGTTCCTTAGAAATTATTTTTCCATACAAAATATTCTTATTTAGATAGTTTTCCATTTTGAAGTCCAAATAATATTTAAATTAGGGTGTGAATAATGACTTGTTGGGTTTCATCTTTCAGGACAGTTTCCGTAGGGAATTGTAGCGACTATTGGGACAAAAAAGGTAATTTTACTCGCGTCATTTATTTAAATTAACTCCGTCATTAGAATATTTCATTAAAATGCGGGTCTAGTCTAGTTGTGATAGACATTGCGGTCTCTCGTAATGCTTCTATCGTATGCTCTATCTTACTTCTTACTAATATTATAAATGCGAAAGTTTAGATGGATGGATAGATGTTTGTTAGAGTTTGTAGCCTAAACGGCTGAAGGGATCTCGATGAAATTTGGCATACACGAAGAGGATAGTCTGGAAGAACACATAGGCTACACACTTTTGTTTTTTTAATTCCTCGCGGACAGACTTGCGGGCGAAAGCAAGTTTACGATAAAAGTTTGCATTTAATGTAATTACTACTACTACTAGGTTACTAAGTATCAAATATAATAAGGCTTGCATTCGCAATTTTGGAAATAAATTATAGGTAATATTAATCGCCTACGTAGCAATTCTAACCTTAGCTACGAGTGATAATTACGTAAGTATATTCATAACACAAGTAATGCAGGCCACACAAGTTAAATCATGCATGTGCTCAAGATGGTTATGCGAATCCTAACGTGTGTGGCGTACAATTTTGTTAATAGGTAATATGCAGAAGAATGTATTGAGCAAGAAGAGATGGATGGGAAGCATGCGCGCGTTACGTGAATCTCACTTGCGTTTGATGATGCGTCAAATACGTCAGTTGCGGCAAATTGAACGGTTGGACCGTTCGTTGAAACGGGTCTGTTCCGTACGAGTGTCCTGTGATAACGACCTTACTTAAACTATTAAGATACCATACAAAAGCACCCGATGAACGATCATTTTTTTTTAATAAATTATACATGTTTTGTTAATTATTGTGTAGTTAGCCAATCCGCTAGTTGATTTTGTCTATTTTTGAAATATTGATCAAATAAATTTGACAAAAAAATGTATCACTTACAGGGCGCTTTATTTATCTGTTATCAAAGTAAACTTATTAAAAATATTATAAACCCTTTTATCACCAAAAATTGTTTTATTTGAAATATCAGTGGTCAGTTCTGCAAGAAACGACCCTCGTCACAATGCGCGCGGTGACTAAACCTATTAATATTTTAATAGTGGTAGAAGCCAGCAATAACAAAGGGGAAGTGAATTTGACGAAGGTTATAGAAAGGGGAAATATGCTATTTCTGTACGTCCCTTCATCTATTGTTTTAAGGTAGTCAAAGCATCTGCAATTGCAAAAGTTCATGGGCAGCGGTTACATTGCTATTTCGGCGAATATGTATGGAGTATGTGAATTGTATGATGGTCAGTGTACTCAGGTTATAAAGATTATTAACTAAAATAAATGATAAAAAATAAGTAAACGATTTGCTTGCCTACATATCGCGCAGCTTAAAAAAAACTTATTAAAAATATATTGACATTATTTACTTGACTTTTGACATCCTGAATTGAAATATGTCAATATTAATAATTCGCTTAACTAAATAAAACTTTAATCAGCATGAGTTCGTGGCGCTTGGCTGGATTGAAGTAAGTATTTGTTTTTTTATACTTATTTCTTAATAAATAAGTAAGTATTATTTACAAGAATCTAGCGCATGGCCACGAACATCGTCGCATGTTAAATGCTCCAACACTCCTTGAAATAGTACGAATGAAAGCACTCCAGTCTTCAATATGATTGAAACAGTGTTTTTAACCTTACTTAATATTTTCTAATTACCTATAAACACGAGAATAGGACTACGGTTATGCCATAAATTGAATCACCATTAACTAATATTTTTAAAGCCTCGGATATCGTCGAAATAAATTTGTCATCTTTAAAGAGTAAACTAAGTTCAAATTTAAAACATTATAAAATTGCAGTTATATAAACTATTCCAATATAGCAGCGAAGGTTTTGCGAAAGTCTTTGAAATCAGATATCAAGCAGGACGCTTTGAAACGCGATGAATCCTTTATCAAGCTGTCGTACTGGAATAAAGGGGAACCATTACGTTAGTATTAATATAAACCTTTGCACTTGAATAGAATTCAAGGTATAATAAAAATAATGCTTTATTTTTAGCTGAGGGTGAAAAAAGGGGAAAAGAAGATTTTAAAGATAAATAATATCAAAGAAATTATTTGATAAAATTATAAGCAATAAATGGTTTGTTCTAGCGACTTATTAAAGCAAATAAATAGTTAGTACAATATTCAACGTTTTTTTTCGCTATCTGGTTACACCATAACTGTTACAAAATCTATGGAATTCAACATGATAAAGAAGGGAGTGATGACTGAGATGACGGATGATAGATTTATTTGGAGGACGAAAACTCGGTGCGCCGACTCTACGGGAGTAGGGTGAGATAGGGGTGATGATGAAAATTTATGGAACTTATGTCAACGAATAAAATGAAAGATAAAATAGTAACTAAAACAAAAAAAAATACAATTTTCGAACAACTTCTCACTTCAGATGAATAAGCTGTTGCAGTGAAATTGATACTTCATAGTATGCTGTAACGTTGTATGATCTGTTTACCGTTGTATGATTTTTTCCTAAAATAATATAAAAAATTACAAAAGTGTTTCCATTTCTTAAAGACCGGATATATCTGCAGTTGGACATCCGCAACAGTAGATAAACAACTTGAAATACCATAAGTGGTACTGCTTTGGAAATATCGCCGAGGACAGACAGATAGGAGGCAAAAAAATATGGCGAAAAGCACATTGTTAAGGAATGCTGGCCTTTCAGGTGGCGTGAATACATGACGGTTTCAATTACCACTGTGGTTTGCTGGCCCTCGGTGATACTGTATTTATAACAAACCCTACATTGTATTTGAAAAAACTGAAACCGCTATTTGCTACAGACGTTTTAGTATTGGAATAACATCAACATGCCGCCGCTAGTCATAATAACGCTAATATGTTTACATCGGAAATCACGCACCGTAATATATTTTTGTAAAGACTAGTAAAAATGCTGTAAATTTAGGTTAATAATATACAAGGCGTTTTAAAGGAGATTGACCATTCAAGTATGAAATTGTTTTTTGTATCACATTGTATCTTAATAAAGTGTGACTCAATTTGTAGGGTTTTAAGTGGTCATATAATTATAAAAAAACTTAAATCCCTAATTGGCCGGATTTGCGAGAAAATAGTTAATGAAGTTCAACAAATTAGGTTATTTTATAGGACTCTCCTCTAAGCTACTGCCATGATAACACAAAGGTGATACCGGTCGAGGAAATACAATAAAGTGAACTTATGAATTTGTTTGTAGCGGTACTTAGCGGCGGGTAGTCGTTGGATGCGGAAGGCGGTGGACCGCATTCTGTGGAAGACATTGGGGAAGGCCTATGTCTAGCAGTTGGCTGATGATGTTGATGATGATGATGGTACTTAGCAGTTACAGAATTATATGGTTATACCTAAACGGCCTTAAATATCATCTTGATTTTTTTCTGAATAATCCTTCCATTTTTTCTTTCCAAATTATTTTGATTTCGAATATTCTATCCACCAAAAAAGATACCATTCTTGCCAAAAGAAAACTGCGAAAATTTAAGAATTCTAAATTCCCAAGTCGTGAAATGATTTGTTTTATGTTAAAACTAGCTTTCGCCCGCGACTCCGTCCTCGTGGAATTTTAAATAATAAAAGTGAGTACCCTATGTGTTCTTCCAGGCTGTCATCTACGTCTATGCCAAATTTCATCGAGATCCGTTCAGCCGTTTATGCTACAAAGTCCAACAAACATCCATCCATCTAAACTTTCGCATTTATAATATTAGTAGGATATACTTACATAGTTTCTTTTACCACCCTCAATAAGGTAAGAAAAATGATACAAATATGCGATTAAAATATATAAGATAAATTTATTTTTTAATTTTATAAGTACATATTGACATTGTATTGGTTATAATAATTCGTTTTGAGTCCAATTGTTATGGAATAATAGTAAATGTGTGAGAATAAATTGAAAAATAACATAGTGATATAAATCTAATATACATGATGTAGGAATACTTTTCCATTTCAAGATTTACATTCGATTGGGATATTCTCGGTATTTCCTTCATTTTCCGGACAAGCTAGAAAAAAAAACTTTTCTTAATACAAAAAAACATATTTCTATTGGTTTTCTTTATGATCGATACTCATTTGCAAGTTAATGAGTTACAGCCATAGATCCTAATTGACATATCATTCGCTCTTAGGTTGTTATTAGGTAGACTAATAGTTTAATAGGCACATCAAAGGTATTGTATGCTATAATTATGCGCTAGTCGAGTTGGAATTACACATGTCTACTGTTTAATTTGAATGCTAAGGACTTATCAATACTCAATAATGGATACTATTACAGCAATATGATAAGATACCTTTTTCACAACGCTCTCCATAGTGTTTTGTGCCATCACAATTGCAGACATATCCTCCCTCTGTTGGGAAGCAAACGCCGCGTACGCAAGATTTATAGCAGACGCCTGGTCTGTTCGCTAAATCAAATGTATTAATAAAATAAAAAGTATGACACAAAAGCGCAATAAAGATTAATAAAATAAATAAAGACACAGAAGAATATTCAAGGACTTATTTATTTGATGTATAGGAGTTTATTACAGCTTTACTTAAGTTAAGTTCCTTAAGTTAACACCAAGTTTTTCTTCAGGACCTCAATACGATACAAAAATCTTACTTACTCTTTGGCTCCTATAATGAATAGTGGAAGTACCTTGTTGTAGAAAGAATACACGCTGATATCGTCGAACTCATTTTTTAACGTGCATAGAAAGAATTCGTTTCAAGTGAATAGTTAAAGTAATAGTTCAGATAGTTCTAGAAATTAAAGACAATGTAAAATAGAGACAAGGCAAATACTGCTTTCTTACATCTCAAAGCGCTAAGACAGATTCTTCTTGTCCTGTACTTGTATTTATTTTTACAACCATATCCACAACTGCATACAGATTCTTTTATCAGACAACCGTAATGTATTTCGTCTAGCGCACATCCTGGAAATGAAATCAGAAGATTTTAATGTTACCTTTAAGTAGTTATTTGTCTTGTTGCTTTGTTTTGTGCTACATCATTATATCAGCCTTTATCTTCCCACTGTTGGACATAGGCCTTCTCCAAAGCCGTCCACGTTTGACGTCGCTTAAGTATTAAAATCATGTAACAACTATTGTAGGCCTTGGCATTCGGTATTCTTACTAATAAAAATGCGAAAGTTTAGATGGATGGATGTTTGTTAGAGTTTGTAGCCTAAACTGTTAAACGAATCTCGATAAAATTTGACAGGTGTAAAGGATAGTCTGGAAGAATACATATAGGCTAATTACTTTTGTTTTTTTAATTCCACGCGGACAAAGTTGCGGGAGAAAGCTAATAATATATAATGTAAGCAAGAAGCACACAGAGGACAGGCGTGAAGTGGGAGCAATTCCGCGTTTCGTCTGATGAGTGTAGTGCCGGAGGCCCAACGTTAGTCCCTTTTCCTTCCCACCCTTTTTTTCATAAGAATAGGATGGAAAGTGTACGTGGGTTTGACGGTGGAGGAGATGCGTGGGAAGAGGAAATATCCTCTTTATGTGCATCTCCTCCTCCGTCGATTAAGGGTAGGCAACGCATCCACTATTGCGAATGTGTATGGGCAGCGGTCGCTTCGCCATTTACGGCAGATTCAGGTGGCCGCTTGCTCGTTTTCCACCTTATAATATAAAAAAAAATTGTAAATATTTCGATAGAATCAAACACTATTTATTAAGTACAAATATTTATTTCTTTTTGGAGGTACAAGTCTTTTACAAATCACTAAATAGACAACGGTATTCAACAAAGATATTTTCTTCTGTATAATCTAGGAGGTTTAAAAGTAGCGCGTTGACTATCAGAGGCCCGTAGCTTTAAGGAAATAAATTAGTTTTTTTTCGATCAGTTCAAATAACTACACACTCATGTGGAAATACAAGACCTCTTACTGGAATTGTTGGACATGCTGAAACAATCAGAAGCAATAAATTTTAATTGTTTTTTCAAGTTTATTTTAAAATAATCTTATAAAAAGCATTGGATATTTATAAGCACTTTAAAATATGTCAGTTAGTATTATATTATCTTACCATATATTACCTTAGTCGTTTGAATGTTTTATAAATTATTTTTTCGTGTTTGAACAATGAAAACCCACGTTATATTACGAATACCTCGGTATATCCAGTGTTAATTAATTATTAATTATGATTATTTGTTAAAATATAACTTATATTAATGATATGAAATACTTAATTAAAAGAGAAGATATTAATCGATATGCAAAAAGTTAGTTATTATGGATATAAAAGTAAGTAATACTAAGCATGAATATTTTTAATAAAAAGCAATAAGAAGGCTATTTATTGGAATACCCAATAGTTATTAGTACAACGCATTAAGCAGAATGCAAATTTTTAAATAAAATAAAATTAGTATCCGTTACTTCGGTATTCACGTAGCAATATTTATTTCAATGTATTGCTATTGAATACTAGTAAAAAGGTACCTTTTTCACAGCGTTGACCGTAGTAACCGGTGCCTTCACATTTGCAAGCAAAACCTGGGTCTTGTACTGTTTGAATGCAGATACCACGGACGCAGGGTTGACGGTAACAAATATTCGTACTCCGTTCTGTAATATGTATTTTCATTTAAGTAAGTCAGTGATCATTGTCTTAAATAACAAATGTTGCGGAATCAATAAGCTCACAAAAGCTTATTAAGTTGTAAATTGCTCGGAATGTAATAGATGGCGCTGTCATTTGTAGTGAATATCAACCATCGATAATTACAACAATTTGCTTATCTTTTCTAATAATGTCTTAATCTTTATTTTAATTCATAATTATACTTGTATACTACAAGGATAAAAACATTTATTTTTCCAATTCACTTACAGCACATGGTTCGACTTTATTGTGCTTCGCGAGCTTTAGTTTCAAGCTCTAAATGTTTCGTACGAATGACGCTAGATGTCGTAACATTTATAAAAACTAAGAAGGTGGATTTTGAAATGTTTATTACCTCTTAATGCGCTCAAACAGGCCCTCCTTGTTCTGTATACGTACTCAGTTTTACAGCCGAAACCGCAAAGGCACTCCGAGCCGTATATCTTGCAACCATTTTGGGTCTGATTCGGTTCGCAAGACTCCACGTACCCTGGAAAATTTAAAATGATATGAACTGTTACAGATTGTATTTGTAATTGTATTGTTTAAAAAGTAACTTTTCCTCTACAGTATTAAGTCGAAAGATTAAATAAGTAACTTATGGTAGGGTTGAAAGAATTGTAAAACATTTCAAGTACATGAAGATGATTCTTCATTTCATTTGTATAATGTTGGCTAATGTCTAAGTAGTACAAACTGTTTGTATCATTGCTGTGTTGTTATCCCATACAGCGTGTAGAGGCACTGATAATGCTTGCTTTAGGATGTTACTATCAATGAAAACGTCCGCTCTTATTAGAGCGTTACATTGACACATTTCCCAAAACATATTTCTATTTAAACATATGTACATAAGAAAATCACCTATAAATCATCATAATTTAGAATAGATCAGGTCATAGTCTCTAGATTAGAATCTACATCTACATACGCTATCTAACTATTCTTTAATTTTAATTTTAATTTAATTTAATTTTTAAATAAAAGAGTAGAAAGATTTTTGTTAATTTACTAATATATCTTGCACCAAAAACCTCTAGAATTTTGCTGTAACATGGAACACGACAACAGTCGAATGGCGGGATTCGAACCATAGACCTGGCGATCTACAGTCCGCACCGTATTCCATTAGGCTGTTGGCCCTCCGGAGATTGTAGTATATTTTGTAATGATACTTCGGCAGTGGAGAATTACTGATACCTTAAGAGCAACTTGTAGCTCATATATTTATTATCGTAATTGTTTGGCCTCTATCTTTTTCAATCTACCTTTACCGCTATGTCTTAACAAGTTTTTAAAGTTAATCTTCCAAATGATTAAATTAAGTGAACGCTTCCATAGCAACCGACAAAAGTAAAAAAAAATCAAATCTTAAAAAAAAACATGACATTACCATGACCAACTTTGAAATATTTAAGACTAGCTTTCTCCCGCGACCCGTCCGCACGGAATTAAAAAAAAAAACAAAAGTACTCTACATCTATGCATAATTTAATAGAGATACGTACAGCAGTTTAGGCTACAAACTCTAATAAACATCCATCCATCCATCCATCTAAACTTTCGCATTTATAATATTAGTAACATAGATTCAAATGTATATAATGGCGCGAAATTATTGTTAATTTTTGAACGATTAAAGTAACTGGCAAGTAATAATTTTGAGTACTGGCTGAATATGCATCGTGCATATAGATGTCAAGCGGCGATCGAACGACAGATGACAGTTTTTATTGAATGGTGGAATGATGCGTTTTGTTATTATAAAATCAATTGGTTAATCTCTATGTTTGCAATTGAATTAGAGTGTGTTGTGAAGTTACCAATTAAGATGGTGGTCAACTAAGGATAGTGTTTCTAATGTTACGCGATTGTTATTTCATTATCTCCGACATACGCACGCCCACAATGGAAGATCGTTACCGTGTATATGATCTACCTTCGGAATTGAATTCTACAAACCGCTCGTCACTCCGACATATACATAAATTCTGCCTACTCCAGGAGAGAAACGGACTTATAATTTTCTCGCAATGAATATTCGAAATGAAAACAGTTAACTTAATTCGTAAAATGTTCTTTGAAATTGAATACAAAATGTTGCGTAGTTTATTCGGTCAAGGTGTAAATATTTACAAAAGATTAAGCTCAAGGTAGTGTTGAATGAAGACGTAATTGAATCAATTGGAAGGGATGGCTCAATCATATAATTCAGGGCAATTTAAAGGAGACGGCGTAGTCACTATAAGTGCATTTTTGATGCGTTTAAATTACCTTTATGTTGTGCCGACGAGACGGTTGTTAGGTAGGTCTAGTATGTACGAGTATAGTATGAAAAAACTGGCTCATACAAGTTTTAAATTCGATATTTTTTATCCACGACTTGATCAAATTTTTAATATTTTGCGAATTAAATTCATTGTGCTCAATTGTATAGTCGGATTAGATAGAAACGAGAAACTATATTTACACGGCTGAAAATATAATTTATTCTCTATTGAGTTCTTTGTACTCGTCTGATTTTAAAAAGTCTGTTACCAACCTAAATTAAATTGTTTAGACAGGTTTAAATTCCTTATACAAACTTATGTTGTGATATTAAAAAAATATCACTAATTTGCTTGAAATTTTACGATAAGCATATCAACAAATATAAGAAAAAAAAATAAGGGCGTAAAATTTAAATTAAAGAAAAAACAATTAAAAAACCTTTGAAACAATCTAATTTGGATTATTCGAACATTACAAAAATTACTTATACGTTAAAAGTAAAAAAATATTACAATTTATGTTGCTTTATAATATCCGCAATTAAATCAAAACAAAAATATTTACTATCAAGCAACTTACGTAAACAGGAAAGCTGTTTCTGTAATTTTATCTTAGCTGACCTGTCAGACGCTGTACTTAACTATAAATATTAAATTAAAATAACAAAAAACTCTCTGACAATAATAAACACAATAAAAGGATTAGCGAAATTGTTTCATCCGTTAACGCGTCATGCGATGAAAAAGGGATATTTTTTTTTATATAAGAATGTACATATATGTATAGATTAGGCTTCATTTAGCAGATTTCTATGCTAGTAAATATTACCCCATAAAAAGGCCCGTCAACAGGGAGTTGACAAATGCGAGTTAATCTTAACTATTGATAATAATGTTATAGACAAAACCATAGTGATGTTTTTTTTTTAATTGAGAAATGTTATGTTTTGTGGAATTGAGAGATCTAATTTAGGCAGGCTTTCTGGGATGTGATATTCTTGACTAATGACCGCTCTCAGCCGTTAATTGGTTATTAGTTACACGCAGTTTATTGTGTGGATATCTGATACAAACTTTACACTTCAGTTGCCTTTAATGATCATTTAGCGACTCTGTATTTGTTTTCGCAAATAAACAATGTAAATATTATAATGTTATTCCTGATGTTTTTCACATGAGCAGGTGATTGTCTTAATTTTTTTAAATATTAGTAGTTTTTTTGTTAATTGACTAATATTTTTTCGCAACCGTTCTAACTAAACTCTGGACTAGTCCAGGTATGGTTTACGATAATAATCGAGCGGGATTCGAACCCACGACCACCTGATCATATTCCATTAACCATTAGGCTATTGACGCTTCTGATTATGCAAGTTGAGATACAATTAATAAATTAGTTTCTTTAATCAATAATACTATTAGATGTTTTATCTATGTCAAACTACAATTTATTGCATGTACATTTATTTGTAGTAGGCATTTAACGAGGAGACCCATTTGCAACGATAATTATTTTTTATGTACTTGTTATGTATAAATTATCGTGTTATTATATGCTTTACTTTTTAAAATTTACTTGTAATTAATTTACGATATAATGTTAACATTACTAAAGTTATTAATTTATAAGTTTCTTCGTACAAAAAAGTATTATCTGTCTTGAAAAATTCATTTGTACAATTTGAATACTGTCCTCGAATTCCAAAAACATGAAGGACATGTAACTTTAAAATGTATTTTAATTACTTACTTATTTAATAAATTTTATAATATCTGATAAATTCGCAAGCTTTTCATGTGAATACTTTTATTGTGCTTTGGTATTTATAACAACGATATTACAAATCCATACATAACAAAAAATAATAGTCTTCGAAAACAAAATTGAATGAAATATGCAAAAACTGTTTATTTTCAATGTTATAAATTGAGCTCATTAAATCTGAAGCAGGTAGTTGCAGGCGTAACTTAAGTACCTTGATTAAACAAAATAATAAACAAAAATATGTTTGGATAATAATAATAATAAATAAATAATAAATAAAAAGTCGCTGATATAATTCGCTATTTAGCAGCAATGCGTTACGCAAGTATACTTACATAATAGACAGGCGGCGAACACCAAGATATACCCGTTGAGACGCATTGTCGCTCCGCTGTTCAGACCACGACTATATTCCGAACTGATACCGCATTTCCTCCGAAAGTGTGAACGCCCGCTATATCAAGCCGTATCTATAACAGCGTTTAAACTACGACCTCTACATTTGAGTGCGTTCTGTGTATTCTTTTATATTATACCAAATTTAATAATTAATGCATTATTAAGATTTTACTCAGGCTACATAATATCCTTTCTTTTCTTTCTACGACGCTTAAATATATGTGTTTATTTCTCTATATCGTAGCTACTTATAGTATTTCTTTCGATATCTTATTACTGTAGATATTTAATTCGTATTTCAACTACACTGTATCATTTTGTACGATATTTCTATTATTATTTTATTATTTTTCATTTTCTATTATATTTTCATCGTCATTGTGTATTTATTAGCAATTTCAGTTAAGGTTAAGAACTAGATTTTTATCGAATCATCGATGATCGATGATGATGTAGGTTGTGTGATGGTTTTCAATGTGTACTGTGTACCACACTGCCTTAGTACGGACCAATAAATTTTCAAAAACACTAAAGTTGTTTTATAGAGGTCGATCATTACGAAATATTATCGCATTGAGCTTAAAAAGCTTTTGCGAGCTTGTTATGCATACTTTAGGACGTTGCTGCACACTAAGAATACTAAATTAAAATAGGTACACGTTGTCCTAAGATTACTAGACGACTAAAAGTGCGGCGTTATTCGCGGTTGAGTATCGTACCTATGCAGGTATGTATGTATATACATGTAGGTATGCATATACATGATTATTCACCGATTTATTTATCTATCGAATAAAAGTGTGACTGCAGCAATGCATCACTACATCGATTAGTTAAAATTAGGGAGCAACGAGGGGAGAGGCCCGCGGAGGGAGAAGCCTGAACGCGGCCCAGTGCCATCATTGTGCGTATTAATCGCGAGGTAACACGAATGTTGCGATGCAGCATCATATAATTCAAGACTACAAAATAGATTATCTCCAGTACTCACGTCTCTAGCACGCCGCCGCAAAACACTACAAAAAGCTGCCGCCAGCGATCTTTCTTAGGTTAAAAATTAATTACTATTCAATGTGTTCTTGGTGGTATTCCTTTCAAGGTGCTCTTGGTAATCTTTTTATAAAATATTTCTACAATGTTACGCTTTACTCGGAAATTTCCTTTCTCATTTTACATAAAACGTCCTTACATTTCTTTTAATTTTCCAGGAGTTCATTCTATAATAAAACGAGAATAATCTCTTCGTATCTGAAACCTGTACCTAATTAACCTCGTACTTTTTAGATGAAAATAGTTATTATAATTTTAATATTTACCTCTTCATCTCTTGTGGCGTTATTGAAAACTCATTATAAGCAGTTCATACCGATTTTTCGATTGTAAAAGATATTATTGGTGATTAATTTAAAAATTGTATAAAAACCATAAAGATATATGATTTAGGCATCTCTTCAAATCGGAACAATGACCTTCATGTTTTAAACAATGATCACAGTATGCCAACGTATTGTGATAATAATATTGTAAGTTGCGTTATAGATAACAAAATATAAATTACTAGCTGTTACTCGCGACTTCGCACGCATGAATTAGAAAATAATAAAAAAATATGGCCTATGTTACGTACAGTTAAATTATCTTTCTAACGGTAAAAGAATTTTTAAAATCGCCCTAGTAGTTTTTGAGTTATTTCAATACATACAAAAATACAAATTTTTCCTCTTTATAATATTTGTATAGATTATGCGAGAGAAAAAATCACACATAAGTTTTTGTAATTCTTAAGTTAGTTATTAAGTTTAGTAAACGATTTAATTCATACTGATTGAGCGCCAGACTAAACTATCGTCCGACGAAAAGTCTTAAGATTTTGTTGTCCAGTTTTTAACTATTCGATATATATATTTTCGTCGAGCACAATTATATACTTTTATAATAGTCAAATTAAGTAGTAAAAACTCTTTATAGCTCACTAGCTTTCGCCCGCAACTCCGTAAGCGTGGCATAAAAAAAAACAATAGCAAGTAGCCTATGTGTTCTTTCAGACTAAACTCTATAATTATGCCAAATTTCATGGAGATACCTTCAACAGTTTAGGCTACAAACTCTTACAAACTATTCATCTAAACTTTCGCATTTATAATATTAGATGTCAATTTCACAGTTCCTTATATCGGATTATTGATTCGATTCTAATGAGCGTTATGACATCGTGCTTCGGTCGGTAACCAGACTCCACTACCTTCTTGGAATATGTACCTTCTGAGAACATCATGTTAAGCACTAACCACCAATTAATAATACGAAAATAATTCTCTATTACTGAATTTTCATTAACATTAAAACTACAACTTAGTGTAAGCAAATGAGTTGTTATTGTTGTTTCGTCTATTCAGTTATTATCGTAGCTAGTTATTTCATTTATCAAGTTTACTTAATCATAACTTTCCGTTGCACTGTGTTCATTTTGTTAGAAATCATAAACAGAGTTGCAATTAGAATAACGCAATGTTATTTATTTACAGAAGATGAAACAGTTCTCAAATTACCAATTTTGTTTTCATGATATACAGAGAATCAAGAACCTTTAATATTTATACAATAAAAGCAAACTCCGTCTCAAATAACATTCTGGCGGTAAACATCCAATTAGATGAATTTATTATTTTAATTGAAGTTGAACTCTGAATGACGTTAGAGGACTTTACTAACTCGACAGCATTAAACCCAGTTTGGCGCTGCACAAATTTAATACAAATTTTCTCGATGATATTACGGAAACATTTCACGAAAATTCGTGATAAGTCCTCTGCTGTACGAAACGTATAGTCAAACAATGAAATGTGACCCGGTGAGGAAGCCGCTGCTATCGGGCTTGGTTCTGTCAAAGATGATAGAGTTATTGGGAGGATGAAAACCCGGTGCGGCGATCCTACGGGAGTAATATAAGGTAGGGGAGATGATGATGCATAGAAAAATAAAAACCATGAAATGTTACCTTAGCGGGTGCACACCTTTGACTAAAGTATCGCACAACTGTTGTGCGATTGTCGATTGTTTCACAACCAATTCAACTGTTCAATTGTACAACTAAAAATCGAGTAGTATGCGCACCTCCATATAAGCTCGTGGGGATCAAAGCGAGACTAAACAGTTGTGCGATAGTTTAGTTTCAGGTGTGCGCATGCTCTTAGTAGAAGGATCTTGAGACACTTTTTTGACATTGGAAGAAAAAAATGAGCTGTTATAATTTAGTTTGATTTATGTCTAACGAGTCAGATATCCTAATCGGGCTATAAATAATAGACATAGCGCAGTTATTTGCGATAACCTTAACCCTTTGATAATGTGATCATTATTACAAATACTTACATGATTACAACAACCTGACTGAGCGTAACAAGTAAATGGTTATTTTTTACGAAATAAGTGTGTTTATGAAATATCATCAAGTAGTAGAAATATTTGCTTGACTACGTGTATTTTCATTTCACTGTGAATATACGAGTATAGTTATTCTAGAGTTGAAATTATTATAAATGACCTTTATAATAGACTCCCGACCCCCAGACATGTGGACGATTATAAGAGAAGGTTCTAGAAGGGACTGTTATATCAGTCAACAAAATATATTCAATCAGACAAATAACCACGTATTTTTAATATATTCTTATGAATATTCATCGAATGTCAACAAGTTTGTTGATCGTTAGTTTATAAGCCTTCTGAGAAATATCGAGGAATTCACAATGGAAAAATATTTTATGAATTCTCTTTAAATATCTTATTTCTATCGTATATATTATAAATGGGAAAGTTTGGTTGTTTGGATACATTTTTGTTAGACGGTATCTCCAGAACGGCTGCACGGATCTAAATGAAGTTTGGTATAGATGTAGAACACAGTCTGGAAGAACACTTAGGCTTCTTAACAAGTTGTTTGTTTAATTCCGCGCGGACCAAGTCGCGGGCAAAACCTTATCATGAAATAAAATCGTATATCAATAAGTCGTCATAAGGACGTCTGCCAACCTACACATGTCTGGGAATTGTTTGTTAAGTTTCTATTGTATTTTTCATATTTTGAAAAATGAAAACAGCGCCAGACATGATAATTATGTGAAATTGTTTATCAAGCATTTTATTAGATTCGCTGCTTCAGAAAAACAAATGTTTTTAGAGGTACTTTGTCCATTAAAAGTCAAATTTGATTTCACAGCTGAAAAGTCTCTAATAACGGGATATTGGACGTCAGATCAGCGAAACCATCCCTGTCATGTTTTTGTTCCCTGAAAATCTTGTTCATAGGCAATAGTGGTCTAACAAGGCTGCAATAATGTAGCAAGTGAAGAAATTTTCATACAGTTTGTCATCTCTGGAGTTAATAATAATTGCGCCTTTATACTGGTTTTTCCGTAATTAATCATAATGTACAGAAATAAACAGAAAAAAGAAAAAATGTTTTATTAAAAAACACGACACGAAATAATTCCAATATTTGCATATCACATTACACTGAGATAAAGAGATTTACGTATAAAGATTGTAAAAAAATAATGTTAGACATCATTAAATGATGGTTTCTTATAGTTTGCATTAAAGCTTAATTATGTTTAAAATAGTCTATCAAATATAATTACAGACCAACTATAATTGTAGCGTAAAGTAACTAATTAGGCTTTCTGATTCAAATTCCTTTTAATATTTGAACTAAGATTATATTCATCTGTTACATTATAATGGATAATGCAAAAATATTTAATAGTCTACATTTTTAATACAGTTTGTATTTAAATTTTTTGCTAAATATTTCGCAATAATAATTGGAATTCGTACATTCAACAATAGAATTGAACATGAATTCCAATATTTGACTTTTTTTCATAGTTACATACTATTTGTACTGTTCATATTACATTAGTTGAGTTGTATTGTATATATTTTCAAAGGGTGCGTTTGAACCTTCTTGTAACCAGTTATCTGGAGAGTATGTGTTCTCGTGCTTTTCTATTGCATGGAAAGTGTATGCGTGACGGCTCTTGTCTGATTTATTCGCAGCACTTTTATGGACCACGTTACCATGTAACAAGATGCAAGTACCTGGAAATAAAGGGAAAACGGCTTTCATTAGAGTACAATTACACTCGTTCCGAGTTCGATTGAAAACCATGTTGTATAATGCGTCACAAATAGCAAATCAATATGTTTACGACTTGATGTACATACCTTTCGGAACAGGTACAGCTGTGAAACTCGATTGTGGGTACACCGGTGCTGGTCTGTCATAGATCAAAGCTTGTTTGGAGTCTTTGTCCGGGTTTCGTACGAGACGTCGGTGAATGCCCGATTTATGTGAGCCGGGTGAAATCCATAGACAGCCATTTTGTATGGTCACATCTTGAAGTGCAATCCAGAAGCCGACTGGGGGAATCGGATCTGTGTAGAGGTACGTCGAATCTTGGTGTGCTATCACTGGAAAGGAAATTATAGATGTATCAATAAAAAAAGCGTATATAATCTGATTTATAAAAGTATATGTGATTTTTTATTTCGTCATTTCTGTTACAGGGATTAGTGTATAGTCACCAGTGGTTGAGAAAATAAGGAGTAAAATGTTAGAGTGGTATGGGCATGTTATGAGAAGGGATGAACCGCATGTAACAAGAAGGACGTTAGTTATGAATGTGGAGGGGTACATCGGTAGAGGTAGACATAAAAAGAGATGGATGGATTGCGTGAAAGGTGACATGATCAAGAAGGGAGTGATGATTGAGATGACGTGTGACAGAGTAATTTGGAGGACGAAAACCCGGTGCGCCGACCCTACGGGAGTAGGATAAGGAGGAGAAGATGATGAGTGGATAGTCATCATATATTTTTCCAGACTATTCATGTATAGAGAGACATAGGTAAAAAAACTATAGGGTTATTTAAACAATTGAAAAGCTTATTCAAACTTATTACCTTCACCACCAATGCCTGGGTTCTTATAGATATACATGCTTTGTACCACGGCAGGGTCTACCAAACCCAGCTCTCTGCAGACTCTCTTCACACGTTCACTGTACGTGTAACATCTGAATATCGGGTGTTGAAGATGGAGAGCGTGACCGACCTGAAAGTAGTTGAATTTTTGAAATCAACTTAAAAAGTTTTGGAAAAGACTTTCATAAATATTTTTGTGAACATATATAACAAGTTGGTGTCAAATGTTTAACTTAAATTATAAAAAAAGACTACGAATTTGTAGTATAAAGTAAATCTGCTTGATGCTAGAGGCGGTTTTTTGCAGCAGACGCTAACTAATTAAATCGGAACTTTTAAAAATTATTAAAGTTTTCGTTTCAGTTTTCAGTTTGAGTATGGGCGTATGTTGAAGTTGGCTCGTGTTTTACTACGGGACATATTTACTGTGGAGTGAACTAACATCAAAAGGTTTCACCTTGTTTAATGAAATGCTGGGATCCACTTTCAATTTGCCGTCCGAGTCAACAGCGTCTGCCTCGAAAAAATAACTGATTTTGTCGTTACTTTCCATAAAGTAGGCATCTTTGTGTTGCTGTAAAAATCAAAAGATAAAATAGACAAGGGGATAATAAAGTTGAACAATTATTGATACAAAACATGGTTCATTCCGCCGTGGTTGATATTATAAAACAATGAGATATTATTTTTTTATATGACAATTGTTGTGATTTAAGTACAATACTGCAAACGTTGTGTGAGACGTTGCATAGAACAACATTTTAGGTAACGGCGGGACGTTGGACGTTGTACAACGTTGAATTGAAAGTTTGAATGGTTTAAAAAAATAATAAATACCGCTAGCTCGGGATCGACAGTGGAGAATATTGGCTTCGGGTCTATCTCAGCTGCTTGTTTTGTTAACTCGAGCCCAGCCTCGACTAATTCATCGCACTCGGGCCCGCGTAAAAAGTCCTCTAGCACCACGTACCCATCTTGCTCGAACTAAAATAGTAATGTCAACATAATTAAAAACAATATCGTAATACTAAATTATTGTTGAGTTGAAAAATAAACAGCAATTACGATATAATGACGATTTGCGTTTCGTGTACATATATATGTGTACAAGATTTCTTCAACATTTCATTAAAATCAGTTTTATCCTCAATCCGCTACTGTGAAAGCTAAGTATTACGATTTTTCTGATCAGTTTCACAATTTACAAGTCCATTGCTTATTCCAGTCTCATAAAAAATCGATCAATAGTGTAGCCGCTTCAGTGTATTACATTTCTGCGTTACTCTTTTTTGTGAAACAAATATTCAGTCGCTCAACCACTAATTAGGTAAAAAGCAAATAGCGAATGGCTATATTAATATGATTAGAGCGTGATTAACTTAAAATTAAATTGGCCACTTGTGATCGCTTATCGCAAGAATACGTGACTTCTGTTTAATTTTATTTAATGAAGTTCAAAGACATGGAATCTGCAAGCGTAGCGTCTTACATATTATTGATCAATCATCATAAACTTGCCCTTAACCCTTACGGAGGGTCGGCACAGTATGTGCTACTAGAGAACCGAGGTACTTAAAATCATATTATTGATCAATATTAGTTCATAATGGTTTCGTTGACATTACGCAACATTTTGCAGTTTAAAACTAAAAGTGCAAGTTAAGTTATATTTATTACAATAACATGTATATATTCTAAAAAATACACAACCGTTAAAAGAATGGGTATATTCCAATCGAATTCACGTTGTTGCCTAGCAACGATCTTCATGACTTTCATAGCAGTTTTTAGGAGCTGTTTTTAGCAGCGCAGCGCTAAAATAAATCCCTTTGTTTAACTACGTACATATAACCTTGTTGAAATTACTCTACAATACAAACAGTTTCTATTTTGAATACCAGAAACAATAAAGTTAGTTTACTATTAAAGATGTGTATAGTAAATACGCCTAATTTAAACTTGTTTATGGTTCAATAATTCGAATACAATGATTTCCTTATTTGTATAACGTATTTCTATGTTATTCTAGTATTGTTTACGAAAAATAATTAATTGGTACATTATCGAATATACGTGGCGTTTACGTTTAAGTTGACAATATATTTTCATTGCACCTTTTTTATGTGTTCATATCAAATCCTTGCATTTATCTTGCATATTAACAGAATTTATCTCAAAGTCATACATGTGTCACACGTAGATAACTTTTGTATCAACTAACTACATACGTATTATAATACAGCTTTTAACAACTTAGTTGGTATTAAAATCCTTGACATTGATATTGCGCGGTCAAATAAGCGAAAGGTCATGTTAATAGCCTCTAAACGATTGACATGCTCAATAAAGCGAGAGAATTCCATTATGGTTAACACCTTAGCAGAGGTGTACACATTTAAATCTCTTGCAAAAAATCATTATATGTTTATGTACAAATTCTGCAATGGTAACCAACATTACGTGCTTTTTTAACTAAGACTATTACTTTGTGTTATTTGTTTAGATATTTCCGTATCTACGTTTGATTATTACTTTTTACAGTAAAACATCTGAATGATAAAATTGTTATTAGGCGTTTATTAGCAACGTGTATAGTGTTTTCGTGTGTCGATGAGAGTTTTCGTCTGTGTTTACACCGCGCCGCTCCCACGTGGTGTGGCTATTTGCATTCACAAAATGATCTTGTATTTTTAAGTGCCCAACGTTACGCGACGCGGTGGGCACCACGCATAAAAAGTTTTCATGTTTATACATTCTTAAACGAAATAATTGTTTTGACGCAACGATGTATTTTTTATAACTACATTAAATAAGTTTAGAAAAGTTTTAAAATTAATTATCCAGACGTACATTGCAAATTAAATTATAATGTACATTGTAAAATAACAAATCTTAACTTATTTTAAAAATGATAAAGTACCTATTTAAAAAAAAACTTAATTTAAACCTCAGAGTAAAGCAGTTATCCTCGTAACATACCCGAAGCGTATAAATATTCTACATCTTCACATTTCATTGTCGGTACAATATTAAGTGTGAATCAACAAAGATCGGAGGGTATCGCAATTTAATTGCGAGCAACACTGATGCATAAAAAATATTGTTTTTTCGTCGAGTTGTATTCGATATTAATAGAAGAGAAACATGACTCGTTGAAAGATCATAAGTTAATATCGATCGATGTATCTTATTTCATTGTAACGTACATTAACAATCAATATATTGACGCCATATAAGAGCGTTCATTTAGCATTTTAAAGACAGAACTATAAAAGGATATGATTATTATATCCGCGCAACATATACGTATTATAACACGAACCCGTTACAGTAGGTTTACACAGCATATGCATTATATTGTCAACTCATTCTCTCTGAATGAACTAAGACAATGTTTTGCAGAGATCTTTCGACAGTGAAAATCCATGGTTATACTGTCATTCTTTGACTGTGAATGTATTGAGATAAAATTGAGATATCTTTACGGGAATGGTGAGTGGATATGATTCAACCCCCACACACGTCATTAGTAAAAACTCTGACTGTAAGCTTTTATGTATCATGATCACAGCACAGGAAGACTTTTTAGATTGTATTATTACAAATGTTATCTTCCTACTCATACAGTAGAGAGTAGTTTAATTTTTTTTAAGCTATGAGACATACGGCGGCTTTGTTGTGCAATATTGTTTTCAAGTTAATGACTTTTTTCTTTGCTTTTTTGAGAATGTTTTTTCTTCAAACCTAAACCCACTTTATTTCTGTATATTGAAATGCTTGCTCTAGTATTTTACTCGCTAATAATCATTAATTGAACACATAGTTATAAACATACTAGCTTTCGCCCGCGACTCCGTCCGCGTGGAATTAAAAAAAAAGTGAGTAACCTATGTGTTCCAGACTATACTCTACATTTGTGGTAAATTTCGTTGCAATCCTTTTAGCCATTCAGGCTACAAACTCTAACAAACATCCATCCATGCATCTAAACTTTCGCATTATAATATTAGTAATATAGTCTTACGATAGATCGTATTTTGTTGTCTTTTTAAATGGCATAATCAATACGCAATGAAGTGAATTCGCTGATGTTAGACATTTTGTTACAAATTGTAATTTCTTAGCAATTTTTCGCTGCACCATCTGTTGAGGAAATGCTTATTATTAGATCTCGACTCACACGGCTCAGCGGCACCTCGTCATGAATCGCTTTGGCCAGGTTTTGAGATATTTACTTATAAATAAAACGAAATATCCACCTTTGTCTATTATTAGACGTTACTAAATATCGAAATGATATTTAATTAGAATATCGGCAGTTTCATTGGAGCATTGAATACATTACTTTCTTTATCTATTTACTTTTTAATACCAAATACAGTATTTATAATATTAATTTCTTGTTAAACAAACATTACAATACTATTTATAGGTAGTTAAGACGAGAAGCTCATTTTCTGAATAGCAGAGCACTTTTCCAATAAGGACTTTGTGTTGAAGGCTATTTAGTGGGCGAGTTTCTCTGATTTTATTATGATATCGGAGCTGCTTTAGCTATTCTCAATATTTCTACAGCAGAATAAACAACTTTTTTAAATTGCAAAAGGGCACTATAAATAATACTCGATGAAATAAACGGGAAAACATATCATGATATTAACAAGTGAATCAAAAGATGATACTTGGACTGAGACTCAGAGCGGGCGCACACCTATGACTAAACTATCGCACAACTGTTATGCGATTGTCGATTGTTTCGCAGCCAATTCAACTGCTTAGTTGCACAGCTAAAAATCGAGTAGTGGGCACCTCCATATAAGCTCATAGGAATCAAAGCGCGAATAAACAGTTATGCGATAATTTAGTCAAAGGTGCGCGAGCTCTAAAGGCTGTGTTAAAATCTGATAGTGCTGAGAAACAAAGTATAAATCGGTTAGTTTCGCTATCACCGATTCATGTACGCTAGTTGGACTGGTTTGCACTTCGTACTAACTCCCACGCTCTCGACCTGCTCCCAATTTGCTCAATTTCTAATCAATGTTCATCGTCAACACCATCTTGTGTCTATATAAAATGATCCGCATCGTAGGGTCTGCTTTGTTGAAACAAAATAAAAGCTCGTTTCATTTCGTATCTAATTCCACTATAATGCTTTGTCAAATACAGCAGTAGCATGTGGAAATCGGAGTGGTTGTCAAAAAAAAACTGCAAGTATTGTCAGTTCTTGATCCTAAGCGTTCGATGAAAAAACGAAATTTATCTGATCGTCAAATACCCCTACCAAAAACAAAGAGATATTTTGCACTGATGTTTCGGCATCGGATAACTTTAAGTATAGAACTAATTCAAAGACGCGGCACCGCTTTCGGGCTTCCTCCTCTAAATTTCGCTTCGAAACTTGCTAAAATCTTAATTAACTGTCTTGAATATCAAACCATATGCTTACCAAGTTTATAGTTCCCTGAAGCAGTTATAAGTTATTTATATTTGAAACTGCACTCATATTTAAAGTGATTTATTTACCACTTCTGTTTTCACTTTTTATTTGTATAAAGTATTTTTCTTTCTATCGTCCTTAATTACAGAGTCACGTCAATTTTTGTCTTTTGAAATATATGTGCAACTAACTAACTAGTTATTCAGCAATTTAAAACTATGTTAGTGTTTGTGCTGTTACGGGTTTCCTTACATGTTGTTTTTATAATTCGTTTATACAACTATCATACAACTTTTAACCATTAAATAAGGATTTCAATACTCATGTAAGATATCGTTTGGTATGAGACAACGTATCAAACCGTATCAGACGTTTGATATATGTAAATTACTGTTTGATTACGAATACAGCTGATTCGTTGGAATGGTAATTTGAATCTTGTGTCATAATACATAAGATATATTATTATTGCATTACAATGATTGACTTTATTTACTTTAAGGGATAGAAATTAAATTTTATACTTAGTAATATTGCAACAAAGTCTGCATATATTTCGATACTAAGAAAAGTAAACATTTATATAATATTAAATCATAGTATGAACAGTTTTGTTATAGATTTGGGCATCCTCAGAACTTCTTTCTACAAAAGGGTTACCTGTATAGGAATGTCTACAGGACAAATGTACATAAATTGATTTTTATGTATATAAATATAATTTATGTATGTATTTTGAACTTATCATGGACACATGTACGTACGAATGACGTGGCGCTTCCAAAACGTTTTAAAATGACACAATTGGAGCAGTTTATTTTTAGAAATATTTCTTATATGGCTCAGCAATTTAGTTTTAGTGCGCACAGCGGGTGGTATTTTTTTCAAACATTGTATGGCACATAAAATAAATATCCCAAAGCATTCTACTAACCCTCTAGGGGACATTACTGGGCTCTTTTACGACAGTGCCCTGTTACCTTCTTGCATCTTGAGAAATAGGCAAAGTGACAAACGTAATAACAAAATAAACTGATAAGACTATAAAAAAAACTAATTTACTTTCGAAGAATCTAACTCAAACAAATCACCATAAACTATTAATCTATATTATTAAGCACCCAAAACCAATAATGTATTTATTTATTTATCGAGTAACAAGTAATTTTGCAATAAAATGGTACCACCTATAAGATCGTGTAACGCTTCACAATAAAATCGCATGCAAAACAAATAAACGGGACATTAGTACATGACTATAAAAGAAAAAAAATACCTGATGTCGTATACTGTCCCGCATAGTGCTTGACATATCTTGTTTATGTACCAGAAAACTCCACGAACAACTTTCGGTAATGAACTACAGCACACAACTGAATCGAGTCGAATGATCATCTCTGGGAGTAATGCCGCCTACCACATTCTCACCACCTACATACCACAAGCATCATCGTGACGTGGTCGATAAAAATAGCTCGTACAGAGCACGCTTAACACTCATGCGTTAATATAGCCAATATTGCGAAGCGGCGATGTATGATGAAGCATGATTGTTTATCGTTGTTTGAGCGATACGATGCACATGATTATCGCACTCAATGACGCATCAAGAGTGGGGAGGACCCGTTTGACACCAGTTCTAAACGACTGATGTTGAATATAAAGAAAGTCAATTGAAAATAACAATTAAAACGACTTAATACGAATTTGTTGCGAACTTATATTATGCTAAAATGTGTCTTCTGATGCTATAAATCTTTCATTTCGTCACAAGTATGTTAACTTTTGCCTTATATGGATACTAGCTGTTCCCTTCCGGCTTCATCCGCGTGAAATTATAAAAAAAATATTTCATTGTTTACCTACATTTGTCAAATTATCAATTGCAAATGTCAAAATGACATGACATGATGACAAACCATGGTAATTTTGATTCCTTGATGTTGGCAGCAACTTATGGCATCTTTCCCACACTAGGGTTTTTATCCAAAATATTCACCCCCTAAGTATAATGGCGTGAAAATATATAGCCTAAAGCGTGACGTAAGTGTAGGGCTTTTTATTAAAAAAAGAGTTATTCAAAAATATGTTGTAATTGCTGACATCTTAGGCAACAAAGAAGTGTGTGTTTACGCTTTATTATATTAGTATAGATAAGGACTTATATATGGACTTTCTTATCTTCAATTATTTTAATACCGAACCTACTTAATGTGCATTGAACTTTTTTGTACAGTTCGCGTTTCCTTATTTTTTTTTCTTTCAACCCTTCAAATTGTTTATTATATTGTACAGGCCAACAGTAATGACGTTCTTAATTTATTTTATTTTAGTCTTAAATTCAGTAATCTTATTTTCTTTGAACTTTTTACGTTAAACATTTTGAATTTACTTGCAAAGCGAGTGAGTGCATGTGTCTAATCGAAATAAATACCCTTTTCGCTGAAAGCAGTAGTATACTTAAGAATGTACTGAAAATATTTTATAAATAAACTACTTAGCTGTTCCCGTGCAGCTTCATTCACATGATATAATAAAGGACTTTATTAATTTTTACCTTTGAAAAAATGTTCAATTGCAAATGTCCAAATTCCAATTCTATAATTTTTATATGGTATGATAGTCTAGTTTCATTACTGTAGAATTTCCCTCAGGAGAGGAATCGATGTGCGAAATTGTATACGCGTCTTAACACAACTGAGAGTATTTTCATTTTTAATGAACACGTCGAATAAAATATAAAATGAAATCACAGGGGTAATATCATCACAGCTCACTATATGTCCCCACCGAGGGGCTCGGAGCCTACCCTAAAGTTAGGGGTAATATGCGACCCGCAAATTCCCTTTAAAATAAAGGCGAAAATTTACGAGACCGTCGTAAGACCTGTCATGGTGTATGGATCTGCATGTTGGGCAGTAAAAGGGACAGATGAAAGGATAACACATGTGGCAGAAATACAAATGGTAAGATGGATGTGGGGAAACACGAATGGATAAGATACGAAATGAGTATATTAAAGGAAGTTTGAGAGTAGCCCCAGTGGTAGAGAAATTAAGGAGAAAAAGGTTAGCATGGTATGGGCATGTTATGACCAGTGATGAATCGCATGTAACAAGGAGAACGTTAGTTATGAGTGTGGAGGTACACCGATAGAGGTAGACCTAGAAAGAGATGGATGGATTGCGTGAAAGGTGACATGATCAAGAAGGGAGTGATGACTGAGATGACGGATGATAGAGTTATTTGGAGGACGAAAACCCGGTGCGCCGACTCTAAGGGAGTAGGATAAGATAGGGGAGATGACGTCGAATATTACTTTAGGCTAAGGGAATGACTGATAAATACGTGATATAAAAAGAAGAGAACCAAGAAGAATACCAAGATTCATTTATATTACTTTTATATTAAATCGTTTTTGATGTAAGGTTCAATGCAAATAGATTTGTGTAAACGCATTTCGAAATAGTGTTGGTAAAATTGTAAATATTTGCTATTCGAAACACACAGGCGCCTTTGTGATATTCAAGAAAACAAACATATTTCTATCTCAAAGTTGTCACTACTGCTGCTTTTATACAAAACCTTCGTTGTACATCACTCTTTTTCATCATCATCATCATCATCATAATCATCATGATCTCTCTTTGATTAATTGATATTATAACTCTACCACTCCGTAAAGTTTAGTTAGTATAAAGATTAGATGGACGTATGGATGTTTGTTAGAGTTTGTAGCCTAAACTGTTAAACGTATCTCGATGAAATTTGGCACAGATGTAGAGGGTCGTCAGGAAGAGCACATAGACTTGTTACTTCTGTTGTTTTTTTAATTCCACGGGGACAGAGTCGCGGGCGAAAGCTAGTAAAACATATTATTATACACATACCTAGTTATGCTTAAAATAATATTTTGTAATTTTGTTGGTAGTCGCTAAAATAACCTCTACACAAAGCGTATAATTTGAATTATTTTAAATGGTGCCAACTTTTACCGCATTATGTTTAAACAGGTCTCAACTAAAGTTTTACGTTGTAACTAAATCCGTTCGTTTTCCAACTATGAATAAATAGTTACAATTACCAAATAAATACAGAACACACGCAAAGTAAAAGTACAAACAGATTGTTATTTTATTGTTTATAGCTGAAATCAATATTTGATTTCAAATTAAAATAGATAATTCACAGTAATTTTAAACAATATTTTTAATCAATTATCTGTTAATTAACCTATTTGAAGATTGAAATAGCAATCGGAAAACACAATCTATTATCTAAGTTTAGAGACTGATCGAATAAAAAAAAGCAAAAGTAAGTAGCCTATGTGTTCGTCCATACTTTGCGCTACATCTATGCCAAATTTCATAGAGATCCTTTCAGCTTTTTAGGCTACAATTCTAACAAACATCCATCCATCAAAACTTTCACATTTATAATAGTAGTAAGATTACTTCAATATAAGTTATTTTTATTAGAATGAAGAGCCAAGGAAAATAGCCAGTTCCAGGAAGAACTGGAAGATAAACAGAACACATGGTAACGATTGGTTACGAAGAAATTTAATTTAGATTCGTACAATATCAACCAAGATATTTAAGAAATATATAGACTAGATATAGGGAACAACATTTTTTCACCGGTAACTTCTTTGTACTGTAATATCTCAATGTCAAATATGACATACCGAGACGCTTCTCTGTGTTTGAATTATTTGTTTGTTTGTGATTTTGACTATCGAACACTAGGCAGCGCTAGTGAGATTATGAGAAAATTGCTTCAAGTGAAGTGACAACTATGCTTAGTCTATTATTTTTTTTTATTATCAACAACATTTTAATGCGGTCTCGAGACTTATTGAGACTTTTGCATATATTCTAATACTATCTATTGCCTGCGACTTCGTCCACGCAATATTAAGATAGAAAAGTAGCCTATAATATGCCCGTCTATGTCAGCTACCCTTCAGTGAAAGTCCGGTCGAAATCCGCCCAGCCATTTCGGAGTTTACCTGAAACAAACGCGGCTGGCGGACAGACAGACAGACCGACAGCCAGGCAGACGGAAGGACATTTTTAAAAAAATGCGATTTTGGCTATCAGTAATCCAAATACATCCTCCGCCTGGATATTTTTTTTTTATATCTCAAACAGACACTTCAATTTTATTATATGTATAGATAGATGTAGAATAGAATAACAACCGTCTAGACTTATAATACAAGGTCTTCTTCACCTTCGATATTTGATCCGTGTTTACGAAAATATTTTTCAACACCATTTCTCAGGAAAATTATAAAAAAGAAATATACCAGTATGCCTGAATTCATGTAGCCAGTGAAAAAACATAGATAGTTATGGTTAGAAAATATGCCCACTTCTTATGAAACGTTGTGCAATTAAATTTGCGAATAAAGGCCAAATATAAGGTACATGTCATACTATGGACAATGTAATAACCGGAACAAAGTCATAGGCGGAAAAATTGTTGCCTGTAAGACGATTTTCTTGGTTAAAATAATTCTTTGAAAAAAGTTAAGTTTCGTCTTAGATTGAAAAAACTGAGTGATTTTTTATATTTCTTTGAACATTTTCTTTAAACCTAATACTGCTTGGTTCGTCGTAGCGTTGCTTCTATTTTCTCTAGAATATAAAGTTAATTTTTAATTACAAAGAAAATGCCAATACCTTTGTAAGAAAATTTTACTAAGTAGGAGGTAATTGGTTTCCTATAACAACATTATAAAAAGGAAAATTTGAAAGTTTGCATTAGCAAGAATTCGAATTGAATGAAAATTAGTGTTATTAATTATACATTTATCAGAGATTTTTAAACTTAATTTCATATGAATCGTACCCCGAACAAAAAAATACGTAATTGCTTAATAAACGAGGCCCCGGAGATCGGCTACTTGTCTAATTCTAATCTATCTTTCCAAAACATAATATACTAGCTGTTGCTCGTGAGTTCGTACACGTAAAAATTTACACTTACTTACAATAGCGATAACGTTGCTTTCTAATAGTGAGAGATTTTTTGAAATCGGCCCAGTAGTTTTTGAGTTATAAAATTACAAATCTTTCCTCTTTATAATAGTATAGATTAAGTGCTGGACTGTGGTGGTAAACATTATTGTGAGTTACGATTGCTGTATTTATAAAACCAGTTACGAAAGATGGATGTCTCCGCTATTTTAATTACTTCATTTACAATAATTAACCTTTGATTTAACATGAATTAATGTCTCGCTGGTGAATGTAATCAGTATAGGCATTACTTTTCGTTTCGGGGGGAAATCTTTAGTAAGGTACCTTGGTTCTGGGGGGAAGCTAAAAACCCCCTTGGTGGTCATCTTCGAGTGCGACGGTCGGGGTTCCGGGATCTCAGGTGGAACGCACCGGTACCCCTCTACACTCAGCTTGCGCGTCCGACTAAAGCAAACGCTCCCTTTCCAGTATTACGGCAACACGGGATCGCACCATGCTGCCGTCTAATTGAGATCGCTTTGCAGGGGGACCTGTGTCCCCCTTCCTAATCGCCTACGACCCCATATCAGTGTAGGGCCTACGCAGTAAGGTACCGTTTTGCGGCCGGTTGCCACCTGTCGCCAAAATAGTAACTTATTCTGTTGACTGGGTCTTGCGATGCCACCGCTGGCGCACTTAGCCTGTTTGATGTTGTAAATCGTTCGCCAACACAGTATCAAGTCATATCCGGTCCAATGAAGGAGCTTTTGTTCCTAAATAATCTTATAAGAAGACATAAAAAAATAAGATGCGTATAAAATATTAAGGACACCTTAATGTCAAACGTCTAACTTGACACTAATAAGTGTTATGTGACATATGAAAATAAAAAATATATTTATTGTTTGTTGGTGTTAGGCGATCCTTTATTTTCCGTCTAACAAAGGTGCAAGAAATTGCGCAACCGTAGTGGAGCTTAGTCTGGGCGGCAATAGGGAGGGGGTGGGGTTCGGCTATATAAGGCGAGCGCCCGTCCGCCCTTCGTCATTCCAGCCCCATCTTGCATAGGAGCTAGCTGCCATCGAGAGCTATCAACTGTGCTTTAACTTCAAATATTATCCGATCTCTTGGAAATTTTACTTCTTGCTCTTTTGGAGCTTTTCCCATTATGTTCGACGTGTTATACGTCATTTAAATTTTTTTCAGGTTAAATCCTTTTTTTATTTTTATTTTGGTGGTTGGAAAGATTATTTACGATGTCTCTTATTTTAACGTTAAAGAGGTTTAAAGTGCTTAAATCGAGGAACAAAAAGTTCGCGCGTTTGGAGTTTCGAGGTAAGTGATCTATTATGTTTCAACTACAATGTTTAAATGTTTTATTTCGGATGAAAGATATTTTGTGTGCCTGTTTATTTTATTGAATGGTGAAATTTGTTTAGTTTTACAATTATCTTATGTTTAATTATTAAATTGTTATTTACGTTATTTATTATCATTTAATTTTATAATAAATGGTGTGAGCGATTTTTAATTTATTCTACTTAATTTTTATATTTTACATTTTATTTAAATTAAAATAACTGATGTTCATCGATATAGTTTTAAAAACGTTAATCTAAAGGTTTTGCGCAATTTAGTTTAATTAAGTAATTTTATTTTATCTTTACTCTTTTCCTGAGATACTTTTTTGTATCTTTCGCGTTGTTAATTATAAAAATTGACTATGTTGTATAAATCTTCGGTATTTCAAATAAGCTCCATAGATTAAGATGTTTTTTCTAATTTAAAAAGACGAAGCTCTTTGGACATTTGTTCTTTGGAGCGTGTTTGATTTATTTTGTATTTTTCATTTGATTATGCGTGCAATATTTTTTAAATTGAAAAATCATGGCGAAAAAATGATGCGAAACAACTTCGCGTGAAGTTTATATTTTCTTGAAGTAACTTATTCGGGGATAATCTTTTTTACTTACTATAAAGTTTTGGAAATCCGAGGGATTCGTTTCGTTCGTGCGTAAAAGTTCGAGCCCGAGACGTTTGTGTGTAAGAGTTAAAAAATGCTTAAGCTTGTACGCAAAAATAAAAAATGGCTATTTAAGATGGTCATGTCTAGTTAGTTACCGAATTTAGGGCTTAACTTATAAATCATTGTAGAGTTTTATCGCGACGTTTGTCATGATATGGTGTTTGCGTATGCACAATATGTTCATATATGTGTGTGAGTACATATAAATGCGTTCATGTGGGTATTCATAAAAATTGAATGCGCATGCGCACATAGGAGAATTTCTATAATAGCATTGTGGAAATGTATGTGTAAGAACAAGATCTCGGTCTAGTTGCTACATAACTATTTCTGATTTAAATATCGAAAGCTTAAGTTCGGGTAAACCCTTTTTAACTTTTGTAAACTTTTCAGACAGTATTTCATACAATTTACTTATAAAAATTGAAAATTTTAAAAAAATGCGTACACTCAGCTAGCATAGCATTTAACAAGTTTTGACATAAAAAAAACTCAAAAATAGTTTCTATTCAACGACATATTCAATTTCTACATTTACAAAAAAATATATTAAAGATGTTAAAATGCAAACAGTTTTTTGTCACTAAAACAACAGTATACTTTTATAGACGGAAACAACACAATAAAAATGACAAAGAGGCAAGTTCAGTTGAGCACTTTTGAGCTTAACAAAAGCTTCCTCTTAACGAGGGCACTGGAACATACATTCGCAAATGCGACAATTTTACAGTGTCTGTATTACAGCACCTTTGGACTTTGAAAATGTTCCGATTACTACTGTATTCCAAATACTTCATACTAATATTATAAATGCTAAAGTTTAGATGGATGGATGGATGGATGGATGGATGGATGGATGTTTGTTAGAGTTTGTAGCCTAAACGGCTGAACGGATGTCGATGAAATTTGGCATAGTTGTAAAGGATAATCTGGAACAACACATACGCTAACCACTTTTGTTTTTTTAATTCCACGTGGACGGAGTCGCGGGCGAAAGCTATTTTTAAACTAAAGCAATTTCTTAGTTAAGTACACCATTTTATATCATATAGATTTCACTTAAATTGCTTACTGCCTACTTCTTACTAATCTATAGATACGGGTAATACAATTGGATCGTCTGTTTGTAATGTGTGAAAAAAAAACCATTTCCATGGCAAACGTGATATATTTGAATTGCCGATGACGAAATTCCGATTTTTTAAATTATTGTCTATCCGCAAGTCGCGTTTGTTTCGGGTAATTTCCGGAACCGCTGGGCCGATTTTGACGGGACGGTAGCTGATGAGTGAGGAATATTATAGGCTACTTTCAAATACCGCGCGGACAGAGTCTCGGGCGACGGCTAGTCGTAGATATTATAAAATTAGTTAACTATAAATGCTATGACCATTAATTTATTATCTCTCAAACCGACGACCAGTTTTATTAACCCTTAATTCGATAGTGTCTAGTGTGACGAACAAATAATTAAAAAAAATCTACTAAAGTAGTTTATTTTATATGCAAAAACATGACTTTACAAAAAAAAACAGGTTTTTTTTTCAACAAAAAACTCCGTCGAATTTATTCATTTATTTATTTTCAAGGAAGACAAACAGCTATTTATTACAAAGTAGGTATAGTGATAATTAATAATTATACAGCCAATAATAGGTCCTCACTAATAGAAATATTGTACAATTTTTTTTTACCGCAATGAACAATATTAAAACAAAAATTATACAGAACAAAAAAAAATACAAGGTACAAATTTACAAATAAAAAAGAACTCGGTTTAATTGAGGTACATTATAGTTTGTTCTGAATGAAGAAGTTTCTATAGAAAACCTGCCTTATAGAATTAGGTGTGGCATTGAGGGTTAATATTTTTCTGTTCTTCGTAACTTGAGCTTTTGTTCTACATGTCATATTTGTCTTGTAAGTTTGAATTCCAATGGGTACATTTCTTATGTAGTTTATTGTATTAGAATATTATGTTATAGTTTTATATCGAACAAGTAATTGACATGAGGTAAAAAACTTTTGTATTTTCACTGTCACGTTAGAGAAAAAAATGATATTTTATTTAAACGTATTTATTTCGTGTCATACATGAATTCATTTGGGATGACCCTATTTCTTGTCAATATTAAGTAATGGTTATCGCTTATCAAATATTCAATTCGTCCTTTTTATGTCAGCTTTGTCACGTTCTCTCGAGTTTTGATGTTAAATTTATTAGATATGAGCATTTGTTAACTTTTTCAGAACTAGGAAAGAATAATAGCTAGTTAATAAAATTCTAATGGTTTATACGTTACAAATACTTACTAATTACGTCTTTAATGATAAAGAGCTATAGTAACATTGTAGATATATAACGAGAATAGAGCCAACGGAGCGATCTCAATAAACGATCCTTAATATTAATTCGAAGATTGTTTTAATTTTATTTTCCGGGAAAGAGCATAAATATCAATCAATCCAAATATCAGTAATCGAGTTGGTAAAAAAGAAGGAATTTTAAGATAAAAAAATTAAAGATGTAAATCAAATGAATGACGACTGTTAGAAGCCTTGTTGCTGAGTAGTGACCTGTACTTGGTTGTTAGAGCGTGCGCACACCTGAAACTAAACTATCGCACAACTGTTTAGTCTCTATGATTCCTATGAGCTTATATGGAGGTGCGCAGACTACTCGATTTTTAGTTGTGCAACTAAACATTTGAATGTACTCCGAAACAATTGACAGCCGAAAATCGCACAACAGTTGTGCGATAGTTTAGTCGAAGGTGTGCGCCTGTTCTTACAGTGTCAACATTATAGATTGCCATTAAGTCCTTTATCAAAAACATTTAGCGGCAATAATATAAAAGAGAGCTTTTTTTAAAAAAGGTTAAATTGAAACGAATTAATGTTTATTAAAAAAATATTAATTCTAGTCACGAATAATTGCCGAGCTTCTGCTATAAAAGCTCTCCGAGATAAACTCTCAATAATAATGATTAAATACTTAACTTTTGTGATCAAAAATTTAGAAAACCAATTAAAAATAATACATGCTTTCAACTTAGGTTTCTTGCGAAACAAATTTGGAGTTTTCAAAATATTATTTTTAGTTGAATCATAGCGAGATTATAAAATACAGTAGTACCTTTACAATATTTTGATTAAGTCATTCCAATTTATAGCCATTTCATTTATGTTACGACTAAATTAACGCACGAATATTTGTGATTTGTTGTCGCGAAAAAACTTCGTATTAAAACTGCAACAAGACCACATCATAAAAAATTTGCTACTCACGACAATACAAACTTACGAAATCATTACTACGAAACAAAGACATTTAAGAAATATATACACTAGATATAAGAAATATATAAACATATAAGAAATATATAGGGAACAACATTTTTCACCGGTAACTTCTTTGTACGGTAATATTTTAATGTCAAATTTGACACGCCGAGACGTTTCTCAGTGTTTGAATTATTCCTGTTTGCTTTTTTGATTAGCGTAACAGGTAACGCTAGTGACATTACATGAAAAATGTTTCAAGTGAAGTGTCAACTTTGCTTAAAGTGTATATTACTGACAGCGTGTCGCAACAAATGTACGAGTACATATGTGTGTGTATCTTTGTTCAATGTAAATAAAAAAATATACCAATATATTTACTCAAAAATTATAAAAATAATATAGTAACCACATTTAAGGGCCCAGAAATCCTTTTCATAAAGTAAGAAATCTATCTTATAAAATCAAGATAATAGAGCAAATCCCTTTATTAATTTCTAATCTTAAGTTTACTTATATTAGCCTATGATAAAGTTAGCATGGATTCGATCTCCAATACACCTGAACGTAATTTTCTTTCTTATCCATAAATAAGTTTTTCGGGTACTCTTTATTATTATTAAGTACATCTTCTGCATTTACAATTACTATTAATTTCATTGTTCACTGTTACAAAGGGTTCTCAGATCCTGGGCTTAAATAAATTCTGCATAGACGCTGCACCACTCATAAATAATTCTTGTGCCTCTCCGTCAGTGTAAACTAGGGTTGACGTTAAAAGATTAAAAGAGTCGAAGTGCTTACGATGCCGCTAAGCAAAGGAATAAATTAAATTTAATAAGTGCCATGTCCGCTCATTTTAATATTTTATTTGACCATCAAAAATGTTAATAGTTATTCCTTGTGACTGGCGCTTTGTTTGATCGGGTTGATGTCGAGCCAAAATCACATTAAAACAAATCGTTGTAATGTGCGTACTTCTACATTTGTTCATTGTGATTAAGCTCTCGACTAAACCATCAGCCAATAAAAAGTCAGTAGTCTACGGAGGCTTTTGACGTTAATCAACAAACTTAGGTAATTAATAATTGTTTAATATTTATCAGTGTTAACACTTTATAACAAGTATTAAACTTAATCCGTTTTAAGTGAGAAACGTGTATGACGTCATAGCATGTTCATGATGTAAATTTAATTAGTAACATAAAATTTTCCACCGTCCGACAGGATTTTAAACGAAATTATGTAATGAAAATGTTGAGAGGAATATAACAGTTTCGATACTTGATATGATAATGAGAAATTCTAACCGTCTTTATTCGCTTCAGATAAATTCTAGTTAATTGCTATTTGTTATTTAATAAACTATTGCGAGAAATGTCTGCCTCTAGCCTAAGGCGTCGTATTTGAAACAAAAGGCAGAGCCGTGTTTTAGAAAATTTGTGTATAATTTTCCTTTATATAGCTTATAATTAACTACATATTTTTCTATTACGTTTTTTGCAGAAACATTTGGTTTATAATTAAATTATATTCTTTGACATCCAAAGACAACATGATTACCTACATTTGACACGTAAATTTAAATTGTTATTTTATATTTCAACATAGTTTTCATAGAACTTGGTTATATTTTTGGTATATTTTAGAAAGGACTTGTTAACGAACAAAACACCTCGGATAGTTATGTAATATACTGGGACATATACCTACTTATGTTACATTAATGATATTTAATGAATTTTTACTCCATGAAATAAGAGATAGATAATTATGAAACCAATTTATCTTGGTTACAAGATTATATCGGTTAACCGCTTTTCAGTTGAGTTCGAATGTCGTATCTATGATCTAACAAAGCTAACCACAACATCTCCTAATGATCACGCTAATAATCACATAACCACAAATTGCAAATTAATTGCCGTAATTGAACGTAACCACATATTATGTATTACATTTATTTATTTATGTGAGTACTGATTATTCAATTACATAGAAAAATTAGGCAAATAGGTGTATAATGACATTATGAGAAACAATTTTTTTTTTAATTTAATTTACTAAGGGTAGTAATTAAATTATGATACGCCAAATAAGATTACGTACGTATTTTTTTATTAAAATTAAATTAGTGTAAATACGTATTAAATCAATAATTGATTAAATCTTAAATAAAGGACCGAATCCAATTATCCTTAAGAAAGATCCGACGCAATCATTATTAGTAAATAATACGAAGTATCGTATGGGAAAAACAAAAAGGTGAGTACACGTGAAGAAAATCGTAATAAGATGGATGAAAGATATTCTGAAGCTAAAGATAGTATTTACATAAAAGCATTGAGAATTGCAAATAACAGTCACTGGAGCGGACATTTTCTTAAACTCAGTTTAAACGGAATGCAATTAAACATAACCAAGCGGTCATAGTGCTTCCTGGATTCTTATTAGCTCACTTAGATAACTTAAATTACACTTGGTCTCATTTTGTGTCTTGATGAAGTTCACTTAATTTACTCGTTATGATATTACATTTTTAGTGTAAAACGTAAATTAAGGGAAGGTAACGACACTATATTTTCTAGAGGACAATTAGCTATATGTATTAAAACAAATCCACCTGATGTTTTGAATTGGACGGCTCGCCGGGGCAATACGACCACACAGGCACGAAATGGAACTAATTCGCATTTTGTCGGATGAGTTTTTTCTTAACTTTAATAATCTTTCCACTCTTTTTTTTTGATGGGATGGAAAGGGGAAGTGAATTTGAATGAGAAGAAGACGCATATGAAGGGGAATTATCCTCATTCTGTGCATCCTATCTGTCGGTTAAAGATAGACAATTGCTTTTGCAAATCCAGATGTCTACAGGCAACGCTCACTTTTCTATTATGGAATTTAAGTGGCCGCTAGCTCGTTTTCCGCCTTTTTGCTGTAAAGAAAGATTGTAGCATTTTTTCATTAAATGAAGTGATTATTTTTTGCGTGACGTTGCTAAAAGTAAAATGAAAAATTGTTAAAATTATTATTCCGATTTTATATTCCTGCATTATTCCTAGAAATTGGACAAAGATTGGAGCTTTTGTTTATTATTTCTAGTCGTTTATATTTTTCAAAAACAAACATAAATAATAATAAATCTCATATAATTATTTACGTAACATGATCAAATTATTATTACGGTAAAAGAAAATACATTGTATTTATTACAGTCTAAGTCATTTCATAATTTGCTGATATCTAATTATCGGATGTTTATTTTCCTTAATTAAGGAGTTGTATTTCTATCCTTATCGGTGTATAGTTTCTCAGTATTGTTACATAAATTAATTAAAGTTTGTTTAATTAACACATTCATTCGGTTCGTGACGCAGTAAAATGTGTAATCAGAAAATAAACGGTTTGTGTTGCTTTCTAATTAATTAAGTAAAATATTATTCAAGGTTTCAGTTCTAGGTGGACATAATTTAAAACTACTTCGTAACATAGACGCTAAAGGCTTAGAAACAAACGACAATGTTTTTTTTGTCATGCCAGCTCTTGACCACGATCCCACCTTTACACTTACCTTTAACAAACACAGTTACACTTATCTATACTAATGTTATAAAGAGGAAAACTTTGTATTTTTGTATTTTTGTATGTATTGAAATAACTCAAAAACTACTGGGCCGATTTTAAAAATTCTTTCACCGTTAGAAAGGTAATTTATCCTTGAGTAACATAGGCTTTTATAATTTCACGCTGGCGAAGACGCGAGCAACAGCTAGTCTTCTACACATATAATAAAATTGGAGTGTATATATGTATAATAATATACAAAAAAATCCTGATTTCGCGAAGATGATGTATTTGCGATGATGAAAACGAAAATCGTGTTTAAAAAAATGTCGTCTGTCTGTCCGCAAGCCGCGTTTGTTCCGGGTAATCTCGAAACGGCTGAGCCAATATCGACGGGACTATTACTGGAGAGTAGCTGACGTGGACGGACATATTATAGGCTATTCTTTTAATTTCGCGCTGTCTAATACGCGCGAACAATTTTAGGAATAGGTGGACCGATTTTGACGGGATTTTGAATGGAAGATAGCTGATGCACACGAGTATGTTCTCCACGACAATTTATTCAATTTCACGTTTACGGAGTTAGCGGGAGACAGCTCGAATTATAATAAAATTGTATCAAATAATAATTGGTGCAAACTGAAAAAATATAGCCATCTTTCTCCCTCTGCTTAAAAAGACTGAGGTAAGTAGTGTTTCGAAATTCTCGTTTAATGTGTCCTGGTAAGAGGCAGCTGTGGCACTGTAATAAACCTTTCACGGTTAATACCATTTAATGGAACACTAAATCTAGATTTCAACTGTTATCTTGCTACATTTTATGTGACACTCTTTAAGAATACAAGGCTAACAGAAAGCCAACAACATTGTTTAAAATGTTAAGTAAATTATAAATTGTGTGTATGTACTTACATTTTTATAATATCTTTTTTAATTGGAAATCTAAGGTTGTTATTCATAATTATGGTCTTTGTTCTTTTAAACATTCGTAATCTTTTTAATTTTAAAATTAAAACGTTTAAGATAATAGGTTTCATATAAATTAGTATGAAAGTTATCTATTATATTTATACTACTATACTAATATAATAAAGCGTAAACACTCACTACTTCGCGGCGAAAACTCAACAATCACAGCATATTGTTGAATAATTTCTTCTTTAACAAAAAGCCCTACACTAACCACATGCTTCAGGGTATGTATATATATTCACGTAATTAAACTTAGGGGATAAATATTTTTTTAAATGAACTTGACCATATACTACAAGCTGACAACATCAAGGAAGCAGAGTTGCCATGGTAACGGTAATTGTTATCCAAATCGAATTCAAATGCACAAAGGCCTTTGTTGTGATTTGTGCATTTGAATTTTGACATTTGCAATTGAGAATTTGAAAAATGTCAACAATAAAATATTTTTTTATAATTCTAGGAAAATTATTTTGAATCCTTCGCGAAAATTGTCGCGCGTCTTTTCAGCTAAGTGTTGACCGAAAATCTTATTCCGGAAATTGTATACAAAGCAAAAGACCGAAAATATCGGACCGAAAATGTCCGTCATTGTTATGTCCGCACTCTCTAACCGCGTGTAAACAATAATTGCTCGTTTTATTTTTTGTTCTTGTTCGACTGATCATCAAAACAGTCATCCATATCTCGATTATCGTAATCGCGATTTTAAACAACAAAATAAAAAGTAAACGATAATTTAACGAAACGAACGGAATCATATAAAAGAGTCGAGAAGTTAAATGTGTTTATAAGTTACACAAATGACTTCACAACTTTGATATTGTAAAAGTGTTGTTAATTAAAAGTTTAAGGCGAGCAAAGTAAAGATCCGCTGCTGGGTGTCGTAGTTGATACAACTACTCATACATGAATTGACTTTCAAAGTAAACTTTGTAACTGTCTGCCTTACAGATACCTTATTGCTTTGGGAACTTTTATTGCATTTGTAAAGAAAAGTAGAAAATTATTTCTACTTTTCTTTACAAATAAAGCTTATTAAAGCGATATTGTTGTTAGCAATCTACCATATTTCTTAAAGAAATTACCTATTAGTGTAAGCTAACATTAGCGTAATATTGAGTTACCATGATAAAAAAACGTACATTATTATGACTACGTGTACCTGGGAATTACAGGATATTTTGGCCTAATAAAATGCTACAACATATAGTAAAACACCCGCCATTTGCGTTCAAGATATAACATGGTATAAAATATAAACTACCTACCTTCTTAATAAATAATTCGATAATCAAGACGTGATTGCTGAGTTACGTGCAATGTGTTCAATGGTGGTTTTAAAGAGTAAAGAGTAATCTTTACAACGGCAAAATAAAATCTTTTTTACTGAATCTTGCCATTTCTCGCCTCGCGGCGATAGATAACGTGTATAATCGGTGCAATCGACTGACGAGATTTGATAACAAGCATGGAAGTTAGAAATTTAAAGTGAAAATAGTTTTTTCTTTGTTTTAGGAAGCCCCAGGTTTACGACTTCCCTTTTGGATACTGGTGAGATGGTAAACGTCAACCAGGTAATTTCCTTCCTTGAGTTTTATTAGCCTTAGATTACGAGTACTTGAATACAATGTCAATACGAATGTGTAGATAAATTATTTTGAAGTACTAGTAGGATCCACAATCGTTACAAACGAATAAATGTCAGTAGCCACTTTTCGACCATACTAAACAGTTGAAACGTACGTGTGTAGGCCAAACTCAGAATTGTACAGTTAAACTGACCTTTAACATTTCACACGTAAGTTTTAACGGTCTAACTTTTCAGTTAAAACTGAAGAAGATGTTAAGCGGGCTTTAAAGGAATTAAAATCTCGCAAATTGGTTATAGGCTGTTAGCGTCAAACGTGCTGTACATTGACAAATAGGATTAGTCGCGGAAGCCGGAATCTATACATATTTATAGCCAGCTATCTTCGTCCTGGCTGATTTGTGTATAATCCAACCGCAATCTCTGACACTTTCATTTTTTAAGAGAAGGTCTTTATCTAGAATCTTAAAATAAACTTCGAAATGAACGTGACAGATTTTAATTAACATAAACTTCAACTTGCTTATGATTTTTGTGTGTCAGAGATAAAAATTCCTCATTTTGCGCAATCTCGTTGAATTTTACGACATTCACAAATTATTAAATCGTGGAAAATTGTCAATTACGAACGGTTGTTGATGTTAATGAGTGTCGATGATGTTTACTTGATGTTGCCATTTTCTCTTACACTACTTTAGTAAAGTAAAAAATAACTTGATTCTTTTGTCCCTGATAGTTAAACTGTAGAAGCGATTTTAATTCTTTTACCACCAGCTTTCTCTACTGTCGTATTTGCCTTTCTGTAACCGTGCGATCAATGGTAATATAAATAATTTTGATAATTAGCTAAAGTATACCTAATCACGTCTTTACTTTGATTTCTGACTAGCTGTCGTTACAATGAAAGTCCCGTCAAAATTGGCTCAGTCATTCCGTCGCGGCTTGCGGTCAGACAGACAGACAGACAAAAACAACTGATTTTAATACATCTACACATTCTATTGGACATTCTAATGCATCATCTTCACGAAATCTGGATTTATTTTTGATATTACATACACTTTAATTGTATTAACTGTACAGATTTCACTTGATTCATTAAGAACATATCTGGTTCATGTTTCGTTCTTTAATAAGGAGAATATTCAGCTCTCAGTAAAAGGTGTAGATCTTTCGCACCAAATAGCGGTGTTAACAACTAACAGGTGACAAGCATCCACGTTCGGTTGAACGCTCTTAACTCTTAATTAATTACACGACAAATGAATCCTTATTTACGAGAAGACGGTCCGTTCTTATTTTTTTTAAAAACAAAGAATCATCCCACGTAAAATAAACTTGTAGGGACATTTAGTAATATCATTGAGACGAATGATAAAGTATTGCCAAAAGGAAAAAATACTATGACATATCACTACATGACAACGTTTTAGCAAGATTTACCTATTTAACTAAGTATTAGCGTTTAACACAACACAATTGTGACTAAATATGAGTGGGAATAGTAACAAAAAAATGATAATAAATGTACAGCTGGTCAATGGAAACTACTTAAACGACTTTATCTCGTACGACAGTATCTCGTATCGACAGGAGAGAAATGTAGTTTTATTTTCATAAAGAAATGTTGCAAAGTAATAACTCCAATGATGCAGCAAAAAGTTTATTCCCGAGGGACCACTCGCGTTTCTACGTTTACTTTAAATTTGTGGTTGAATTTATTATTGTCCCGTTCGAAAAAGTTGGTTCAATACAAAAAAGTACAAAATTAAATTGTTGTTATAATGATGCATCCTGTTATAGGAAATGTAGAAATTTATCTTTTCATTTCTTACGCTCATTTCGTTATTTGCTAAGTTAAACGGCTACTGATATTTTCATTCCTTTCGCCTGTACGATGTCAAGTATTATGGTTGTATACGTACTTAATTATGTATAATGCACAAACACAAAAAAGTGTAAAAATGATAAAAAAAATTACCTATTTCTTACCTACTATACCAATCAATTATGTACCTATTAAAACACACAAAGTGTACATGTTGATAGAAGCAATTGCTGTTTTTATTATATTTTTCTGTAATCTTGTAGAAAACTGAAGAAAGAGATTATATCATATCTATCAATATGATTGAATATTTGGAAACGGGAAAGTGTTTTCCCAAACGACTGAGCTGTTTATTGGTTCCGCAAATTGAATATGAAACTTTTATTTGTGCTACTCAGAATAAATATATTGTGATAGTGTGTGTAAAACCATTTTCATATATATTTAAATTGTAGCAAGTGAGATAGAAAACAAAGCGCGCGAAGCCATGCTTGTTACATTCTATTGTTATACTGTACATATTGATTTGCTTTACAAATAGGTAGACAAAAATGGAGGACAGGCATGTCAAACACCAAACAATACGAAGCACGATTTTATTTGATATTATATTTTGTTAATGATTTGTTTTCTATGAGGCAATGGTTCGACACGTGTCGACACGAACATTACTTCACGTTACCACTTTTCTGTCTCCAATATTTTGTAAAAAGATTTAAGATGTCATTAAACAGAAAAAATATGTTATATTATTAATGAACGTTTTTAATATTAAATAGAAAATATTGTATATTGTAAGTGTAACCATATACGCTAAAACATAGCCAATCAATTAGGCGCAGTTGATTCTTAAAGTATACGAGAGCTTTTTTAACAAGAGATCAATGTAAAATTAAGATACTTCCAGATAAATACTAGAAGGAGTCGGTCGTAATTTTGTATAGGAATCAATTCGTAATTTCTAACCTTACATTTTTTGGCAGGTGTTCAAATGGGTCGTCACTGAGCCTATAAAACCAGGCGAGGTATTGACTTTGCACCTGTGCATACGCGGCTTCTGGGGCTTGATTCGAGTGGTTGGCGTCTACCGTCTTGGCCTCGACATCCTGGTCTCCGACGGACAACTTACTGTGACTGATATCCTGGTGGACGATCGCAACCGTGCTGTTCCGGTGAGTTTTAAATTCATTTTTGTTTTTTTTTCGAGGTGCAGATTGAGATGAAGTAAACCGGCTTTGAGTTAACTATATCTACATTTAATTATTCAGGAATAAAAACTACACAATAATGAATTACAGTTTCGAAATATGGACTGATTTACATAAAATATTTTAGTCATTTTTTTTTTGGTTATCAATTACGCAGTTTACATTTTACCTGCTGTACATTAATTTGTCTAATTTTCAACCATTAATGCATTAGATTATCTATTGGGATTAAGACGTTAAGGAGAGATCACGTTCCTCTTAGGGGAAAGCTCTGCGCAAACTCTGCATTTAAGTTGAGAAACATCACTTGCAAATGCTTATCGAAACTTTAAGTGCCCTAAGTTTATGGAAGTGGTTCTTGATAGCTTTGTTGAAATTCTAACTTAGTTATCTTTGGTATACATTTTGTTTTAAAAATGCTTGAAATCAAGTAGCTTTATTTGAGAATACGATAATGTCAATATTCTAATATAATCTTGTTACCACCGAATTATTGATATAGAGATAAGATTACACTACCTATCTTCTAATTCTCTCAGAAAAATAGATACAACAAAATATTCAGATGACGTTAAAAAAAAACTCGATGAATAATTTAGAAAAGTCTATAACGATGTTATTCATCTTTTTATCTATTAAATATTGTTTTTCTCTTGTAAAACTCAGACATAATCAGCTTAAAGAGAGCCAGCCATTTGTTATAATACTCGTATAATATTATTATACTAAAAGGCTTTTAATATTTTCTATCATCTCTTAGTACACTATAAGTACAAAATTACGAAGACCAGAATATAATGGGTATTTAATAACAAGAGCTTATATTATAAACGGAGAGAGAATATAAATTTAAAGTTAAAAACGAGCTAGCTATCGAGCTATTTTTCCGATAAGATCGTTATCTACGCTACTTGTACTGAATTTACAAGATAACATTAATTTTAATGATCGAACTTGTTAGAAGATTCAGTGAAGTCTGTAAGGCGTTACATTGATCATTAGTTATAGCAATAATAATAAAAGTTGAAGAAACTCTCAACGATACATATAAAATACATAAGTATTTATTTCTAAATCCATAGTTGTGAATATATGCGAAATAAATTATTTCTAACTTTATTACCATGTCGCTTACATCACAAATATACATCACAAACGCAGTTTAAAAGAGTTTTGTTTTAAATTCATCCCTTTGTTGTCATAAACAATGGATACAGTTTTCTCTGAAAATGGGAGAGCATTGGCAATATTACTACATTAGAAAACACAAAGCTACAAAGCTTTTGCCTCAGGTCTCGATTTCAATATCCGTTTATAAGAGTAAAGAATAAACATACTGAGAAAAAGCAAACTATATTTCAACGAACAACAGCTAGACAATATCAGGAGTATCAGGGTTAGAAAAATGTTATCCTATTTATGTTGAAACAGTTAATGAACGAACGCCGAGGGTCAAAAACAACATTATGTAGTTTAGAAGCATCCGATGCTACATTTTTTTATTTATATAGACTTAGAAAATAGTTCTAAATTAATCGAAATTTTAAGCTATCGTTTTTATTTCGAAATTCCTTCAAGTCATCAAAATCGCGAGCGGACCGTTATCTCTGGAGCGGGTGGACGAATTTAGACGGGACTTTGACTGGAAGGTAGCTGTTAAAAGGTAGATGCACACGGGAATGTTCTGCGCTAACGAAGTTTGCGGGCGACAGCTCGTCTTCTATACATATAATAAAATTGGAGTGTCTGTTTGTAATATCAAGAGAAAAATCCCAGATTTCGGGAAGATGATGTATTTGCGTTGCTGTTAACGATAATCGCATTTAATTTTTTTTGTCTGTCTGTCCGAAAGATGCGCTTGTTCCGGATAATCTCCGAAACGACTGGGCCGATTTCGACCGGACTTTCACTGAAGGGTAGCTGACATAGACGGTCATACTATAGCGTACTTTTTTTAATATTCCGTGGACGAAGGCGCAGGCAACAGCTAGTCTCTAATAAAATTTGAGCCTTCGTTGTTAATTTATTCGTAAATGCGGAAGTGTATGTTCAGCGGTCGCTTCGCTATTTTGGCGAATTCCAGTGGCCTCTTACTCGTTTGTCACCTGATACTATAAAAATATCCAACATTAACACATCTTTATATTTTAATTTAATGTGGAGAAAACCTGTTATACGTAGGTATTTTTAATCAAAATGCACTGTTAATAAAATAAAAGTGGAAAATAGTTAGAGCAGATTTGTCCGACAAAGTTCGGGGCACTAATACAGCTCATTGAAACGCTCCCGACAGCGTGCGGCGGAATTTAAGTTAATAAACGTATTTCCCCGTTAAATACTTAACACTACTTCACAGTGAAAATGTAGTTGAAAGTTATTGCGAGGATAATGCTTCTATATTGTAAAAGGTTAAACTGATAATTTCAAAGGAAAAGCGAAATTAAGTAATTTAAGACTAAAAAATAAAATAAATTTCTAAAATTCAGATCCGTAAATAAAATGAAAAATACTTAGCAACTACGATTTCAATACATTTTATAAAATTAGAGTAATCTCGTGAAATCCCTGGAGGTAGCATCTAATTTTGTATATTACTTTTAACAAGAAAAAAGACGATAAATCAACGTTATCAAATATACAGGAAAAATATTAAAATTTCTCAGTACTAAAAATGTTACCTTCCGTGACTGGCATGACCTGTAAGAAAAATATTATCTCAGAGAGCACTTTTGTCGAATTCAATAATCGATCCTTAAGTTCGATCCGATATTCTATAATTACTTATCTCATATTGATGAGAGTTCAGGTCCTCGGATATGTTAAAATTATAGATTTTATAACATGCTACAGAATAAATGCGACAGTAAATTATGTCTTAAGAAGTATAGGTACGATGAATTAATTATTAATGTTTGTAAACGGTTAATTAACTGCCTACCTCTTATATAAAACTAGCTGTTACTCACAGATAAATTACCTTTCTAACGGTGAAAGAAATTTTAAAATCGGCCCAGTAGTTTTTGAGTTATTTCAAAACATACAAAAATACAAATCTTTTCTCTTTATAATATTAGTATATGTACATGAGGGTGGGACGTGAGCTTATTTTGTAAATTAAGTATATCTTCACTTCTTTAATAAACGAAGACTGCTCTGAAATAAACCCCATATTATGGAATCACTTCGCCTACGTCAGACGGATGTAGGTATTAAGTCTTTCTCAAATTTCTATAAACCTCTTACAAGATAAGCCCTTTAATAAAGATTTTGTTCGCATCTACAAACAAGAAAATACATTTTAAGTCCTTAATATTATTTTCTCTAATCTTCTAACTTAAAGGAATTATAATGGAGCAAACTATAAATAATATTAGTAGCATCGATAATGTTTTCTTAAAACTATTCTAAAATTCAATTTGCCGAGAATTTCCCAGGTTATAGAATATTCCTGTCTCTAAAGGCTATGCTAAATTACATTGAACGTGCCACCGTAATGTAATATTTCGATCTTTGATGTCAGTAGTCTTTGCCTCGTAACTTGAAGTTTATAGCTAGTTTCTATATTATAATTGAATCTCAAATTTGATTTTTAAAACGCAAGTAGAATTAAGACTGAAATAAAATTAAATAATACCAATAATTTTAAGTAATACGTTCGTTAGTATATAAGTATACAGAAACCATTTTAACGTTATTCGCGATTAAATTCAAAAGCGTTTATATTTTTAGCTTAAATCAAGGAACACTTGCGGAATGATTTGAAAGCTCTAGAAAGCTACGGAAAATCTACGCAAAGTTATGAAATACACTCGTGGAAGCATAAGTGGCAGATGTCTACGTAATAATATTATTTTGTTCTTTGCACGATTATTAATTCTGATAGTTTTTAAAGAAAAGTTTATAATTTTGATAGATGAGTAATTAACAAGCCACGTTATATATCAAGTAAAGTTATGCTTAGGGTTGAGAGATGATAATATGTTTTTGTATAAGTTTTTAGGCAGTGAAAACTCACGCTTATAACTAATAGTACAAATAATATGGCAGTCATGAAACTGAATGCTATTCATTGGTACCATTCAATGTATTGAATTCATAATACTGTGGTTACCTTTGTGACAAAATTGAATATCACTAATCCAGATTGCGTCCTCTCTTGTGGGACAATTTCAATTTCGTGACCACGACTGTAACTGAAATTCAATGTATTACTTCAATTGACAAACGCAATCGGCAATGCAGAGGCTCATATTAATCATCCACATATGTTTCACGTGATCATACATTGACATTAGAATTCGAACTAATATTTATAATAGAAGTATATCTTGCTGCTTTTAAACCCATGGTAATGTCACAGAAATAAAACGATATGCAAATGTATAACAAAAACTAGTTTTTGCCCGCAACTCTGTCCGCCTATACCTATACCATATGTTCTAGACTATGATCTACATCTGTGTCAAATTTTATCAAGATTCGTTGGGCCGTTCTGTAGACACCTTCTAACAAACGTCCATCTATCTAAATTTTTCCATTTATAAAATTTGTAAGAAGTAAGTATACATTTGCATATTGTTTTATCTCAAACTAGGTTCATATTATTTTTAAAAGGTTGAAACGTTTATGAAAGCCAATTACTTTGAAACGTAACTGATCAAAGTACACAATGAAATTTGAATATATTACCATCATGTATCGGATTTAATATTAACAAATTCGCTAGCTGTATTAAATACTAGCTTTCGCCGGCGACTCCGTCCGCGCGGAATTAAAAAAATAAAATTAAGTAGCCTATGTATTATTCCAGACTACCCTCTACAACTATCCGTTGAACCGTTTAGGCTACAAACTCTAACAAACATCCATCCATTCATCCATCTAATCTTTCGCATTTATAATATTAAGTTATTAGTTATTAAATACAATGTAAAATTTTTATTTCGACACAGTTAACTTCCAACGGAGAAGCCAATCTTCAAAGGATCCTGTTTGAAGGGACCATTTTATAATGTTGCTACGTATGCCTTAATTGTACTCACTAAAGTTTATTTTTGAACCACAGTTGCCCTGGACATTGATTGTCGTGTACCGTATAAAGAACTGACATGGGCTACTTTATAAAATATTCTGTATCTTGTCTTTTTTTAATTTATATGTAAGTTGTAAGCATCTATCTTCTATCTATACATACATATAATAAAATTGGAATGTCTGTTTTGATATCAAAAGAAAAATATCAGATTTCGGGAAGATGATGTATTTGCGTTGCTGATAATGAAAATAGCATTTAATTTTTTATGTCTGTCTGTCTGTCCGCAAGCCGCGTTTGTTCCGGGTAATCTCCGAAACGGCTGGGCCGATTTCGACCGGACTTTCGCTGAAAGGTAGCTGACATAGACGGGCATATTATAGGCTACTTTTTTTTTATCTTAATATTGCGTAGACGAAGTCGCAGGTAACAGCTAGTATGTAATAAAGACCAAATTGTCAAGTTTCAATTTTAGCCTATCTGACGACCGAATGCGGTAACGAATCTTAAACATTAGGTTTCTTAAGCGCCGCTTAAAATCTGTCAGGCGTTAAAATTTTAATGGAATTTGGAGTTTAAGCGATACCTTGTTATTTAAGATTAAGACGCTGTTACATATTCAGTATTAAGCCGTAACTCCGATACTTTGAGTTATTAATTTTAAAACATTTATATAAAAACATCTCATCCCTCTCATTCCCATTGGAAAAACTGAGACAACATGTTTTAACACGAGTTTAACACAGTCGGATTTCAATGTCAGAGACATTAACTAATGTGTTGACTTTCGTCGCACCTAGGTACGTTATTTCTAAAGATATATTTTCTAAGTTATATACCACAATGAGTTATCAGGGCTTTCTAAAGATATATGCGCTTCACGAATATTTATCTAATGTGCGTGCTCCTTCGACCTTTGTTAACCAGTGGGTTAGGATTATTTAGGTGTTTTGTCAAAACAAAATTATTGTTGAATTGTCTTTTTCAGATTAAAAAAACTTTATGCACTTTATCTCAACATTAACTGTAACCGTATTTTGCACATTTTTCAGATCAAAAAATTTACTTGAAAAAAAATTCCAGTTTTCTTTAGACTTATTAATATCTATGTTGATTTGAAAATGTTTTCATAATAAAGTTCTATTTAGTGCAAGATATCCGCAATCACTGAACATGTCCGATACGTGGGTACTGAAGGCAGATTGGCATGAAATTCAATTACCGAGAAAGTTGTAACCTTCTTGAATACACAATATTCCGTCCGAGTTCTATCGTACAAGAATTCCTACTGCTTCTAATATGGAGATTCGGATCGCTACGGGAACGGACTGAGCAACCTTATTGTTGCACTGATATACTTTGAAATGGATTATTATAAAATACATTGATCTTTTCCTGCGATCATAAATATTACTTGATTTTATTTCTTTATTAAAATACTCATCTACTTTATTACCATATTTATTCTTATGGTTGAACTTGAATGAAGTTTAGCGATGTTACTGGTGATGTTACAAGAAATCATAAAAGTGTGAAAAATAAGACTGGATCAATATGAAACAACACACATTATAATCGTGTTATATATTTTTTTCAATATAGACGGACGGTCATATTAACAATACTCGTAAATTATAATACTTTAAAACAAACACACTCGACACCAAGGCAACCACGTAAAGAAATCGAACGATCCGTGGTGAAGACCAGGAAAATACTGAGTTTGTTAACGACTGAGCGCCTAAGCCACTTCTTGCCAAGTCTTTTATAAAACTTCCCCCACTATTCTTTCCGTTTCCTAATATTTTCCTAACAATATTGTTGTTTTAAATAAACATAAATAGTAATGATTAATAGCAAAGATTAACAAATAACTTTTAAGAATACATAATTTATCAAAATATTTAAAAAGCCAACAATCGATTAAGTTTTATTTTGCTTGAATTAAGTTCTACTATCGTAAACCTTACGGGCCACGTGTTGCTTATGTAATAACAGAGCTTTATCCCTTCGAGTAAATCTGAGACGTATTAAGTCACATTGTGGAATAACGTGACAATACAGGCCACTTCTGTAAACCATTAAATACGGTTCAATTTATTTCATGTCTTTTGTTTGAATAGGTATTAGTTAGCGATATAAAGAAAATTTAATCGTGGATTACATTTTTCTTGACGTAGTTATATGGGAAAAAGTATTGATGTTTTTTAACTTTAAGGGCTAATAGTTGTAAACTACATGTAATCCCAAAACAAATTATTTGCGTATTTTTAAAATTACTTGCGTTGCCTAAGTAAACTTAATGGTAGGAGTACTAGGCATTATCAAACACCTACTTTACATATGAAAAAAGCTTTCTTGTACCAAGATAAAAAGCGTTATTTTCCTCGTGAATTGTCGGACAATGTTATCGATCATAAATTATTCAACGCAGTAGCTTCAGACCGCAATTTTCTGCTATGTTTTTTGCGAAATAGTTGCTCCATTATATTAGCTAATAATAAGAATATAATGAATACAATCTTTTGAAGTCGGTATAAGTTTCGGATTTAGGTTTTTTTGGATTCTTTGATGGATTTGTTATTTTGGATTCAAATACATATTGTATAGAAAGTGTATGCGTGTAGACACTGATCAAAGTGGAACAAAATACTATCTGTTCACTCTTAGAGTATTGAATGTAAATCCTTGAGGTTTTGTTCAGCTATTCGAACATTCATTCATTCACTTTGTCTTTGTAGATTGCATGCAGTGTTCTCTCTCTGCCACACCTAGCGTGTACTTGCGCGTTGATAATAGACAATGTCTTTGTGAGCTCGTCTTGGGTTTTATAATAAGCTTGTCTACTGCATATCTGTCTTGTACAAAATACGAAAAAGTTGATGTGAAGAAGTGACATGTACATTTAATTTGCACTATAAATATAATATATAACATGATTAGAATAAATATTTATCATAGAAATTCATAACATTTGTTTAATCTAGATTATGTTTTGTTTAGAATATATTCTCTGGCAATAATGAATTTCAAATTTTCAAAATGAAAACATCCTTGATTATTATTAATGGTCATCTTTTAAACAGAATACAAAATTAGATTAATAACAAGTGCAAAGCTATACAGCTAGTTAGCACGAATTCACATTCTTTGTGAATGCCGTGATCAGAGACATTTTCCTTTGTAGATATTTCTTGTTAAAGTGCATTCATGACATTTGAAACGTTGTAATATTTTTGAACAAATTAACAACAACTTAGATTTTCTAATTCATTTGGGTTACCATAATTTTAAATAACGAAGAAACTCTATAATGATTATCATCGGAATTGAGTTTTTTTTTCTCACCACATACTCTTCCACGTATTAGAACCATGGTTAAAACAAAAAATACTTATTAATAAAAAAGAATTATTAAAAAAAATCTGATAAAGTCCGCGTTATTTTATTCAAAACCTTCGGTATATGGATGTTAATTAACAATGTACTGCAGCCCGCTAACAAGATGAGTTTGTTTCACGAATACGTTCCAATTACAGCGAACGATGTTGTTTTCATCCCATGAGATATGAAATAATCCACACAAAAATACAGCTTACATTGACAGTCTTACGATTCGGGCAGTTATGTTGTTTGGACTTCATTAGTGATTATAATCTAAGGCGTGGATCACCTTAGTATGGCGACTTGGTGTATTGTCCGATAGCGGGGGCATACCGAAACCAGTATATCAAAAAAAGTATGATAGTCTCTGGTCTGGAAGTAGGAGAATCTAAGGTCGTTTTTATATACTTTTCCAATTAACAGAAATGAACATTTAAACACACGTTCAGCTTTTGTTTACGATAAATGAAATCTCTTTTGTTGCTAATATTTTATACACATAAAAATGTAATTAAATCATGTTTCATACGAGATTTTTTAATCTAGAAATAAACAAAACATTTTACGGAAATTTCAAATTCCACCTTGCCTCGAGGTTATGAGTTGCGGAGAATATAAAAGTAAATGCGACGAACATTTACCACTTTTGAGACAGAAACGTCGTAACAGCGCTTGAATGGTAATAGAAACGTTCACACTGCGCAGTTATTGCTGTTACTGAACTAAACTCCCCTCTGTATTTCTTTGTATAACTTTGTGACATTGTCACCGTTGGGAAAATAAGGAATACATTAAATATATTTTGTAAACATCATACAAGAAAATAAACATTAAATTAAAAAAATGTAAAGAGGTTTTAAATTAATTAACTTATTTACACATACTTATGAGATACTAGCTTTCGCCCGCGACTCAGTCCGCGTGGAATTAAAAAAAACAAAAGTGAGTAGCCTATGTGTTCATCCAGACTAACCTCTACATCTATACCAAATTTAATCGAAATCCGTTCAGCTGTTTAGGCTACAAACTCTAACAAACATCCATCCGCCTTAACTTTCGTATTTATAATATTAGTAAGATAAGATTGTTATTAATTCTGTCTTGTTGGTCGGGTCCAATTTGTTAATTTAATCGTAACAAACATCAGTATAAATATATTTAATACTATATTAGTACGTTAACTTCATTTTCGCACGGTGGACCTAATTTGATTTGTCTGCGTAATTTTAATACAAATTTGTGACCGATATCAAGACCCTGCACGTGGGTCCGAAATTAAAATTTATCGTTTATTTTAAATTAAATTTACATTTAGACAATTATAACACGTCAATTTTTGAATGTTAAAAAATTAATAGACTGTCGAATACGTGCTGCATCATACCTTGATGACTCTTAAAAAAATCGATTGTCTCGTTTGATATTTGCGATAGATGGCGATTATACTAAAACTAGCTTTCGCCCGCGACTCCGTCCGCGTGGAATAAAGAAAACAAAAGTGAGTAGCCTATGTGTTCTTCCAGACTATCCTCCACGTCTATACCAAATTTAATCGAAACCCGTTTAGACTACAAACTCTAACAAATATCCATCCATCCATCGCTGTCGAACGGAATAAATAGTATCCTATGTCCGTCTCCTGGCTCTAAGCTGCCTGCTCACCAATTTTCAGCCATATCGGTAAAGCCGTTCTTGAGTTATAAATAGTGTAACTAACACGACTTTCTTTTATATATATAGATATTTATAGAAAAGTGCTCGTAATATTCGCTCTATAACTAATGAATACTTGAATCTCTTTTCATTTAAAATACATGCATTATAAGCTTAGTTCGTTCACAAAGGGTAATATCTGGACAGTGAAAGGGTGCTTTTTATGATGTAATATCTATTATATGTACTTTGTATAATCGATTTATACCTAAAACCTAATTTAACTAATGTAATCTAACTCACGGTAATACATAGAACTGATGTCTGACCACAATCACAGTAATGTGTCTTTGGTTCTCTGTGTTGGAATAGGATGGTTGAATAGGAAGCTTTAACACAAAGATCTATCTGTTGCCTGTCTTATCAATAAAACGTCTCTGTTAATGTGATTGGTAATTGCTCCGTCAATACAATCTATCAACGTAAATGTTTACCTTATGATTTTCTCGTCGAAATATTCTAAAAGATATGGATATTAAGAAATATTCATAACCTATATATCTCTACAAATAAACATTTTTTAAATTGTCAATATTGTCTGTAAAAAGATTAAAGCGTGAACAGTAAACGAATTCCATTCATATATTAGAGGCGCGAGGCTTGACGTTGAGTCGACAATAGAAATCACAAGATATCTCAGTTGAGTCAGCCTCAGATTTCAATTTCTTTGCTGTGTCTACGAATGCAATATTCTTTGAACTATCACGAAGTTAGTATTATTCCTTTCTATATATTACGAAGGCTATGATAATAATACGTTATACATATAATGTTAAAAATTATTTAAATAACATATTATTACTGCAAACTTAGTACGAAAAATTCCTTCTACACAAGTGTACGAATGATTGGGTACAGTTACGAATCGAATTATTAAGAAATTATTCAATTGGAGAAGAGAGTTAGTAATTACTACTTATTGGCAGATGTTTCGTTAAAGTTCTCATCGAAATGTCTAAACATTTCAGTATTCCTGTCAATTAGTGAAATGTTTTGAGTATGAAATAAACAGAAGAATGTTAGGAACGTCGAAAGTCGGAAGCTCGCTCGCTCGGTCACGTCATAGAATATGAAACGGAGTATCAAACACACGCGTCTCCCGTCGTCACTCACCTCTTTGTTGAAACGAACGTTTCGAAATGAAATTTAATTAGATGCATACAAAAGAAAATATTTTGTTTTTATTTTTGACGAAATATTATTTGTTTTATATGAACAAACTCTATCCCAAATCGTTAGTTTTATAAAATGGACCTGAACTGAAAACTTTGTACCGTTTTTAAGGAAACTACGCCATCGGATGAACATGATTGACACAGTTGATCACTTAAGCCTTTACATTAGACTATTGATGTTATCTTTATTTAATTATGTATTCAGGATTGTTTTCTGCAATTTGTTTTCCACTTTTGCTTAAATGTGTCATATTCCCCCTTCATCGGTTTCCGCAATTTTCTTAAAAAGGGATCCGTATAGATGATATAAAATTCATACTATCATACAATTTTGCACGTGAAATTTTAATTAAACCCTAAATTAAAACTGATGCTAGGCATGAGCAACTGTTAATTATACGAGTATAATAATGTTAGCTCAAACATTATAACAGGGATCAGCAAAACAATAATTAAGCCACACCGTAACTTCGTTATTATTTGACGATAAATTATTATAAATGAAATAATATATAAAATACCAACTAGTTCACCAATTACACTCAAATTGATGAATATCTATAATTACTTAAATACGATGAAAATAAAACTAGCATTAATAGGTTAACAATAACACGAAATTACACGCATATAAATATACTCATTAATAGATAATTAAGTCACCTCTTTAGTTAAAAATTATCAGTAGCACTAAGGAATAATAGTAGCTAGTGTAAATCTGTGGTGTAGCATTCAATATTCTTGCCACGTTCTCTGTTTCATCTAAAATAAATTTTATATAATTTATCACTGTAATTGAAATAATATAACGTTAATTAAAAGTATACCGCGAAATGTTTTATATTAACGAGCTCTGAAAATTTCGTAAGCCTTTTATATTTAATGAAATTAACATACGTGTCCGAAAAATTTTACGAGTATAAGTTGCATTGTCCTCTGTCTGCAACTGTCCAGCATTTTATTCATATCTAGTGTTACGTCATAACTGATGGCGATAAAAAGGCGGTACAATAATATTTTATGCAGAAAAATAATTAACATAGAAATGATTAAGGCATGCAAATGTTATTTAAAAAATATTTCAAATTACCACATTAACAACTGTAATATGCTATGGTAATAATCTCTTAAATTGACTGAAGGACACAAAGTAATGCTTATGGGAGTAAAGTGAACTAACTCTCGAAACTATAATTTTACACTTAGATATTAAAATATTGATAATGTGGATGGCTACAAAGATAGAGGAAAACCGAAGGAAGTATAAATAGTTTGTATGAAAGAGGATATGCTTAAGAAGAGTTTGAAATCAGATATGACGTCTGTTAGAGATGTACGAGTATGTAAGTGCAGTATATACAGTATCGACCCTCCACAGGGACCAGGGCTGATTGATGATGAGGTGATATGTCATGATTTTGAGTTCTAACAGTTTTCATCATCATCATCAGCTTACTATATATCCCCAAAGAATAGCTCGGAGCTTACCCTAAGTTAGAGGTGACTGTTGACAATTTATTGATTTTTTTTCTACAACGATAAGATTAAGTTAACGAGTTTCTTTCTCAAAATAAAATCACGATTTTAGTATTAAGCATTCGATTTTCATTCCGTGATACACAATACTTGAAAGTTCCTACAGCGAATTTTTTTCAGCAATATTTTTTTAAGTGCCAACAAGTGGTTTTACGTCGGTAAAGTGCTGATTTAAGAGATTCTAGCTCGTAGTGGTAACATACCGAAGATGGTTAAGCGTCTATTAAATTTAATGAGTTTCGTGAAGGTAAACAAAATAGTCTTTCTTAACTATAACGCTTCTGTTTCTTTTATAGAACTTTAGCTTTGAGCATCTACTGTTATTAAAACGTTAAAGTGAAATGCATTTTACTGAGACAAATTAACGCCAAAGAAAAGTGTTCAAACCTCTTGAAAACGTTGAGGTCGACAGGAGCCTTTTTAATTAAAAATGTTTTAAAAATAACGTCGACATGTTTTAGCGGTGACCTGCCTTAGTTTTAAAATAAATTGCTATGTCGCTAAGTTAAAGCTTTTAGTTTAGAAGTAAGAAGATCGCAACACAGTTGTTCTGGCAGTGGAAATCTACGGTAACATAATATATATTATATATGACAGCAATTTTCACATTACACATCAAATTATTCATGAATTCTTGTTATTGCATTACACGCTTGATATATTGGCTCGATTATTATGCATCCGTAATACGTCCAATCAACTATTGATACTCGTAATTATAGGTAGTTATTAATAAAACATAATAATTAGCGTCGGTGACGCAGTTGCTAAGCGCTTGACCGAAACGGAATATAATCTATACGTCCATATTCAATCCCTGCCATGTACCAATCTGTTTTCCGAATTACGAATTCCATATGTAGGTACGTTCTAATGGAAAACATCGTGATACAACCTGCACACATCAGCGAAGAGATATGCTTGTAGGTTGACTTCCCGCAGTGGGCTAGCTTTGTTGACTATGGCCTAGTAACCCTTTACTTAGGCAAGGCTCCAAACCATAATGATTAATCTACTGAAAGTGTTATATTTTTGTTGTTGATTTTCAAGGAATGTAGTAATGGAAGGAAAATGACTAACTCTATTGACTAGCAAATAATCCCAATGAAAAAGATTAATTGACAATAAATAAAAAAAAAACTATCGTATTCAGCTACAGCAATACTCCGACTTGCATCGTAATATAAACAGTAGACCATCACTGCCAATTTACTAATGGAAAGAGATATTGATAGAACAAAGTAAATAAATCCGGATACGTTCATTTTCACAGAACCAAACAAAGGTTTAAAACGTTTCAAGTTTACCGCGCGAGCTTTACAAAGGATGGATGTACTCATGCGTAATCGAATGCGAATACTGTTATGTTTTTGCAACATTTTTTTAAAATAAAATTTTTGCCTAAACACACAGTCTTCACTTTACAGTTCTACTAGCGATATCAGTAGTCTAATGAGTGCTAGGCAGATATTATGGATTTAATTTTGACGCGCAATCTGTGCACATCTTTTATCTTTGTAACTAAGTCTACTTCGTCAAAAATAAAAATAATCGTAATTGCACGAAAAATGTCATTAACGTCGAAAACATCACACGAAAAGATTTTTGTTAAAAAATACAAATGATTTATGAACAAAATAACCCACATATTTATAATCAACCAATCTTGAAACAAATTGAATAGAGAAATGTGAGCGCATACAAATTGAGATTGTTAATCAGAACTCATTCAATATTTAATAAGCTCGTATAACGCCGGCCTTTGCAAAGAGTTCACGTCTCTCGAATACGGACAATAGCAATATATCTACACTGATTCTATAATTCAACCCTTTCCGTGAACCCTCTAATTGTAATAAAGGAACTTCTCTATTACAAACGTTATGAATTATTAAACACGTATCTTTTAATTTATTTAATTTTGGTAAACTTTTCATAATCATTGTTTATTTGTGAAAAAAAGCCATGCATGAAATCTAAATTTAGTTTTGACAATATTGTACTTTGAATATAAAATTGAAGTGAATTCATAAAAATTTCAATAATATGCGGTACAGCACCGGCGTTCATTCATTAAATATAAAACTGAAAACAATACATAGAGTCGGTTTACGTACAATAATAGCCTGACTACCTGTTATGTGTATCAACTGTTTTATCAACAATTTTATCATTATAATTCGTGTTAAATGTTTTATATTTTTTATTTATCATAGTGTCTCTACTCAGATATTTTATAGTCGTATTTGGTCTTGCAAATGCGACTATAAAAAATATATATGGAATGGAATCAAGCTAGAGCGTCAACCTCTTTGTCCATAACAATATTATAGAGTGTTTAATGCTATTTTGTCACAGTGGAATTGACATACTCGTACATACGGGTGTGTATGGGACACCCGTAAAAACAATACCGTCTTCCCGGGAAAAATAACTTACCGTAAGACATCTACATTCTGTCAAAGAAGTTTCAAAATAGATATCACGAATCACTCGCACTTACTTACGCACTTCACTTAAGCACTTGACTTGTAATCTACAGGACTTGGGTTCGAATATCGCCGTGTACCAATGTGATTTTCGAATTGCATATGTACATAATTTACCCGATGTACCGTTTCAACGGTGAAGCAAAACGTCGTGATACAACCTGCATCGGCAAAGTAATTCAAAGATTTGTGTGAAGTCAACCAACCTGCACTCGGCCAGCGTGGTTGACTATGGCCTAGTCACCCCTTACTTAGAATCCGAGCCCCTTAGTGGAGACGTATAGTGATCCGGTGGTAATATTAAAACCGCATATCACTGGCCTTTCGTGTATATTATTAAATCATGTCAAAGTTATGTTAATGTCGACACTAACTCGATGAATGTCGGCCGCATGGTAGTCATACATACTGCGAACTCGAGTTAGATGTTGAATTTTAATGATAACAACCTCACTTCGCCGTTAGCCTACTGACCTATTTTTATCTCCTACCAGATTTGAACGTGATATATCTATACTAATATTTATATTATAAAAATACAACGATATTCATTATACACAGATTTTGCCCATATTAAAATTTTAAACCTGTATTTTGCCGTCCGTAATTATCTTCCAGTGTCATTAAAATATTTTTTTTAGTAATTAGAAAAAGTACACCAGAATTTTACCAGGATGCTTTCACTACAAAGTAAATAGATTCCAATACATTATTCAGAGTAAATGCATATCAAAGTTGCGCACGTTCCCTCATCTCATTTCACGTTACAATGCCTAAACAAAGAACACTGTCGATGCATTAGACTTTGGACCATACACTTTGGTAAGCCGGTCATCTCATCTATTATTTGTTGCATATAACGAGTTATATTGTAAAGCCGGATTATAAGCACAATGGCTTTAGCTGAAGCGCAACCTTATTCATTATTAAATATGGCCAGCACGTTGGGACAACTATTAATATTTAATATTTACAAACGATTTAAACCGTTTCGATTTTATACAATTGACCTGCAATCGGAGGTACTCGTTTCACACATTATCATTTACTTTAATTTATTATGTGATTTTGATTTTAAATTATAAGAAAGCTTCACATTTACTTCGCGAATTTTTGGACGACAATGAACACAACAATACAAAAAAGGTACCATGACAGTTAAAAAAAGGCGTCGGTTTACAAGAAGACAATAAAAATAACTAGCTTTTACCCACGAATCCGTCCGCGTGGAGTTCAAAAAACAAATGTAAGCTTATGTGTTCTTCCAGACTAGCCTCTACGTCTATGCCAAATTTCATCGAGATCCGTTCAGCCGTTTAGGCTACAAACTCTAACAAACATCCATCCACCCATCTAAACTTTCGCATTTATAATATTAGTAAGATAATATTGATAAGTAGAGATTGTAATTAACGCATCTCAGAATTCGACAAATACATGTACAAAACACTTGTGACTGTTTTTAAAATATAATTATCATAGAGTTTCAGCGTTATTGTATACGTTCAACGTATATACTGTCTATAACACAAAGGAAAGCATATGTGTGCTCGACATTTACGATGCAATAACGATAAATTTATATGTGACACGACAAAATTTATAGCTTGGGAGTTATACTCGGTTACAGTGGAACTTGGTGTATTGATTGTATTTTTTTTTTAAATTTTCGATACATGAATTTTTTGCCTGGCTATATTATAAGACAAAGTTTGTCCATGTCTGTTATTTATGCAAAAAATACATGTGTAACTTAGCTATTATTTTTTTTTAACTAAGTATGCTGAATTTGTAGATTGATCACATTCACCTAACTTTTGATATTTCGATGTTAACCAAAATCTATTTACTGTAACAAAATAGTAATTAAATTATAATCTTTTATAACTTTGAACATAAATCATTTATAGAAAACTAGCTGTTCGCGTGCGGCTTCATCCGCGAGAAATTATAAAAAAAGTATTTCATTGTTTACCTACATTTGTCAAATTATCAATTGCAAATGTAAAAATGACATGTCATGATGACAAACCATGGCAACCTTGCTTCCTTGATGTTGGCAGGAGCTTATGGTCTCTTTCCCACATTAGGGTTTTTATCCAAAATATTTACCCCCTAAGTTTAATGGCGTGAAAATATATAGCCTAAAGCGTGATGTAAGTGTAGGGCTTTTTATTAAAAAAAAAGAATTATTCAAAAATATGTTGTAATTGCTGACATCTTAGGCAACAAAGTGTGTGTTTACGCTTTATTATATTAGTATAGATAACGTATATTTTTTGTAGAAATCGCCAAAAGCATTGCAAACAAAACTGTCGCGTATCACCTTACATCTGACGGATTTTATCTTACTATTATTATAAATGCGAAAGTTTAGATGGATGGATGGATGTTTGTTAACGTTTGTAGCCTAAACGTCTGAACGGATTTTGATGAAATTTGGTATAGATGTATTATAGATGATAGTCCGGAAGAACACATACACTTTTGTTGTTTCTTTAATATCACGCGGACGGAGTCGCGGGAGAAAGCTATAATAGTATTTCATAATAACAGCGTTTAAAATTTTGTGAAGTGGAACGTATTTTCATTTCAAAGTTTGAAATTGATATTTTGTACAGCTGCAGTTTTATTTCAATTCCCGTTTTATTTGTTATTATAATTTTTCGATGTATGTCATGTAAATCATCCTGGACCGTTAATAAAGCTATGAAACTTTTGTCATTAATGAACAAAATATAATAATTTCAATTCTCTAAATGTCTCTGTCTCTCACTGGAAAAAGAATTTACAAACTGTATTGATGTTAAATATTTAAATTCCTCTTTAGCGACATACTAAGTATAAATTTTATATCTCTTATATGATGCATGGTCTAGTTAATGACCCCAAGGTTAGCTCCTGTCACGTTAAGAGCACGACTACCATAACCTCTTACGCAAAAATTTGTGGTAAAAATTATACATACAATATACAAGTGCAATACAAATCCTGTCGTCACAAGACATAATTCTATTATAACGTTTTTCATGAACTAGTGTTGTCATCTCTTTGTTCTCAGGCATACGTGGAAATGGATATCCGCTATCATCCACCATCTAACGAAGACGAAGTCAATTCTGGGGCACCACCCCCTGATAACCCTGAAATGCCAGGTGTACATGGAAGAGCTGGACCTAGACAGGATTCTGGCTCCCGAGGTGCCTCTGGCTCCCGAGGTGCCTCTGGCTCCAGAGGTGCCTCTGGCTCTAGAGGTGCTTCTGGCTCCGGGGGTGCCTCTGGTTCCGGTGGTGCCCCAGGGTTCTACGGCCCTTCCACATCCGGCGGTACCCCTAAATCGGGCGGTACCTCTACCTTCGGTGGTGCCTCTGGCTCCAGAGGTGCCTCGACCTCCGTTGGTGCGTCTGGTTCTAGAGGTGCCTCTACCTCCGGCGGGGCCTGGGGCTCAGGAGGTGCTTCTGCCTCTGGTGGTGCCTTTGGCTCTAGAGGTGCCTTTACCTCCGATATTGCCTCTGGCTCAAGAGGTGCCTCTACCTCCAGCGGTGCCTCGAGCTCAGGATTCGTCCCTAACACTGCTGGCCCTGGTCTTGCCACTGACGGCGCCATACCATCTGGCTCAGGATTAAACCGTCGTGGGGGTGGACGCTACGGTCTGGGTACGATCCCTAGCTCTGGCCCTGCCTCATCCCAGAGCTCGACTGCAGCTTCTGATATAGATGATGACGTGGACATGACGTTAGATGACATTGAACGTCACGTCGCTAGTTTTGAGCGGTCCATGTGGAGAAAAGAGACAATCATTGATATGGGAGAACCAGAAGAGGAGTCGCGTTCTCGCAAACTAAAGATCGCAGGAAAACGCATCCTCAAGTAAGTATAACTTTTTAAACCTATGCAGTAGGTATCAGTTGAAGATATCGTTGATCAATTATTGTTGTGATTTAACTTGCAGATGGGCAAATTATCGATTATTTCAGTTTCTACATTACTGTCGTTGTTTAAGTATTCTTATTTTATATGACTGTTTCCTTGAATTGCACTATAATTATGTTTATTAGAAAAAAAATAAATATATTTTCTGTGAGTTGAAGGTATAACGATAGTTAAACACGCACAAATTAACCATGAACAATAGGAGCTAAACATTTGTGTGAAGACTGCGTTTTATTTATTTTTTCTTTTCTTTCTTAAATGGTTATTTACTTATCCATATATTAAATTAATTTTTGCCTACAACAAAGTCCGCGCAGAATTAAAAGTAATAAATATGGCCTATGTTTCTCAGCAATAATGCAGCTTTCAATAACTAAAGAATCTTTGAAATTGGTCTAGTCATTTTTAGAGTTACTAAAAATACATTATTTTTCTTCTTAATACTAGTAGGTATAAATCTTTAAACGCTTATTAAAGTTAATGTGGCGAAGAACTGCATATAACTATTGCTGGTTTATACAAAGACACTACAAATACATTCCATTAAATAAAATAAAAGATACAAACTCTCGTGTTTAAATGCCACCACTGAATGGCAACATACTTTAAATATAATCAAATAAGAAGCAAATATTTTGATAGATCTACTAAGGCCTGGTTAACACTTGGCAAGTACAGTTTGACAGTAGCACTCAATAAAAATGGACTGGTTAGATAGTGATTATGGAAACGCTAACTGGTGCCTGTGAGTCCATACGATCCATGCCAAACTTGCGCTACTGTCTCACTGTTTGGATATGTTAGACACTAGGCAAAAATGCTTTAGTGATTATATTTAATTGGATGTCAAAATGAAGAGAAACATTCTTTAATTATGAATTATGGTCCAATTTCGAACAATTGGCAACCTATGATCATAATTAATATGTCCAGTCAAATTTACTGATTACGTTATGAACTTTAAAAATTTGTTTTTTCTTATTAAGTACGTTAGTAACTTGATTCTTTTTTTTTACTTACTCAGGAGAGGACTTTCTTTTGGTTCGGGCAAAGTTGTCAATGTCGCCGAATTTGAGAAAGATCGTGAGACACGCAAACGCACATCCGCCTTTACAAATATAAGATCTCTTCTACGATTCCCGCGTTATCGAGGCCCACGCAAGAACGATGAAGAACAAGGACTGCTTGAGGCGATGCCGGAATCATCATCTTGTACGGATCTTGTACTTCAAAGTGATGTGTCGTCTGATGAAATGAGCGGTGAACCTTCCACCTATTGGGACACACCGAGGAGGAGGCGATTGTAATAATTTAATATTTTTTTGTTCTTCATTCCTGTACTATGCATTCATAACGATGTCATCGAAAATATAGTTGACATCAGCGTAATTTACAACCATACCAGTACCACAACAAAATAGAATAATTACATTTACTGTTTTAATTTTTCTGTTCCAATGACCTTCATATATAAAATTCATACCTTGCAATTAAGAACACTATGTTGTGGAGGTATCCACAAAACTTATCTCTTGGTAAAAAAGTAATTATTTCTAAGGTGCCACGCTCTCGACATCACCGGGCCTGCGGCTCTGAAAGCGGCTGACTTCCAAGTGTGCGTCACTGTGGTAGAGGCACGCCAGTTAGCCGGCCTGAACATGGACCCAGTGGTTTGCGTACAAATTGGTGACGTGCGCAAATACACGAGCGTGAAGGAGAGCACCAACTGCCCTTACTACGACGAGGTGAGTTTAAATTGACTATTTAAACTACATCTTGGTTTGTTAAATACGTAATAATCAGCTATATAACCAATTTATGTTCTTTAAATTAACAGTAATGTGGATATGAACTTGAACGTAACCAACACGAAAAACGTAATCACAATATTGGCTAACACAAAAGGTTGATTATCTTTTTAAATTTCGAATTAAGTAATAACAAAAAAGACAAGCGTATTATTTTCTTTTTCGATTAGAGTATACTTCGTATTTATGAAAGCATCATTAATTTTCGAGAGCAGCCATTTTCTTTAAACTGAACAACAACAATGAAATACTCAATATTCGATACAACATGAAATACCGACAGGCTTGAGTCTGTTCACAGAAATAACGTAACAAAACCTTTTGCGATTTTAATAACGTACTGCAAACAAAAGCCAACTAACTATTTGGAATGCGGAAAATGGACTCTGGAATTTAATTCGGCGAGTCTATTTGCTTTGTTCGAAATTCAGCTCTTCTAAAGCCTTTACAAAAGATTTCGTTTACAATGCAAAAGGGAATTTTAATTTAATAGTTAAACAATTTAATACGCCCTTAATTCTAGATAACTTTATTTATGTGATTTAGGCATATTAGAAAATACTTATCCACTCATTCGAATGGTATCATGAATAAGAAATAATGTGTTGAGTTTAGGGAACTGCGCTACACGTCATATAATGATGAATTTAATATGAGTGCAAGTTGCCACAAAGGTCAATCCCTTGTCAGTTTCAGATAGGTATAAATGTAATTCAGAAATTTAATGATTCCTTCAGTCATTATAAGCTCATGGATTTATGTAGGTCTTTCATTCTGTTCATTTATTTTCAAATATGAGCAATTTAGAAAAATAATAGGATAGCATACAATAATTTTAGTAGGAATTGAAGAAATTAAACTGCATTTAGCGTAAATATAATTGTGTTATCTTCAACTCATCTACAGGCTCAAACCTACTAAGTTAGATTAAATGTATTAGATAATAACTTTCACCGGCGACTCCGTCTGCGTGAAATAAATAAAAAACAAAAGTAAGTAGCCTATGTGTTCTTTCAGACTATGCTCTACATATGCGCCAAATTTTATCCAGATCCGGTCTGCCGTTTAGCCTACAAATTCCAACAAACATCCGTCCATCCATATAAACTTTCGCATTTACAATATTAGTAAGATTAAATATATGAATTTTTCCACAGTACTTCGTGTTTGATTTCCACATGCCGCCTGTGATGCTGTTTGATAAGATCATCACCCTATCGGTAAGTGATAGTTTATTAATGAAGCGTAAAGTGAAGCGATCACGTGCAAAGCTCTATTCACTACAACCGCAAAGCAACAATTATTATAAATCAATCTGCTGCTAGCAATTAAATCACTACGTATAATGATATGCGCGAAATAAATGTTGTCTAAGGATATTAAAAACAGGATTTGTTCCAAAATAAATAGAATCCCATGCTGCGTCCACATGTTTCTTGGAATGCGGGCAGCGGTCGTAGAAAATCAAATCACGAAAAAGAAATATTCGCTTGAAACAAATTCAAAATTAAAAATAAAATCGCTTTAAGCTAAAAATTTGAACATTTCGTTTAAATTTGTCTTTATTTGTCGCTATTTATGTCTCGCTTAAGGCGGGTCTCTAAATGATTTAGTAACAGCTTTCTAGCGTAGTAAGTATACGCGAGTGTATGATTTATTCATTTCACAATCTGTAATCCGGGAGCGTTCTTTCTCACAATTCATATTTATTTCTTGAATTAATGCAAAAGAGTACTCACATAAAGCAAACATAATTTCAATATCATCCACCCTCGTATACCGTATATAAATTCTGGTATGTTTTTAAACATATTTTTATGTTATAGTTATATCAAGTATTTTTACAAATCAGGGTAAACAATTACGTTTACCCTGAGGGTTCAGTAAAGATTAGGGATTTTTTTGACACTATTCCGATACCTATACATTAAGCCACATAAATTATGAATGTTATCAGTTTATTAACAGCTGTTGCCCACGACTTGGTCCACGGAGTATTAAGATAAAAAAGTAGCCTATAATATACCCGTCTACGTCAGCTACTCTTCAGTGAAAATTCGGTCGAAATCGGCCTAGCCGTTTCGGAGATTACCCGGAACTAACGCGGCTTGCGGACGGACAGACAGACAGACAAAAAAATTCATTGCAATTTTCGTTATTAGCAACACAAATACATCATCTTCGCGAAATCTGGAATTTTTCTTTTGATATTACAAACAGACACTCCAATTTAATGTACAGAAGATGTATAGATAGATAGATTTAAATAATTAATATAAGTTAATAATTTTTCTTTCTTTTACGAATTTAATTGAATAAAAATAACTAAGAACTAGTATTGTATTATAATTAAAATCTGTTGGACTGAATGTTGAATGTAATAAGTATTGAAAATGTTCGAAATACTTTTTCTGTCAATAAATTTCAAAACATTACGCATTCCACTTGAAAAGTCGAATCTAATAGAAATCGGCTAATGTTTATCCCTCGAAGCCCGTCAAAGTCCAGGTTCATGTTTTATTAATTTGCGTTCACTATTTAATATTAAAATCCATCACTTATTGACCTCATCAATTATGAAGTACACGTTAACCCTTTATCAAAAATGATAAACTAATTAACTATCTCGAAAAGGGATGAGTTTGTTTCCATTGTTATTTGAGCCTGGAATTTCTAATGTATTCTCGATGGTGAGATTTGTAATTAGTTTGATTTTATTTTCAGTATTTGAATTTAAATCTGCTAAAATATTTTGACTTAATTTAATAATGGTTATAGTACGATGTTTATCATAACTACGTTATCACTTATTTCAGCCTTTTTGGTGGCACAATGCTTTTAATTGGTTAATAATGTCTAATGGAACACCATTGTAACAACGAAACTAGGTACTGACTTCTGATTTCCTTTATTTCAGTGTATCTAGTTCCTTCTGGTTTCTACCAGAGTTACTTTGTTGTTTATCAAACATCAGGTAAAAAAAAACAACTGTTTTAAAATAAACAAGAATTTATACGTTTTCTGTTTCCAAAACTAATTGATGGGTAGATATTTGAAAAGTCTGTTTATAGTTTAAATCACAATACCTTCGTCAATAGTGGACAATACAATGCTTTTATAATGATTTATTATTTAAGCGACGTGTATTAATTTGATCACAACAAAGATTAAGGTATCGGCTTTGAAATTCTATATTAAATTATATTCAGGCTGTCAAATATATCAATTTCACTCGAGACAGTTTCTCGATATCTACACACCTTTGAGACGAAAAGAATATACAGGTCGTACTAAGTGGGTATCAACATTATGTATTTAGGTAATGTTATCGGAGTATCTACATCATTTTTTTTAAGAACATTTAGAATACAAGAATATTTAGAAGGCTAATCATCGCCAACTCTCTTTGCGTCCCTACTGTAGGGCTCGGAGCCTACCCTAAGTAAAGGGTGACTAGGCCATAGTCAAACCACTTAACATATATCTTTGAATTTCTTCACCGATACATATGTGCAGGTTGCAACACGATGTTTTCCTTCACCGTAAGAACATCGGGTAAATTATGTACATATGAAAATTCGAAAATCATATTGGTACATGGCGGGATTCGAACCCAAGACTTGTAGATTACAAGTCATGTGCCTAAACCCTTGTGCTCTCAGACGCTCACAGAAGACTAACGTAATTTGCAAAATATGAAAAATGGAAAAACTTTTATAAGCGAAAAACATTTCTATGTACAAAACATATATCAGAACGATCTGGAGATGATACGTACACAAAGACATTTAAGAAATATAAAGACATATACTAGACATAGGGAACAACATTTTTTCACTGATAACTTCTTTGAAAGGTATGTTAGTTGTCAAGTTTAGTAGGCCACCTCATGTCCTTGTATTGACATGTTATAAAACATTTTACAAAATTATAATAAGCCCCATCTTTTGTTATAAAATAAACTAAACAGTGTCACAAAATAAAACATAAACATTTAAGTTTTATTTAATGACACCTATTGGCATTTAATTTCAATACAATTAATTATATTGACATGTGGTTTTGAGGACCTATCAATAAATAGCGTTAGTGGATCATGTGAAAAATGTCTCAAGTGAAGTATCGACTAAGCTTCCTCTATATATTTTTTAAATCTCTTTGTACGTACATGACTTTGTAAATCGTACCGTGGGCGTCCGCAGCTGTCAAAATATTCGTATTGAATTCACTCGTATTGAAGCAACTGAGATAACAATATCTCACTTGATTCAATGACTTCTGAGATATTCCTCTTTTATTTTATACTAGCTGCTGCTCACGACTTCGTCCCCGTGAAATTAAAAAATAATAAAAGTCATAGCCTATGTTACAGATAAATTACCTTTCTAATGGTGAGTTATTTCAATATACACAAAAATAAAAATCTTTCCTCTTTATCTATACTAATATAATAAAGCGTAAATACACACTTCTTTGTTACCTAAGATGTCAGCAATTACAGCATATTTTTGAATAATTATTTTTTTAATAAAAAGCCCTACACTTACGTCACGCTTTAGGCTGTATATTTTCACGCCATTAAACTTAAGGGGTATATATTTTGGATAATAACCCTAATGTGGGAAAGAGACCATAACTTGCTGCCAACATCAATGAAGCAATATTGCCATGGTTTGTCATCATGTCATGTCATTTTGAAATTTGCAATTGATAATTTGACAAATGTAGGTAAACAATGAAATAAAGTTTTTATAATTTCACGCGAACGAAGCCGCATGGGAACAGCAAGTAGATTATAAAGGGAAATTGATTCTCTCCTATTAATAATTTTATTGCGTAAAAATAAAGCGTATTTTCAGAAATTTACTTAGACTTTCTTAAAATAATGTACGGTTTAAGCTAAAGACTGTGCAATAACTCAAGTGTAAGGTTATTTTTAATTTCTAGAACCTGCTGACTTCAGTAATACTGCCACATTTATAATAGTAATGGTACTTAATATTCTGCCCTATTTCGGACAAGGACATTTCGAGGTTAATGTAAATCATAACTTAAGTTAGCAACATAATTTTTCAAACTTAATTTGTGCTTTCAGTGCGACGAGATATTTAAAAAATGGGTTATAAGCGCTGTTAAATAACAGCTCTCGTATAACATACTAGCTTTTGCTCACGACTTCGTACACGCGGAAATGGTGAAAGAATTTTTCAAATCGGCTCCGTAGTTTTTGAGTTTATATGGAAATACTTTTTATGGATTTACAAATATTAATTAACATAGCTAGACTAGCTATCGCCCGCGACTCCGTCCGCGCGGAATTAAAAAAACAAAAGCAAGTAGCCTATGTGTTATTCCAGAATATCCTTTATATCTATTCCAAATTTCATTGTGTTTCCTTCAGCCGTTTAGGCTACAAACTCTAACAAACATCCATCCATCCATCTATCTAAACTTTCGCATGTATAATATTAGTAAGAGTAAGATTACTGGGTACCAACATAACCATGGGATTTTGATGACACACAAAATGCCTTACCAAATATTATTTTTAATATATGTAGGTTTTGCTAAAATGAGAATTAATTTGATTCATTGTCGTCATTTTTTCATATTCTCTATCTCTCTATTGTAACGTGCAAATTAAACCGCTTATTGTCATATGCTCTATTATAGTGCGTATAGCGTCAGAACAATTGAATGAATAGAATATCACGATCAGAATAAGCCTGTTTCCTATTATAATATTATTCCCACTATAATATCCCGGATATAATAGACTTCAGGTTAACTGGTCTGTTGATGTAATTTTATATAATTAATTATACTGCTCCTTTGTAATTCTGCGTAGATGCGTGAAAACCAATGCGTTCACTCGCCATGGTTTAACCTAATATTAACCTGATTGACTTCGGATGAAAGTGGTATTCGTGGGTATATAAGTTTTTATATATGTGTATGTTATAAATCTCTTTGAGACCACCCAGGGTCAAAAGACTAAATCGATTTTAAAGTTTAGTATGTTTCGATTAGTATTCTTATCCTTAGTGCTATACTACACTATCCCGTCAGGTTTAAGTTACAAATATAAAGTGTTGTCATTTAATTACTTTACTAGTTTAACATAACTTATTTTCGAACGGAATAATAATTGTTTAATATCATCAGCTCTAGTGATACTCTGGCGATAGCAAATGGAATGGAAAAATCACGTACGTGCTAGATAAAACGTACATACCAAGGTTTCAATGGCAGTTTTAAAACTGGAGCACTTTGTGCGAGTGCGCACAAATACATTTATGAATTTGAGCTTTTATCTTCAATAACTCAATTGTTGTTCCATGATACTGGCCAATTACGACGTTGTTTCCGTTGAAAAATTTCATACGGCCAGCATCAATTTTTCCGTCGAAATACGAAGTGGAAGCTTTTAATAGTAGAGTGCGTATTTACTAAACTAACCCATATCATATTTCAGCCACAGCACTATATCGTAGTCAAGCGCTGGTTTATTCATCGTAAAAAAATCCAATTGCTGTGCACCGTTTCTAATGAAATATAAAATACAATAAATATCCGGTGGATGTTTTAAGTAAAAACAAAGTTAAAAATAAATCCGTATACTTGGTAAGACTTCCTTCCTGCATCCGTGCTTACTTTTTCTCGTCTCTTAGTACACGTAAGAAAATTGCTTAGTTTCTAAGAAGCGTCTGATGAACAAAAGAAAAAGAACACTTTTTCTTGTGAGAAATAAGTTATTAATTTTTTCTTGTGCCCCAGACTAATCACTTAGACAGTCTAGGAGGTCAATACTTAACTTTTTTTTACGTTTAACTTTGTTGTACATTTTCTATATCTAATATCATTTATAAGAGTATTCCATATTATTTGTTGATACCTTTAAAAATTTTAGGGCTATGAGGAACCCAAGTTCCTATCTAGACCCAACAATTCTGTGTGTTTTATTTCATTATGGTGGACGGTTGATCGCCACATTACACCACTCAACGTCGGAACGGATCTTATTGCGTCATTTTTCTTAGAAACGTGACAAACGGCCGAATTTTCAGACGCAATAATTATTTTTTACGTATCAGGTTCAGGTCTAATGTTCACTTTCCGATAACCTCTGTAACTAGCACAGGTATATAAGTATGTGTATTGTTTGTCAATATACGATTCATCGCTCGCTCATCTGTATGCAACAACGTAACACAAACAACGCGCAGAGTGCAACATTTTAATAAAACATGGACCGACGGCGATATTAGTTTGCAAACTGTCCAGATTTACTTTCGGGTCTGTTGCGCAATTTATATACTGAACGAACCTATGATAACGTTAAACAAAAACATTGGATTAATTCGCAGTTAAATTAGTTTTGCTATTTATCTATACTAATATTATAAAGAGGAAAGATTTGTATTTTTGTGTGTATTCGATTCACGTAAAATCTACTGGGCCGATTTAAAAAAAATATTTCACCATTAGAAAGATAATTTATCTGTGAGTAACATAGGCATTTTTATTATTTTTTTAATTTCACGCGGGCGAAGTCGCAAGCAACAGCTATATTTTATACGAAGACAAATAAATGATACGTTTTAATGAATAAATGGATACGTTACAATATCACTACCTTTCACTTTACACATTGTTACTTTATTGTGAATGAATAAGTCATTTAATTTTTATCCTTAGTAGCAACTACAAAGCATTTCGATGCTCAAATTTATTAACAATTCCAAGACTGTCTCTTCAAAATAGTTATGTTCTATTTCCTATGAGACAAAATTTTAGTTTTTTTTTTTAATATTGGTACTTGGACCTACTGTCTCAACCGAGGGATTCCGAGCTTACCCAAGTTAGGATGACTAGGTCTTAGTCAACCACGCTTACTGTGTGCGGGTTGGTTGACAAATAATTTATTGTAATGTAAGAAGCTTTATAATATGAAAATTGCTGGCAGCAGCCATTGGTTCAATAGTATAATAACAGTGTACCGATTTGCCACTTAAGCTAGCTAAAAAAAATCGTTTTGTTGGTTATCTGATGTATTACGTGACGGCGCGAAGTGAAGTGAACACGCTAGCGTGACATGCAACATCCCTGTTCGCAGGTGCTACACTCGCGCAACTTTCTGCGTGTGAACAAACTAATCGGCAACTTCAAACTTGATATCGCCACCGTGTGGAACCAACCAGGTACGTCACTACGTAAAACGGTAAACACTCTATTGACAGCAAGAGATTACTATTTTAAATCATCATCATAATTAATTTAAGTATTTACATTATAAAGAATTCAAGTTGATTTCTAAATGAGAATTGTCTTCTGAAATTCTAAGTGATTACAAACTTCTATGACCTAGTTATAGTTGATGCTTTCAAATGGGGCCAAATGTAACAAAGCCAGCACTGTAAAGCTTTGCTGGAAAATCCTTCTTGATTCCATTTGTAAGTGGAGTTCAAACGTAACACCTGTTTTAATACTAAAAACACGTTTTCGAACAACCCCGGACGGCTCGAAGGAAATTTAAATCTTAATTTTGCGCATTGATTTTGTACATTGTACAAATTCTAATATTTTCTAATTTACATTTTTGATTTATAGGAATCAGTTGGTAATGTAAACAGAAAATAAAATCATTAATTGTAATAGATAATAAAAACACCCTTAAGTCATTGATGTGCTCGCACAATTACACAATTACAGTAAGTTTTCACTGCGGATGACTCTATAAAACATACTTTATTTTTAGATTTCTTAAGAAAAATGTTTTGTAATCATTTCCATTTGTATATGGTACATTGGTATTTTTCATAGTTATTTTCATTACAAAAGTACAAAATATCAAAGGTGTATTTGTTAAAGGAATATTACTTTTATTGCTCGATAGTTTTGTCACGTTTTATCCGTTTGTAAACCTTTTTACGTGTACAAAAGATATTTAAGAGTGCTCGAGGCCCTTTTCGGCAAAATATGTTATGTAGAAAACGTAGAGTGGAATTGGTTTTCCACCTTAGGTTTAATTTTTAATCAGTATATTGAATGTAAAAATTACAAAAATGATAACATTGAAATACACTGATATTATTATATTACAAATTGAATCGTAATAGAATAACTTTAATTGACGTTATTATCATTAATTTAACTAAGCTCCACTGTTCCTCAAATATTTTATCGTTCCTGATATTTTAAACCTGGCTCAATTTGTACTTTTTAATTGCTTCGTACAAAATTACTGTTAATTTGATGTAAATATTTGAAAACTATCGCTGCCAACAAGTAAATTAAGTAAAATTTGAAACCTTACTAATTGTAAGCAATTTGAAATTAGATAATTTATAATTTTAGTAAAATAATATAATGAAACAATTAGATTGAATAATAACAATTTCAACAGTTTAATTTATAGGAATATCAACTATTAGGACCACTATACATTTGTACACACTTAACTTTTATCAAACACTGTGTTTATTGTATTTAATTTATTTCGGTATTTAGTATCTATGTTAGTTCTATGTTTATATATTGTTGTGAAACCTTATTGCATGTTGGCATTATCATTGATTGTTCTATTATTTCTATTACTTGTTCGATGTCTATCTCCTTGCACCTTTTATCGTTACCTTCACGCTATTTCAGAACGTGATCGCGGACTGACAACGATTCCCGCCTTCCTACCTAAGTATAAAAGTTTTGGCTCAGTTTATAATAGATTAGATAATAGATGTAGTGTTAAGGGTTTCAACTATAATTTTTTTAATAAATGTAACCATGAAATGGCGAAATCCGGTAAGTCCCAAGTTTTTCCTACAAGTTATGGTAGAAGTCCGAAAGTTTTGTGATTTTTGTTTATTTTGAGTATTTACTTAGCTTTCTTTAAATACATAGTAAATCTAAAAGCCCAATAACGATATTTTTTTATTTATTACTTAAATGACTTAAATTCCTTTAAAATTTACATTAAATTATCTTCTCAAAATTATAATCGAATGTTAATTGACATTTAGTGTGATTTTAAAGTACCATCTTGTGATTTATCAAGTAAATGTTACAAAAACTCAAAACTTTTCAGACTACTGCAATATCTTGTTGGTAGATCTTTGAGGTAACCGGTAAATTTTAAGATCCATTCGGATTCGTGATTTTACATGTACATAAGATCAAAGGTAAGGCTTCTCGTACACGCAAATATGAAAGCGAAGCGAACAGAGTAGTACTCTTCATATTCACGTAGAGACCATATCAGAATGTTTGCCGGAACGAACGAAATCCATGTCAATTCCAGCACACTGAACTAGTGTGTTAGAGGCTTAAGCTTGCTTCGCACTTCTGAAACTTTCACGAAAAACAATTTGTTTGTAAGCATATTTGATTTCAGTTTTTTGTCCGTTTATAGTGACCGCGATTACTCGCGCATTACGGAGTAAAAAATTGCATAACAATATTATTTATAATAAATAAAATAAATAAATATAACGACAGTTTTGACAAATAAATTGTAATAACATTATATTAATTACTCTATCCCAAAATATGGTTTATTAAAAGAACACATGTTCCGACTGTTTTGTGTTAGTTACGAATTGAAAACGATTTATTGTACCCATCGAAATACCGTTTCAAACAATCGGTACATATCAAGCGGACAGAAAAGTCCGGTCAAATGTCTAAATACGCACTTCTCACGTATTTGTCTAAGTTTCTTCTGTACTATAATGTTGGTAAGTAGTTTATAGTCCTACAAATTAATCTAAACACAAAATAGTTTTTGCGTTCATACTACGTTAGTTAAATATTTTTTCAAACATAGTTATATTAAGACTACAGTAAGGTTTTAGTTTGCAATTTTGTCTTATGTTGCTGAACTTTTTTATAACAGACTAGCTGTTGCTCACGACTACGTGAAATAAAAAATAGCCTATATGACTCAGTGATAACATAGCTTTTTAATGGTGAAAGAATTTTCGAAATCGGTTGAGTAGTTTCTGAATTATTTCAATACTTACAAAAATACAAATCATTCTTCTTTATAATATTAGTATAGATACAGGTTTTATAGTAGTATACTAACAAAAGGCCACACGAAATAGCCATTGCCAATAGATATCTGTAAATGGCAACGCATCTGTGTTAACAGAGTAGTGGACGCAATTAGCGCTTTAATTATTTTTTTGAACCATTCTGAGCAAATAGACTTATGTGTGTTTTATTTGCCAAATTGATTAATGAAAACCATGTCCTATACTTCAATACACTATTAATAGTTTGCTTTTCACTTAATGTGATTCCAAGCAGCACTATTTCCATCTTCATGTTTGCACAATGATTCAGGACTGTATTTATTTTCTGTATTTGCAAAGAGCGCTTTTGCGCAATATATACGCTGAGCGAAATTTCTGTTACCTTATTACTATTCGTAAGTAAATTGAATCTGTGTCACGTATTTTTATTAAAATTTTCGCTAGCGAATATTGACGCAGCGTCGCTTTGCGATTTTGTTTAATTGTTCTCTTTCTATTTAAACGTTTGTGCATTTTTTGTTCGATTTGAATCAGACATGACATCACTGCAGTTGATACATAGAACATTGATACATATCTAAATCACCTTTAGGATTGCCTAACTTATAAAAATGTACGCACAAAGTTATGACTATTATGGTCTAGTGGTACCAAAATTAGTCTCGTTTACACTTATTAAACATTATGTAAATCATGGTAAGTATGTTAAATGTTATTAGACATCAGAATTTCATTTTATATCTCATAAATGTATATTTAATTACTGGTTACTGTAACATTTTCAGTGAAAGACGCTTTTAATTACCGTTTCACAAGGTTCATTGTTGGTTATTTGTGACTTACTATTTGTATAAAATGGTTTACTATATATCAACAAAATGTGGTATAAAGAAATAAATAACTAATTAATGTTTTAATTAAAAGCAATTTGGACTTTAATTTCCAATGTCCAAAGATAGTTGTCGTATGAGGATTTTTTTTATTAAGCTGTATCATTTCAAGATATGCTACTTGTTTCTTGTTAGATCGCCAGTTCTACCACAAATGGGCGCTGCTGACAGACCCTGATGACGTGGCTGCTGGTCCGAAGGGATACCTGAAATGTGACATAAGCGTCACCGGCAAAGGCGACACCACCAAAGTACCTCCGGCGACCGATAAGGATGAAGACGATATTGAAGCGTAAGTCAATAGTAATAAACACACTCATCTGAGTACTAAAAGAGCTATAAAAATTAAAATTGAAATCAATAACATTCGTGGGATTATCTCTGAATATACGTGATATTTGTCCGAGATCATGATTTGACAAACGTGGCTTACTTATACGAAACTTAGGAGTGGCAAATTCTACGAATTCACAACTAATCGGTATATCTTTACTTCTGACGTGATGAGTAAAGTTTTACAGGAACTTGCTTCGAGAAACTTATGTTAAATTTTATGAATCATAATCAAATTCAAGTGATAAGTGATTGCACTAATTTTAGAAATCTCCTGCTGCCTGATGGCGTGTCTATAGAACGCCAAAGAACAAGATTTATTATTAAGATATACAGGGCCGATGGCCTGCCTAAGATGAACTACTCTCTGTTGGCCAACGTGAAGAGAGCGTTTACTGGAGAAAGCCAAGACTTAGTAGACTCGTTCGTGGAAGTGTCGTTTGCAGGAATGACTGTAAGTATCTCAAATCTAGAATAAAGGACACTACAGGATGTTTTTCCAATTTTTGTTATCAGAACCACGAAATATTGAAAAGTAAATTGATATTAAATATTATCTTTTTGACAGGGTTCCACGTCTGTTAAGAAAAACACGTACACACCAATGTGGAATGAGCAGATAGTATTCACCGACATGTTCCCGCCGCTTTGCCAACGCGTCAAAATACAACTTAAGGACAACAATCCCGTACATCCCAACATCATTGGCACACATTATATCGATCTTAAGACAATTTCCAATGATGGAGAAAGAGGTAATTTTAGACCTAGGAAGAAACTTTCTGTCTTCTAAATTTTATCATAATTAGTAGATACCAGTAACATTCTGAACCTTGTAAAGTAGTATCCATTTATACAGGCTTCTTACCAACGTTCGGACCCGCCTACGTTTACATGTATGGATCCACGCGAGACTACAGTATCATTGACCAGAATGCCAACTTGAATAAGGGCATGGGAGAAGGAGTATCCTATAGAGCAAGGTGGTTAAGCAGTATACTTATGATAACTGTTTATTATTATCAACTGTTATAATAATTATTAAAATAAATTGTATTTTCAGAGTCTTGATATCCATTCGCACTGAAATAATAGATATAATCGAATCACCTGGTTTAGACGTTGAAGTTGAGCCTATCACACCTATCCTGGACACTTCGTTTGAAAAGAATGAGGAATTTTTCCTGTTCGGGACTGTATTTGACTGCAATATGATCGACAAGTCACTCATCGACAAAACGTTACAATTCGAACTTAGTATCGGTAATTGCGGTAATATGCTCGATGGTTCTAAAGAGTCGATGAAGAGATCCATGGACTTGAATGTGGAACACCTTGGTTAGTAATAAATATGATTCAATACCCCCAGCTCATTTCCTTTGCATAACTTATGTAGTCCAATACATACAAATGTATGCTTGAAACATTAAATAAATACATAACATGTTGTTTTGATAACAGATGATTTATGCGTCGATTCCGGATACTGGCAGAGTGTGACCCCACCCATGAAGGCCGACTCTTCGGATAAGACATATTATTACTTACCGTACTGGAACAACAAGCAATGCATGCACGTGCGCAGCATCTGGCCGGACCACCGCCGCCGCATGTATAACTCAAACATGATTTCGAAAATAATCGAAAAATTCGTACGTATATAAACAAATAATATTGAAGTCACGGATATATTAGTGGAATCTATCGGAAAACTTTTTCGCAAAACCTTATTTAAATTTCTCAATGAACCAAATTTGTTAACATTAAAACCACAGCTATGGTAAATATTCTCTATTATCCAGAAAAAAGGCACGGCCTATTTGAAATTTGCTTAGATAATGAAAAATTTACCTCGTCATAATCATAATTAGTTTAGTTATCCTTTAACATCGGGGGTATCTGACACAATACCGTTATGTTTAATGGTCTCACATTATATTCACTAGCACATTATTAGACAGAGGTGATCAAATTAAAAATCAACGAACAACGTACCAAATAAAGTAAAATTGCAATGAACAATGTTAAAGCCTCTGTGACGCCATTGCGTTAGCATAATTGAATTGGTTCTTAATAACACAATGTTGAATACAGGAAGAAGGGCTTACTGACGCACAATTGACAACAGAAACTGAGGATGGGGTGAACAATACATGCATTGCGGGATTAAAGTCCACGCTCGAATGTGTCAGCAAGGATTGCGCGTCCTACGTTCAACACATGACCGGAGCTCAACCCTTCGGCAATACTAAACTTGATCGCGAAAGACAAAAGATGTGCCTCCACGAGATTGTGAGTTTTATAATTCATAATTTTACTGACTTACGAGTATTTGAATTAGTATTTATTTATCACATAATATTAGCGTAATAGTATATCTTCGAAAATTACATTAAATAGTCTTGACGATTAGTAGAAATGTCAAAAAGCAATATTTTTGCTTTAGCGAATGTAAGCTATACTCGTATAGCTCACCTCTAATTTAGTTGATGATGGTGTTTAAATATTTATTTCCTCTATAACAGGACGCGATCAGTACTAATACAAGGAACCTTAAAGCTCTGATTACCAAGAGCTCTATCAAGGAGCGCTTGCGCACCGCCTTCAGTTACTTGAATAAACTAAAACACATTTGCGAAGATGTAAGTACATAGTGCGTTCATAGTTCCCAGCAAGGCAAGGAAAGAAATTAAGTCGAAAATTATGTTTCATGTTTAATATAGTCCTACAAAACATTAATTTACTTAAGTAAAAAAAAAATGTTCACGAGGTTGAACCTAGATTTGAAGCAAGGTGCATGATTAAAAGTTCTGAAGATACACTCATATAGGGCGACATCTATCGCAACGTTGGCCTTTTGCACCACCGTGTCGTCGCCCGCAAGCAAAACAGCTTAGGTCTATTTTCACCGGCTATTTTCCTTAATGGCTTGTGCTTGAAATATTCACTTTATGCTTACAGAGTTTTGCATTTGAAAAATAAAACATTATCTTTATCCCATAGGCCCAACCCGCACTCCCTGATGTATTTATCTGGCTGATCAGCAATGGAAAGCGTTTGGCCTACTATCGAATTCCAGCCAGGGATTTAATCTACTCCGATCATTCAGTAGAGACTGGAAAATTCTGTGGGAAAATGCAATCTATATATCTGAGGGTAATTATTGGATTCAAAGTATCGTTTGAATAGACTTTTATCTACTACTAGCTGCTCCCTTGCGGCTTCATCTGCGTGAAATTATATAAACTTTATTTTATTGTTTACATTTGTCAAATTCACAATTGCAAATGTCAAAATACAAAGACAAACTATGGCAATCTTGCTTCCTTGATGTTGGCAGCAACTTATGGTCTCTTTCCTACATTATCGATTTTATCCAATATATTTACCCCCTAAGTTTAATGGCGTGAAAACATATAGCCTAAAACGTGACGTAAGAGTAGGGCTTTTTATTAAAAAAAGAATTATTTAAAAATATGCTGTAATTGTTAACATTTTATTCAACAAAGAAGTGTGTGTTTACGCTTTATTATATTAGTATAGATTTCAAAGATTAACATTTTTTTCAGTGGCCGGGAAAGAAAGCGACTACTCCTAGTGGTTGGGCTATACCCGCAATGGTTCGTGTATACTTATGGCTCGGAGCACTGCAAGATAAAAAACATTACATAGACAAGCTTCCCATAGGCTATGAAGTTGGATATGAATTACGAAGTGCAGATAATCTTCGAGTGAATGCACCCAATACAATATTTTATGCAGAAAAACATGTAAGTTTAATCTTGTGATGATTACGTGATTCTGATTCTTATTTGTATATGTACAATTTGATCATGGTTGTTAATTTGTTTTCTTTCTTATTTTAGAATTTTCAAATGCGAGCATACATTTACCAAGCTCGTTCTTTAATTGGTTCTGATTCATCTGGTCTGTCTGATCCATTTGCCAGAGTCGTTATCGGGGATTCAGTAGCTAACACTCAAGTCATAGATGAGACATTGAGCCCGACTTGGGATGAGCTACTTGTCTTTAAAGATATTTTACTATTCAGTTCCATTGAACATATAAAAACAGACCCACCGACAATAATTATTGAAATTTTTGACCAAGATAAGGTTGGAAAATCTGAGTTTATCGGACGCACCACTGCAAGACCGTCAATAAAGGCTTTTGAAGACAACTATGAAAAACCTCACTTTCCACCGTCGTTAGAATGGCATGAAATTACACGAGGTGACGAAAGAGCTGGCGAGCTACTAGCCACATTTGAGTTATTAGAAATCCCTAATAACCTCGAAACTTCCAACTTACCAGAGCTTCCCTCTCCTAAAGAGGCTACTAGAAATCCACCTATAGATGCGGATGCCAATAGAGGTCCTATTTTACCCATTCCAAAAGGAATACGTCCAACACTTTCGAAATACCGAATTGAAGTTTTATTCTGGGGCTTAAGAGATCTTAAACGTCTTCATCTACTTACTGTAGATAAACCAAGAGTTGATATAGAATGTGCCGGGAATATAATATATTCTACTGTCATACAAAATAGTAAACGTAACCCGAATTTCGCACATCCCATCAAGTATGTTGATGTAGAACTTCCTGACCAGGACTTATATAGACCTCCCTTAACCATTCGAGTCGTTGATTGCCGCAGCTTCGGCAGAGCGACGTTGGTCGGTACACATACTATAAATTCGATTCATAAGTACATCTATACACCAATGAGTAAACGCGAAAGAGAAATCGAAGAACGTAAAAAATCTTTAATTCAATTAGAAAACGTTGATTTGAAAGCTAACTGCATTATACAAGAAGACCTTTTCACGATTGAACACGAAAGGGAAAGTTCTCCTCTCATAGCACGCTTGGGGCGTAATGCTGTGTACTATGGTTCGGGTCTTACTCCCACACCTCGCAAGAAAATGGGCAAGCACACTGATAAGACGAAACGCAAAGCCAGCACTGGTTCTATGTTAGATGGCGATAATAGAAGTAAAGATTGGTGGTCAAAATATTTTGCTTCTGTCGATATAATGGCTGAAGAACAAATAGCAGCTAAGAGGGATCTCGTCGATTTTTTTCAAACTCCTCACACTTCAACAGATGAAAGATTTATCTACAATGACAGACATTTGCAACAGATCCACGGTAGCAAACGACAGGGTCCTATGCAATCACCACGATCAAAGTTAAGCCCAACGAATAAAAAAAAAAACGAAATACCTATCTCGGCTTTAACAAAGGTTAGCTAATAATCAAATAACTGTTTCTGTAAATGTTTAAAATGTTATCTAAACTAACTATAGAATACAAGACAAATCGGAAATGGCGCGTGAGCGTTGATTTTTGAGTCGGTCTAGTGCTGCACCGCTACACCGGCACGGTATCGATTATTTATTTAATTTCAAAAAAAGTATCTCACATAACTGTATGTGAACTTGTTTCAGGTTTTCTTCTAATAAATTCATGTACAAAGATGCATATATTCTTGCAGGTGTATCCACACGAGCTTGAAGCAGTTCCCGAATATGATGGATTCAAGGAGTGGTTGCATTCATTTGATCTATACCGAGGAAAGAAGACAGGTGATGACACCGAGGATGAAAATCGTGTTGTTGGGACTTTCAAGGTAATCTTTATAAAGGTTTCTTTTTCTTTGCCCTAAATTCAAATCTAGGCCAAATAAGTAACTGTTTCGAATCCCGCCTTTGCATCGCAATTCTCAAAATGTTTTTAGAGTTGCTTTATAGTTCACACGTTTCCACCGAGTGGTTAGGGGTGACAGTGGATGCACTAAGAATTTACTATGATATCTTTTTAATTGTTTCAGGGCGCCATAAAAGTGTACAAATGGCCATTGCCAAAAGGAACCGATGATCACACAATTATGGGTTTTGATCCAAATCAGGGATTTTTCCAAGGCCTCCCAAGTAACGATCCTATCCGCGTCTTAGTGAGAGTCTATGTAATTAAGGCGATTGATTTACACCCTATGGACTTAAATGGAAAAGCTGATCCATACATAATGCTGCAGTGTGGATCAAAAAAAATCAGTGACAAGGACAATTATGTTTCTAAGCAACTGAATCCTGTTTTCGGTAGATGTCTAGAAACTGAAGCGACTCTCCCGCAAGACGCCATGCTTTCCCTTCAAGTTATTGACTGGGATTTGGTTGGAGCTGATGATTTAATAGGAGAGACCAAAATTGATCTGGAGAATAGATTTTATAGCCGCCATAGAGCAACTTGCGGCTTAGCTATGAAATACGAAGAGTAAGTAAATATATATAGAGTTGTACCAAACTGTTGCAAATATCGTCTGGTAGTCGCATGTAAACTTCATAATATTCTTTTTAGGCAAGGATACAACAGATGGCGAGACGCTATGAAACCAACACAGATTTTAGCTAAGCTTTGCAAGGACGGGAAACTCGACCCACCAATTTACGAGTCGGGGCGTGTTAAAATAGGACGTACTGTATTCAATATGCCGATGGATGACGCGGAGCTATTTTCCGACCCAGATACAATTGAGGAACAAATGGCTCTAGTAGTACTACATCGATGGCAAGAAGTACCTCGCATTGGAACTAGATTGGTAACAGAACATATTGAAACCAGGCCTCTTTATAACCCTAACAAGCCTGGTATGTTTCAAGTACTAACCTACTAACTAATATTAAAAAGATTTTTAAAACTTGCTTATTTTTAAGACTATTTATTTTTTATCTTAAATTCGTTAAATACAGGTATTGAACAAGGACGTATACAGATGTGGGTTGAAATGTTCCCCATGGACATGCCGCTACCCGGGCCGCCTATTGACATTTCGCCCCGTAAGCCGAAGTCTTATGAAATGAGAGTTATAGTATGGAACACTGATGACGTCGTCCTAGAAGATGATGCTTTCTTCACCGGTGAAAAAATGTCTGACATTTATGTCAGAGGGTAAGCTCTATAAATATTGTAATACTGTATAAATTCCAACGTTCTTAAGATCAAGATAACGTGTAATAATGTAATCAATTCTCGCAGGTGGCTTAAAGGCCCTGACGATTGTCAGTCAACCGATATTCACTATCGCTCTCTGACTGGTGAAGGAAACTTTAACTGGCGTTTCATCTTCCCTTTCGAATATTTAGAGGCTGAAGAACGTATTGTTATTACAAAAAAAGAGAACATGTTCTCTTGGGATGAGTCAGAATGCAAAATACCAGCCCGTTTGGAACTGCAAGTGTGGGACGCTGATCATTTTTCTTCCGACGATTTCTTGGGTAATACTTGAATGTGCTATTAACTTAACTTAACTTTAAATACCACATGTGTTTAAAGCGAAATGTTATAACAAGTTAACACTTTTACAGGAGCGATTACTTTAGATTTGAATAGATTCCCTCGTGGTGCAAAGTCATCCAAACTTTGTACCCTAGAGATGCTATGTAATGATGGGACAGTTCCAATGGTGAACATATTCAAACAGAAGCGTGTAAAGGGCTGGTGGCCTTTCTATGTCAAAAAGGAAAATGATGAAATGATACTTACTGGCAAGGTTGAAGCAGAGATTCACTTGCTTACACGCGAAGAGGCTGATAGATTACCCGTTGGTCTAGGCCGTAGCGAACCTGATCCATTGGACAAGCCGAAGTAAGTGTAACAATGTCACTAAGCTAATGGCAAAAATATTTTTTCCTAGTACAATGGACCTTACTATATTATATTATTATTCTCTTTTTAAAATTATTTTGTCTCCGTCTGGTTGGCTTTTGTATTATTTATTATTCTCCCATATATCTTTATTCCTTATTTTGTATGTAACATATTTTGTATATTACATTTGTTATGTTATTTTGTAGAGGATAGTCTGGAAGAACACAGGCTTCTCACTTTTGTTTTTTTTTTAATTCCACGCGGACGGTGTCTCGGGCGAAAGATAGTTAAAAAATAAAATTGTTTGTTTATTATCTGAAAGAATAATAGCTTCAATGGAACTAACATTCTTCTCGTTCACGACTACAAGTAATATAATGTCTGTGCATTACATGTTAAATAAATAATGGGACAACAATTACTTACTCATATTTTTTTACAGTCGTCCGGATGCGTCCTTCATGTGGTTCTTGAATCCACTGAAATCGATTCGTTACATCATCTGGCATACCTACAAGTGGACGGTTGTCAAATCAACAATGTGCGCGATGGTAACCCTCATGCTGCTAATTATTTTGTACTCCGTGCCAGGGTACCTTGTCAAAAAACTTATGGGAGCTTAAAAACATTATCTAATGTTGCATCACTATAAAATTTCTGTATATTTAATATGTACAGAAAAATATACATAGAATTATAATCATATTTCTGTGTATGTGTTTTTGCACCAAAATAATTAACATCATTCTTGCTTTTCAATTCGTTTGTAAATAGGCATGTACATTTAAATTAGGTTTTATTTTACATTTATATTTTGTTAGGAAGAAGTAATTATATGTATTCTAATTGTAAAATATGTATATGTATAGATTGAATCGATGTAAATATTTCACTGATAGTATTTCCATATAATTCACGTGTACAAGGGACTGTGTGACTGTGTAAATACTTGATAGTGAATATGGATGAGGCTAGTTTTATTGTTTAATCACCGATTACTTATGTAACATTTAGTTATAAACACATTTTAACAATATAGATATTAAATTGTTACTCAAAAATCCAAACAAAAACACTTTAATAATCATTGTACATTTTTCCTTTCTCGTTAATATTACTAATTGTATAAGCCATATTTAAAGTAACATAATAATCGATAGCATGTAAAAACTAATACCTAATTAAATATATCAACAAAAAAATCAAAATAAACAAAAAATTTAGTTAGAGAAGGAGAACTTGTAAATATAACACGTTTTTGAATCCAATGAATCGCTTTTATTAGGATAATTTTTATCGTAGATTTTTTATAAAATAAAAAAAAAACACAAAAACAGTAGTTAGTAGATATTAGATCTAATCACATAGATTTATATCACAAGTATAAGTAAAGCAAAGTTTTACTTATACTTGTCATATGAAAACCTACATATTAAGAAAAAAATAAAAAAATCATTTAATCATATTATAAATATTCACATCATTAACACAAAAAAATGTAGCAAGTTAGGGTAAGGAAGTTTTATGAATGTGTAAGCCATTGTGTATCGAATTCATTTTTTATTTTACTAACCAACATTATTCAATTATTTTTTATGTAAATAATGATTATCCTTACTGAACGCATACTAAAAATTATTTTGAGATCATTAAATATTTGTATTTAATGGTTATCTTAATTTATTAACCAAATAATAAGTGTACTTTGTTAAATTATACTAAAATTTTTATTGTAATTGAGCCAATAAATTTTAATTTAAGGCAAAATAACGTTAAAAATCCTCAAAACTAGGTCAACAAAAAAAAAATCAAAAAGACCTAGATTCGTGTAATCAAAATGTGTAATTCAATAAATGCAATGTAATTCACCTTTATGAAGCCAAAAAAAGTTTAATCAATGTGTAAATGTATATTTTCTTGTCTGTAAGTTTGTTGTTTCTTTATTTATGTTTGTGTAACTATTATCGTGGGTGAATACTAAAGAGTTTTTTAAACATCTGAATTACAAATATTATCTAAATTACAGTAACCCCATGTGTTACTCTTTGAGACTTTTGGTTAACAAACTGTATCGTTAATAAACAGTTAAAAAATATAAGTGTTTAGAAAAACGTTTAGTGTTTGACTAGAAAGTCAAATCTAAATGTTACCCATATTACTATTTACGATATTTGGTCTAACCTTTGGCGATTGGATCAATTGCTCGTTAAAGATTAAAATAATCACATCTAAATAATCACGATGTATTAATGTTTGGTCATTGTCGGATCCAGGAAAGGCTTAAGCTCAATAAAATGATACTCCGTGACTTAAAGTAAACTTGATAGAAATCGTTAATTCAAACAGCATTCTTCTTTGTTTGGATGTGTACAGTGTTGATGTGATAAAAGTTGTGTAATTTTCGCTTTTAAACCTTCTCACAAAAATAAACACCTTAAAAATCACAAGCCTGGATCCGACGTGGCCTTGTAGAATATTTTAATTAATTATTTATTTTATTTATATTAACGACCGAAATCGATATTCAATCTAGAACTTACTGCACTTTTTTACTTAAATTAAGTTTAACTTTTATTAACGTTTCAATTCCATTCGGTTAAAATATTATCTATGTAAATATCGCAATAGCATTGGTAAATGTGATCTTTTGTTAAGAGGGTTTACATTGGGTTTATCACGAAGTAAATATTTTAAATATTTTTTTTGGTCTTATTTCACGGATAGAATATTGATTTCGGCCTTATGTTCTACTTGTGTATTCCAATATGTTTGGTATAATCAACATATTAAGTATTAAATATTTAATTGGAAAGGAAACGACATGATGTGATGTTTACCACTCTTTCTAACAAACTGATTACAGAACAAAACATTATCACCATATCGTGTCGCTCTCTTTCGTATTGGCTCCTACGTAGACTACGCAATCCGTAATTTTGCATTTAACACCTTGATGTATGTTTTTTAATTAATTTGATAGATTCTAATTTCTAAGTACGTTTCATTTTATGACAATCTACGTAAGAGCCATAGATTTATCGTTCAGCTTTTAGGTGTTTTATGTTATTTTAGAAATACCCTTAAAGTTGTCTCAGTATTAATTACCTAACTAAGTTTAAACAGTATTAATTATACCTATTACTTATAAATATTTTACTTGATTCAATTTTAATTTTATTAAAGTATTTACTTTTTGTTTCTAACTTTTAAAGTAAATTTTATTATTGGCCAGTATTATTTCTAATTTTGACTATTATTATATATTTTATAATACAATTTATTTTATTTTATTTTTTAACTTAGAGTTTTATAATTATACATATTTTAGTTGCACTATAATGGAGGTATTCTGTAGCTGATCGATCGATGTTATTGTTTTTGAAAAAATAAAACACAATCCTCCATTTTTAACCCGTTAGAAGCATTTATTTATTTTCGTAGTAACAATAAGACATATGTGTGTGTAGTAAATTAGATACCGCTTTTTTCTACTTTATATGACTTCTATATAATATATATACTATATATAATATTTATACTCCTATATATTTACATGTAGCATTAACTGTACAAGTTATATTATAATATAACCCTTGAATAAAATTCATAAACTTTAGTATATGTTTAAAATAATATCTAAATGCTTAAAGCATACTATTTACTTTTATATATTTTTTTTCTTTATATAAATCTTGTTTAAAAGCAATTTACTTTAAAAAAATATATGTTCTCTTTTAATAACATTGGCAATTAATAAGATAAATGTCAAGTTAATACAGTGCCAATCAAAGTTTATGGCAGAGCGTAGTTTCGCTGGAGACGCGGTACAACTCACTTTTGGGCGATTTTGACCCCCCCGCAATGTGGCCACGCGCAAATCATTCGCTCGAAACTAACCACGACCCGCTCTAAAGTTTGATTTTATAATAACATTATTAACTCCAGCATATCTAAGGAGTATCAAAATTGTAAAGCGTATTACGCGTTTTTAGAGTAACATCCTGAAATTTCTGATCAAGCCCCAATCTTAATTTATTTAACTTAACGTTAATCTTATCTTAATCTAAGGGCTACTTTTTAATCAGAGCGACTAAAATAACATATCTGATGTCAGCTTTTTGCAATTTTTCACCGACTTCCAAAAAGGAAGAGGTTGTCAATTCGTCTATGTTTTTAAATAGGTATGTGCCCACTACCGGATTACACGTAAATAAAATCAATAACGTTTCGACCTAATTATTATGAACAATTGTAAAAGTTCTTATTCAAATCGGAATAATGCAAATTAAACATGTACATACTTAATACTATTGAAAAAAAAAACTGTTTCAACCAATTAATAACAAGTTTAAGAATCAAACAAGTTATCCTACTCCATTTATGGTAAACATAATACTCGTAGGTCTATCAATTTTCGGAATTCTATTGAAATACAGAAAAACAGCCGTTTTAATATTAACATTAATATAAACGTACTTTAAAGATAAAAGATACGATTTGAGAAACCAGTATCACGGGTACAACACTGCACAAAAATACTGACATTATTTAGAAATTTGACATTTCCACGTGTCAATTTAGTCTCTCTCATTAAATAATAGTCTGTATTATACTCATGTAACCCTAATGTAACATGTATTTATAAATTTAACTATACTTCTATATTAACTTTAGTAAACTTGTATTCGAATATGTAAATATATTGTGACTGTAGATTGCGACTGTAGTACTGCAAGACACGTTCAGACATTCTCTTGGATGAAAACAGAGACAGCGATATATATGTCAATATATGTGTAACTGCAGTCGAAACCCTAATGCTTGTTATTCCCATTGTATGTATTTTGAGGGTATAGTAGACAGTGAAAACGAACCGGAACCAAAGCGAAGCGTGACGCGAAACACAGTCGAAGTGTACGGAAGAAACCAATTGCACATTAGGTTCATATTTAAATTGACATCGCCTCGATTGCGGTTCATTTTCGCGACAGTCGCATAAACAATCGGGGTAGGAAATCTTCGCCACTTAGTACCTTTTGAAAGTAAATTGATAAAATTAATCAGAAATCTGCTTATACACTCTAACTCACTTGATAAATTATACAATTCACCAACCGATTGTGAATGCCACCCTTTTGTAATTTGCCGAAATTTATTGTAAATAGTCGACAAATCGCGCATCGAATGAATTTATTTCAATAGTGACATTATATTTCGACACTGTGGAGTTTAGTCATTCTCGATACGATTTGAGTCTCTATTCATTTAAATTGTTACTGCGATAATTCATTATCAGTTGCATTATCATCATCAAACGGCAGCCCTCATCAACTTTTAGCTGCTCAGTAATGAGAGACTATGAAGAGTCGAAGAACCTCAATTTAAATCAACAGAACTAAAATTGTATCATGAATGATGAAAGTTTACATAGTGTCGTTGTACAACACATCACTGTGATGATGGATTCATTCTAACCGTAGTTTGCCGTCACTTCTTTCTTTACATAATTAAACCTTGATCACATACACTTAACTTTGATATTTAATATAATTGGCAGGTGTAAGGTCTAACTATTGCGAAAACAAATCGAAACCAAAACGAAACTTAAATCGAAAGAAGGGGTCACTTCACATTACATTTTACCCGATCATTAAAACCGATTCCACGGCTACATACAAGAGTTCGGTACGGTTTCGGTTCGCTTTTGCGTAAGTGTGGTTTCGAACGTTTTCTTACCCGCGAATGTACCTCGGGACATGAAAGTAGAACCACACAATTAACTGATGATCGTATATTATACGTCACTGGTTTCCATCACTTGACCTCAATGTGTTCCTATACCATTATCCAAATTGAAGATTAACGTTTTGAGTTTTTGAAACTGTTTTGTTTTAAATTCGTAAATATCCTTGGCATTGCAGCCCATGTTGGGTTCAGATTTCAAGTCCTGTCGTATGGCGTTAAAGCGATGTTCGGCTGCACCATCATGCAATGTCAAGCAAATACAGAAAAATTCATGGAATTTTACGCTTAGTAGATTATTGAGAGAACGCGCATTAATGAGGGCGACACGATTTTGATACTCTGTGAACTGTGAATCCAAATTTTAAAAGATAGCTAAAGTACGCGTCCTCGGGTTTCGGCCTAATAATGTTACATCTTAATCAGCCCAGTGGGTTAGGTTAGGTCAGGGTATAGGAATGCGTAAAGTACAAGCAGAAACATAGATTTCTATTCATATAGGAAGAAGATTGTGTTTTGTGCTGGTTCTAATTTCGTGTTTGGAGATATATATACCTATCATGTAATCCACTTGTATGCAAAATCCTGTGTTTTCTTGAAATTTCATTGCCGTAACACTTGTATCAAAACATACTTGTTTATCCATTTTTTTTCTAAAAAGGGATGACATGTTTTATACCAGTGTTCCGACATTAGAAATCCACAGGTAGCTTTCATTTTCCTAATAAATATATGTATTCTAAATGGATGTAATTAATAAACTATTTGAAAAATCTCAATATCTTTTATTCGATTCGCGCATTCAAAAAGAAATCAGTACGAAAATATAACAAACACGTAAAGTATAAAATGTGTAACAAGAATTAAAAAGCTAAACACGTCACTAAAAGATTTTGTGGGTATGGTATGTATGAAAGGTTAGCGACAGCCACAGCCCCTGCGCCGGCGCCGGCGTCGCCTGCACCGCCGTCGGATCCGTCTTCGTCGCCGTCTGCAACTCCTCCGCCGTCTGCGTCTCCTGCATCCGCAGGCCTCTCGCGCTTTCCAATTCAAATAATTGGAACCTTTTCTCTCTAGAAACCCCAAAGCCACTCCGTTTTCTAAGATCTTCTCCACAGTTTGGTTTAATTCATCACAGCTTAATTTGTTATAATTCGTTCGTAGAAATCGCACAATTTCCGCAGAGGTAGCGCCTTCTTTGACGTCATGAAGGTACCTGAGGATCAACCTCCCCGGTGGGTTCGGAGGCTCAGTTGCCTCCGCTGCTTCTTCAGTCGTCATTTTATAGGAAATATAGGTTTTCTAAAGCATGACTCCAAATTTCTAATTTTTAAATGTGATACATCTAAAAGTAAAGTTAGATTTTTGATTTGACAGAATATGAAACAAGATTTGATAGAAACAACTGCTCTTCTATTTTTGATATTATGTCACATTATTCTTAAAATTACACTCGACATGTCAATAGTTTCATTATATCTGCATATTAATATATCAAAATAAACTTTAAAAAACCAGGTTGTTTAAAATAAAAATATAAAATAATTCAATTTAATACTCCATACATGAAATTTTAAAACCATATTAAAATGTAATCTGGCAGCATGTAACAATATTAAAAACATTTTTAAAAGAAATAAAATCACTGCTATCAAAAATTGTTAATGTCATTTTCCGAAATTAAGATTTTTTTATTCTGACTAATGTATTTACATTATCTATTTAGATTTTTCTTATAAGTATTCAAATTAGATATGTCCGCATCAAATAATACCCAAGAGCAAAATACAAACACGTCCAAAATAGTTATAAGCGCATTCTATAAGATCGTCGATAGCAATGGAGCGACCGCTGAAGACGTGACCAAATACTTGCAACAAAAGTTCGGTGACGTGTGGAAAGAAAATGTTTTAACGTGCAAAGCCGAGGAAACATTAGAATCGAGCGCTGCGCTAGGATTTCTCGATAAACGCGGCAAAAGGTATATGGACAAGGTAGCCCGTGATCTTTGCCGTTGCAAGCGTAGGTACGGCGGGAGACGAAAACTTTGTTCCAGTTTAAGACAAGTTAGACGCCGGAGGCGACGGCCTTATTCCTAATATTGCCCTAAATCTCGTGTGTATATAAAAATTTTTGTACGGAGCCTTGCCGTGAAATGCCACTTTTTTAATACATATTGTTATCTAACTTTGATAAGATTTAAGCTTTCATACAATTGCTCGTAATGCGTGCGAGAAAGCTAAAGCCACGAGCTAATCTACTCCTTTTAGATGATTTAAAAAATTCTTCAACAAATATTAATCTTGTGTAAGACTCCTTTTAATACCAGTGATAATTTTGTTGTTCCACGCATGACATGTAATAAATTACACAAATCACTGAAATTGTTTCCTTTCAACTATTATAAACCAGTTAATATTTTAAAATACAAATGCAGTGTTAAGTGAAAGAACTTTTTTTCTCTATTAGAAGACACCAGTCCATAATCATCTTTTAACATGGTCCTATATCGTTAAAGTTGATAGAACAGTGTAGCAATAAAATAGTTTTTTTTTTAAACTGAACATGTATCAATTATGTTAGTTGTCTAAACCCGCAGTGGGCTAGCGTGGTTTACTATAACCTAGTCACACCTAATTTAGAGTAGTCTTCGACCCCTCAGTGGGGACCTCTACTGAGCTTATGATGAGTTGTCTGAAACAAATGTCCTACAAGACCATTATCTAGTAAAAAAGTTGAAGGGGATCATAACTAAAAGAAACACCAAATACCCAATAACCAACTATTTTATTTAAGTCTAACATTTAAAATAGTTAATTCACAAATTTAAGAAACGTTTTAACATGTTTTAATAAATACAAAGTCACCAGTCATATGGCTTCAACAGTTTTACCTGACTGTAAATGTAATCCATTGTAATTCTCAGTCAGGTAGAACATTTAAGGTTCCAAGAGACATACAATTGACGAAAATAAAATCTGGGCCCAAAATAATCAATCCTCCAGTGACAAGGTTAAGATAATAAAAGTTGAGTACAGCACGACTTCTTAAGTTTTTCTCGAGCTCGTTCCCATCTTTCGGGTGAGGGCGTGTCTGTTCAAACTAGTCAGTTGTCCCACCGGAACAAAGGTAGTGTTATTTTGTTACAATGCGCATGCGACAACACCGCTCCGCAATGTATTTGTGTGCGCAAAGCGTGCCAGAGGCGACGCACGCGGGTAGGACAAGGTATAACAAGATGGTTTGAAAGCTATCGGCCGCGACAAAAGATAAATGTGAACGGTGGTGCTGTTACTGGCTTAGCATAAACTTCCGACAAGATTTTAGCCTATCGATAGGACCTGGAATTCTCATCGCTTCCGGCAAAAAGCTGGTATGGGTGGAATGTGTATAACATATTAAATAATCAGCCACTATAGCGCTGGATACTATATCTGGCCTTACATTCGAAAAGTGAGAACGAGCTGTTACATGTTAATCTGTCGTTAAAGGAGGTCTACTAAATAGTCAATACTTTAACTGTCCGTGCAATAAGACTGCTTAGAACCAGCTACACACCTTCGGTTTTAACTTTACTGAGTAAACTGAACTGTGGGAAACTTGTAGAACTGAGAACTGAATAAATTAACAGTCTACACAGGTAGATTGCCAGTGTACAGACCGACTGGTTAGTTAAAACGTACTTGAATAGGAAACCTGAGGGCTATATTTCTATGGGAGGTAACATACATTAAAGGCCTGTGGCAAAACCGTAAATATGCTTGGGGCAGTTAAAGTATTAAAACACATTTGACACAAATGTACATGTGCTAAAAATTATTAAACAATTTCTTAAGCCGGCTACACCTCTTTAGTTTTGGCAAAGTTATACAGACTAGTCACACGGCTCAGTTAAATCATATGTGTGAAGGGAAAATTAGAACTGCAAATTATTTTATACTCACGTACGTTGAAACTGAACAATCAGACTGTTCAGTTAAAGGTGTAGCTGGCTTTATAGCAACATTAAAAATTAAAATAAAATCACGCGGGCAACCGATCACTAAAGATTTAAAAAATGCAAATGACAAACTATTTCAGCATTCTAAATAAACGCGGTATAAAGTTAAACTTAGGAATATGTTGAGTATAAACAAAATTTGTACTAATATTCTGCTTATACTGAGTTTATTCCTAAGTTCAACTTTATACCGCGTTTATTTGTAAGGCTGTTTGTTATTAATAAACATCCAACACAAGCAATATAACCACATTAAAGTAATAGTAACGATTCTAAAACTAATCCGTCCGTATATTAACGATAATAAGACTAACATCAAAATATACTAGAAGTAGTCTTGTTTAATTTATCATTTACAGTGCACACATCAAAACTATGATAGCATCTTTATCTTACGAAGCTAAGCGCGCTTTACTTGTGCTAACCTAAAGTATGTATCTACCTTACTTTTTTTAAGCACGAAATAAAGAAAATCCCAGTTACACATATTCAATAAAATGCATACATTCTTAGCGTGTTTTGAACACGATTACAATTGTCAATTTTATCGGCTGCGAACATCGCAAGAGTCGTTGCATGCACTTTTGAAAATATTTAAAAAAGACTTATACAACTATTAAAGCGCATGTAGCTCCGGGAGATAAAAGTACTATACACTAGACAGTCATTTAAATTAATAAACCTACGAACAAAACTTACTTTCAAATTTCTGGACATCGTATTCTAATTTAGAAATAAATTGGCCAAAAAGGCGAACATACTTGTGGCACATATTAAAATCAAAAAAGGACAAAACATTTTATAAACAGAAAACCGTTTCGAAAGCGAACGACAGAAAAATAAACATACACTTGGCTTCATATACGTAACTTATTGCCTTAACACATTAATACAATTAAATTTCATTCGCGACTTTAACATCAATCAAAGAAACTAAAAATATAAAGTGCTGGTTTCACCAATAACCTTATTATTTTCTATATTGTTATATTACTCACTTGATATGACAGCATAACCGTCTTATTGTTAAGATTGGGTTTGAACACGCGACATTACTGCATATAACTTTTAGTCAGAGACAATGGTATATGAAAACGTGCAATGCAAATTGAATCTAAAATCTACACACTCAGAATCAATTCTTGTCTAAAACACTTACGCTAAGATTGAACAAGTTTCATTTGAATTACCTTAGAGCCAAAAACAGTTGTAAAGATAAATGTATAATTAAAAAGAGTCAATTATTTCATCAGTTTTCTTAGTTTCAAATATTTCATATAATAGTTTGTTATTGATCTTTGTGGTGACTAGTAATCAATTAAAATTTATATTATAATTAAAATTAATAAAAAAATTATTGGGCATCTAATACACTTAAAATTAAAGCATGCAAAGTTTAACACATAGAGGACATATAATTTCATTATAATATCTTTGTAATTAAAAAAAATATGAAATGTCAGCATACCATACGTTGTATGGTAAAATAAAAATACAGTAATATTCATGTCGTGTTACTACACTATCTTAAATCACTATATTATTATAAAACAAATGTAAATTTCAACACACGTAAATCACATAAAATGTCCTATTGCTATCCGTAATGCGTTTTCCCTTAAAATATATTTCATTCAATTTAATCATCATTGTTTGCCAATAGACACTGGTACACCTATAATAATATTTTGAACATCACAACGTCTGAATAATAAAAAATCATTTCTAAAATAAATAGTACATTTAAAATCTAATTAAAAAAAATTTCATTCTAACGCGTCAAATTTGTATTATAAGGTGAACGATCGATATAGTTATGTACATATATGTTATCGGCTCGGAATTTCGCAGGAGTCGCTGCGCAGAACACGATGTTCGGTATGGTAAAACGGCGGCGGGGGATGGGCAAGAATGGGAGGGAGGGGCAGAGATGTGAAGTAGGGAAAGGTGAGAGGCGTAAGTCATGCGGGGAGCGTCAGTATTGTGCGTACTGGGCAGCGCAGCTCACTTGCGAGTGGCCAATAACATAGAAACGTTCATCTTACGTAAAAATTAAATTAAAAACAATATAAATATTTCCGTCGTGTTTACAACGGTTTCTGTTGAAAGCTCGAAGAGTCGAACACATTGAACACAGTAGGCATTCAGGCAGTATCAATATCACCAACATTGATCCGGTCCTCGGCAGCAGTTACGGAAAAACCAAGAATGCGCGAGTCCACTTTTAACATCTTATTCTTTTTCGCCTTTTTGCCTTTGCCCTATAAAATAAAATGTTCTTAAGGTGAAGAAAAACATTGTTGGGCAGACCTATATTAGCCTATTGTTGTAACTAAAAATAATTAAAGTTTTAATATTGTACGAACCTTTAATTCATGGTAACCGGAAAGAGACATGCGAGGGTTAATAGCCATTGCCGGGGAGCAAAGATCGTCCGAAGGCGTAACAGTTCCCACACGGAGTAACTTGGATCTGTCGAATGAAAGTTACATAAGTACAATATACGAATACATATCGGTGCATATGCATGCTCTCAAGAGACATCATATATTTTATATAAAGACTGGAATAAAGAAAGAACTTAGAAAGTAATTTATTCTGTTCAGTTTTTAGTTGAATCTATGAAGATTTAATAAATAGATTTAATTAGATTTACTGACCTTTTCTCTAAAAAGTGCCGAGCAAAATCATTGGTATCTTTCGAATCTCCCAAGTAAAACTTTACATAATCTTTAACGTCGTACGGTGACTCGATGTCTTTAAGGAAGCTGACGAAGGTAGATACTGGAAAATAAATACATATCTAAGTATATTCAAACAAAAACCAATGTTAATGTGTATCTACCATGGGGTAAAAGTTAGACACGGGCCAGATCTTGAAGAAAATTTGATAGGATGTTCCAATGCGCTAGAGAAGATTAGGACCAACAGTCAATCAACAATTTATAAGATTTCTCATCTCTTACCATCCACTACTTTGTCCCACGTCATTAAAACATTTTTACACCAGGAATCGAACTCCAGGACGGCAGGCGACACCTCCTTTTGTGTGTTAACAGGCGTGGGAGCCTTTTTCTTGGTCGACGTGTTTGTCTCTTCACCTTTCTGCGACTCTTGTGGTTTATCATCCTCCTTGTCATTAGGGTGAGCATCCCAGAAGCCAATAGGGGCTGAAATAAATAGTTCATTATATTTATTTGTAATATCACAAGTTTTGTCAGATTACACAACATTGACCTCTAACCGTGTCTGCTATAGTCGTGATCCACTCAGGTGACGTCTGTGTAGTTTACGTAAATGTCTCAGAATCGATAAGTATAGTGATAGAAATAGGGTAACGTACTATATTGTAGCTATTATGGCGACAGATTGTATTTAATTCTATGAATGTACAAACAAACTCACCAGGCGGATCGGTTTTGCCCGATGTGGCCCACGGGGTGTTAGGAATGGGAGGGAGTAGTGTTTCAGGATCATCCAAGGGCTGGGCCATCGCAGCCGATGACTCTGCCGCTGCTTGCATGCGAGCCTCAGCCTACGAAATACCGACTAATTAATTGTAACAGAGATGAGACAATTGCTACATTACAAAATTCCGTCTAATTTCAACATTGTTTACGAAATGGAACAATATGATTCTATTCAAGTTAAGGTTTTATAAAATTTTATTTGTGTTTGAAAAATGTATTATAGAAAATGCATGGTATAAATTGTAATTTAGCTTACCTGTATGTCAATCATTTGCGGAACCAGATTAGAAGAGGGCCGCGTCTTAGCCCAATGGAGACGAGCTTGCATTATCTATCAATATTCAAATTACTTATTTACGGTTTACGAACAACTATCCAAATATGTAAAGTTATTAATCAACATTTTATAACTATTTACATAATTGATCGCAATGATAAATGCTCCAATATTATCTTGATCATTATTACAACTAACTACAATGTAACTATATGAATTAAAGATTACAATAGTATAAAAATCAATAAAAACAGATTACCTTTTCCCTAGCGAGTGCCTCGGCCTGTTGGGAGGCAATGATTTGGATCATTCGCTGCTGCATTTTAATTTCTTCCATTTTCTTCTCTCGCTCGAGTCGCTGTATATTAGTCAGAGTCATGCTGTAGTTGTTGGCAGATTGCGTCTGCGCAGACGCCGCATCCGACCACGGAGTCTTCTTAGCTGACTGTACAGTTTCGACTGCCGGTTGTGTTTCAGGCTATAAAATTACATTATATAGAATATTATCATCTCCCTGTCCTCATTCCACACAACGCGGGGTGCACCGGATGTTCGTCCTCCAGATCGATCTATACTACAGACGTCACTGCCTTCTTAATCATATCACCTTTCACGCAATCCATCCATCTCTTTCTATGACTATTTCTACTGTAACTCTTTACATTAAATTGAATAAAATCAAGTAGGTACCATATATAGATAACACTTCACGATGACAATATGAAGGGCATATTTTATTGACAATTCATTTAGTATTTAAACACTAAAATAAAACTAAGAAATTAAATTATTAAAAAAAAATAATTACAATACACGTTACATCCGTATAAGTATAATAAATATATGCTAGATGTACATGTATTAAATTCATTAGCCAGTACAATTTAAACTATTCTATTCGACATATCTTAGTCCCGAAGTAGACAATTTGTAAAAATATATTTCTTACGTCTAAAGTTCCTAACATATACGTATTAACAGGATTACAAAAATTATTATAAATATAAAAACACAATATACATGTTCTAGTGATAAAGAAATACGGATGATTTGCAGTTCAGTTTTTAAGTAATCTATAATCTAAATAAAAACACGATCGAACATTTCCGTCGAAGAAATAGATATCCAATAGCTGAGTGTCAATTAGGGAACGTTATAACATTTTTTTAAGAGAATAAAAGGCATTTCTATTAATGATTTTTGAACACCTATATTTATCTTAGTGTATAAATAAATAAAAATAAAAATGGCCCATTAAATGTGCTGATCATTATGTCTTCATGCAGCAAATGCTAACATACTGTTACATTCGGTGCTACACTACGACAATAACGATATCATGCGAAGTCATGCAACGCACTGCTACGTGATGCCATGCGATGGCTCAAAATATATTATTCCTTTTGCTTTTCATTCTTCTTAATCTACCATAAATGGTTATAAAGATTAAAACCAATGACTGTTAGTATCTTCAGTCAAATTTATTAAAAATCGCATTTCTATATTATATTAGTCCAACTAAAAGTCAATAATGCACTCATCAATTGTACAAAGACTGTCACCACAGTGAAATAAATCCTTTATGCTTTTTAATCCAACAAAACTCTTAGCATACAAAACACAATGTTTGCAAAGACAAGACGACTTAAAAAACTGAAAATCCGTCGGTTTGGATACAACCAAACCGTTTTTTTATTTACTTATCAACTGGCAAAAGGTGTAGCACTCCTTGTAGATTTACAAATACCTGTTGCTTTTTGTCATTCACCGGTTTCTCGGCACACTTTTTCCCCTTTTTGTCGTCGGCGGCAACCTCTTTCCTGCAGTAATACTCATTTTAAATTAACAGCTACCCAAAGTAGAAGCAGACAATCAAATAAGGTTAAACATATAAGGAATGATTTAATTACATTTAGCTATTAGAAAAACAAAGCGCCAGTTTATTCAATAGCATTGTCGTCACAATAGACGCACAACACAACACAACACAGGGTATCCCCTGTTTTTATCATGTACTGAGTAATAAATATATATAAATTAAGAGGTACATGATAATGAAGAAAATGATATACTTCTTTACCTATTGCACTCCGCACCATCGGGACCTTTTGCGTTGTCTTTTTTCTTAAAATCTTTAGATACCCCCTTATCGGATCCTTTTACCTCTTTCGTCGCAGTCCCCTCTTTAACATCCTAAAGAATAAAAACGTTATAAAAACGTGCCATTCTTAATTATGCCTGATTTGAAAACAAAACCCTAGCGCTTAATTGTTTTTCTTTAATGACGATTCCACGTCAAGCTGATAGAAAGCTCTTAATTATCCTACCTTATATGACAGAAACAGCAAACCCAATAAAACCTACGATGGAACAAAGAAAACGTATCGGGTACCTTTCCTTCCTTGTCTACTTCTTTTCTGTTTTGTTTTTCTTCCTGTTTGTTTTTGGACAGCGAGGTCTCATCCGACTTTTTGGTCTAAAATAAAAAGCCAGGTATCAATAAAAATCATTACTTCTAAATTTATAAATCTTAATAATTTTAAGCTATAAAGTACACATACTTCCACTTTAAGAGTATCATCTTTGGTTTTAGCTTCAACCACTTCTTCCTTTTTGCCGGATTTTATTTTTTTATTCTTAGTCTTTGTGGGCTTAGCCTTTACTAATTTATCATTCTCTAGTTTAGTATTCTTTAATGTTTTTGTCTCAAAAGACGATTTCCTATTATTCTGCTGTTCTTGCTTCTCGTTACTGCTATCACCGGATGGTTCTTCCTCTTTTGAAACGTGATCGGCCTTTACCTAATATACAGATCGTTTACATAAAAATAAACCTAACCGTACCTACCTATAAAAATAAAAAAAGATAGTAAATAACCAAATGCCTATAAAATCAAATAAAAACACTTCACCTCTAGTTCCTCATTTTCCTCGGCACTTTTACTGGAGGAAGACGCCACAGGCACAAGCCAGTTTATTTGTAACAGATTTTGGATTTCCTCCAAGTTGGGTGTCTTCCTCTCGTGTATGGGGGGGTTGACTTCTGGCCGTGTGTCATCGCTTGTAGTTGAAACAGAGGATTGACTGTTTACTAAGGGTCTTAACTGTATTGATACTTGATCTTCAGATTTCACATCCTTGTCTATTTTCTCGGGCAATATAGATTTAGAGGTTAAGGCGGAGGGCTGTAAATATTTTTTATTATGATCATTTCATCTAATTTTATGTAGTATAGGTATTTATGTGCATACGTGTTATATAATAAATTCTGAGGTTTTCCTGAATCACCGTTGCAGTAAAGCAGTGTCCGTGGTGTCCGCCACCTAAAGCATTACCGTGCAAATATTGTCCCTTCCAATCGAAGAGCACCGTAATAGAGTACGAATAAAGACTGGTAAGATGTGCTATTATTGTTTTTTAATGAGAGAATATTACCATCTAATAACATTATGATATTCTATTTGGTAATATTAAACCCCCATTCACATGGGTGTTCTTATAACGCGCGTTAATAAAGCGTTGAAATAGAACAAATGCAATTTCGCAGCGCGTTTAAATTTCGAAGTGTTGCAAGTTTGAGCGCTGCGCGAACGAAACAAAATGACTTTAAAGCGTTCGTATGAGCGAGAGCATTAAAAAAGCGCCAACGCCGAGCTGTACAAATCGCCGTGCGAATAAGGGCTAACGTACGAGTAGCGGGTATAACTCTGATTCTATCAATATGGGTGGATGTAAAAGTCAGTCGTTTTTATCAGATTATTTATCAAGCGAATGAGGGCTAACGTATAACGAGTAGCAGTTTTAACTATGATTCTGTCAGTATGTGGACGTAAATAACAGTCCTGTTTATTCATCAAGCAACTGGTATATCTAACAGTATTTATTCCTCGCATCCGTATAGCAAACAGCTTAATTAATAGCTACATGTCCGTAGCTAGAGTTAGTGTTAATAATCTGTGGCGAGTAGCTAAAGCTAATGGTAATAATCTGTGGCAGCACAATGCGCTCGGAATGACATTCCATTGAATGCAAAAATAAACAGACCACTCGAATAATAAAACAACTGTAAGTCCATTTAGAACAATATTAAAATAACTCCTATTGTTAAATTATTGGGAACCGATTGCTTACATCCTCTTTTAAGCTAATGACCAAAATTTCATCCACGTTAAACGCATCAGTAACCACAATTTTCGTATAACCTAAAAAATTTGTTTATATCGTACATAACCTCTTTAGATGCATCTAAGGCTGAAGCCACAAATGTAATAACTTACTTGATATTTAGATAATCCAAATAACTATTCGACGCTACTTTTAAAAATGAAACACTTAACAATAAAAATAGTAATTGGAAAAACGTCACCTCAACGTTGTCCTCTGTAAGTTTAGTCTGAATTGGTTCTAGAGTAACTAGCCATTTCTCTTTTAATATTTTTTGAACCTCTTCTATATTTGGGATCAACTTCTTCAAAATATCGGAGCGACTTTCGGGTTTTGAACCTCCGCTCGTAGTCGATCCTGACGTTTTAATGCTTGCCGATGGTAATGCTTGTGAAGTGTTAAGGCTTTGTGATGCGCTGAGCTGCACTGGTATTTGGTCTTTAGGCTCTATTTTCTTACATATTTTTTCGGGCAATAGAGACTTAGAAGTTAGAGCGAAAGGCTGCAAATATTTCATGTGATCAATTTACAAGAAAATATTTTAACATAAACATATTTATTGTCATATTCCTATTGTTCTTCTTCTAAGTCTTGGTCAAATAAATACTTCTTGAAATTCTATGATTTCTTAAACTGGAATGCTTCAGCGTTGGTTTACTGTGTTGATAGGACCAAACGCGCAGTATAGCGTCTGCGTTTACTAGCAAACTTAGGCGCCATGCTTCGCATATTGGCAACGATGTACAGTAAACGTTAAGGTGGTCACGATGGCACCATTTTAATCTTGATAGTTTCTTATACTTGTAATTACCGCGTCCAATCGGACGAAGAGCAGTGATCGCGCAAACAAATTTCTTCTAACCTACATAGTGAAATCGTTTACTTCCGAGTGATTCGACATTAGAATATATCACGGCTACCTATCGCAACATTTAAAACATACAAGAATGTTAGTAAGACAAAGCATCTCATACCATTATGTGCCTTTGTAATGGTCTACTTTGCGTGCGCTTTCATTAATATTTTTGTACATTTGAGTCGTCTACCAGGACTTTACCAAAAATACCAATCTATTAGTATTTGCATGTATGTAAAATGACAGTTTGTCATTACATTTATAGATCCTACAACCATTAGCTGCATCTAAGGTGGAAACCCGCCAACTAAATAACTTAATACAGGGTATCCGCAATTTACTAAAATAGAAGACCTCTTGTTAATTCGCTTAATTTATGATAACTGTCATATATCCAGCCGTAGAGCCAGCTTCCGTCGTACACCTGGTTTCCTGGATTCCCGTACAGTTTCGTATTAGTTACGACCCCAAATTTGATTAGTAATGTTCATATTAACGCAAGTGATGTGCTCCTTCAGTTATGGGTTACTGCATGACCGTATTACAAACTAATTTTTGCGTATTTGACTCAATTTAGGTCATATGTATTGTCAAGTGTTTAAAATTACATCAGTAATTTTTTTAAGAGATTTTTTTTTATTTCCGTTATTCATTCATTTTACTTGGATTCTCTTGGTAGTTCTTTAAAACGGCGTTGCAACAACCTACACAGCTATAGATGTTGATGAAGAGATAATGCTGCAATTGCATTGCAAATACCCGAAACAAAAACCACAAAGTCTCATTACATATCCACCACCTTCAAAAAACTTAAAGCACCCTCCTCCAACTCCAACTCCAACCACAGGCCAAAGGAATCAAGGACAGGGAAAAGGTATGCCTTAGTTAGGGTCGTCAATGTGAGATAATGTAAATGTTACGAGTACAAGTTGTGAAATAAAGGTTTCAATCAAAGTGTAAAGGAAACAAAAGTTAATGTGATGAAGAAATTTGAATGACAAAAATCCATGTAAAATGCACATGCTAAAATGTATATATAACACAAAAACATATCAATAAGATATTTTAATATAAATTGCCATTTTCAACAGACATTGATAAAAATATGTGAATGTAGCACGAAAGATTAATGTTGGATATCTTAGTCATATATCGATATTCTCAATCTTAAAATGATTTCACATTAACCGTGAATTTCCTCCGCAGAAACACTTCTAGAAAAACATCATCATTCCTCATTTTATTTGTAAAATAAGTCATAATAAATAGTATGGTGTTTTAATAGAAGAAGTTCACGGTAATGTTTGCTTGCCATAAATATAGCATAAACTTATATATTAAACGATTTACTAGCACATAAAAAGCACGAGGTGATTATTAGTACAGATTTTAAAATGTAGCGTTACAAAATAACAATCCAAAATAAACAAGAGTAGCAGAAAAATATACAAGCAATGCCTCAAATAAAATAATGTTTCAGATTTAATTTAATTGGTGTTGGTTTCATAATAATAACTAAAATTTAATAAACATATGTCTAGTATAATTGCATTTTTTTTAATTATTCATACGCGGATTAAGTTTCGATTGAGAGTTTCCAAAAACTTATAATTATCACTTTCATTCTTTTTTAAAAACAAACAGATATTACGGCAAAAAAAAATACTGTCACTAAAATTTACAAAAATAAAATAAAAACGATTTTTTCAAAAATGAATGAGACATTAGCACACCATTGCAACAAACAGAAAAAAAGCATGTTTTTGAAAATTAAAAAGCTGTATGTACCATAAATTCTTTACCACTTTTAAAAATAAAAATAAAAAATATTTTGAAGATTATCTGTCACAGTCAGTAACATAATGTAATTGTTTTGTATTCCCAGAAAAATAATTAGTGTTCGGTGTTTTACTTACTTATTTATAAATGAATTCCACTCAAATGTTTCCATTCAAAGGAATATATATATGTCAAAATGTAATGTAATGATACCTCGTTCTGTCAGAAAACTATTTAAAAATAAAATAATAAAATTAGTATTCAAAATATCATGTAAATAACAATTGTCCGTGTTGTAAAATTGAAAGTTTACTTTATTATTAAAATGGTTTATTACATATACAATACACGACACAATAGACATAACATAAGTTTCGTATACTAAATAATGTGACACTGAAAATTATCCATTTATTTTTCTGAAGTAAAACTTACAAACTTCATGGGAAATAAGGATCAAACTACACGCCATAAATATTTATTTGTAGTAATATGTTTATAGCAAATTTTATCGAACCAAGCCTAAGACAATGTTACAGAGACCAATAAAAACAGCAGAACTACGCAAACTAACAATAATACTTCGACGAATTGTATTCTTTATCACAGGAATATAATATTAGTAGGCGTCATAATAATAAAAAAAAAATTTTAAATAATAGTACCATGTATATTTTAATGAAAAATTTTAACCTGAGTACGTGAATTCCGGATATTATTTTTGAAGGTTCACAATCAAATGACTTTAAACCATCATTTTGATCCACTATCCTATGAATATATCTTACTTTTATATACCAACAATAATTCATTCAATTTTTTTTTAAACAATAACAAAGAAAGCATGCCTCGACAAATAACGAAACATACATCTTACAATAACAAAATGCTCTAACAATGAGTTTCACCCATATTTTCAAATGTATGTTTATAAATTTTGAAAATAATAATTTTTTTCAGACCATATCAAAAGTTTAGAGATTCTTTTTTGTTACTAGCATAGCAGTGAAAACAATATTTAATTCAGCTTTCTACCAGAAAATACATCACTCGCAATATATTTAATCAAAAATTAAAATTGTATTTTTAACTTTATTTGTATAAGCTGGCTTTCTACTTTTCCGCTCAGAAGCATAAGGTTTATTGTACATTATATTAGTATAGATTAAATATTGAGAAAGATCAGAAGGAGTTATAACGTCATGACATAAATTCCCGTAAGCGAATTTAAAATATTGATATTCGTTATCGACTTTAAAAAATTAAACACAAAAATTAGCTTTATACAAGTTTGAATTTGAACGTATGCTGGATCAGGACCTAGGAAGGTACTAAAATTATACATATCTTTTACAAGAAAACGACTAAAATTACTATGTACTTAAAAATATACTATACTACTAATACTATAATAAGAAAGTCTTCAGCTGTTGTCTAGTACTTGTACGACTTTTACATTATCAGCTGCTCTTTTGATTATATCGTTCAAAACAGATCCCCCTGGAAATCATATGGATCGTTAACCTAATAAACGATAACTAACACATAATTTTGACATAGACATGGAAAGAAATCTATTATTTTAGGAATCATGAAAGACAATATCACCATTAAGTAGAATCTAGTATTAACTTCGAAAACTTTATCGTAACTTATAAATATTTAATGAAATTAATAAAAAATAAATGTTAGAAAAAATTGTAACGATCTTTTCTTATGTACTTTAAAAATGAAATTAATATACTCAAACTCAAATTTGTTCAGCGTTTGGAAATTAAAAAAAAATGTTATTTTCAACTGCCTGTTGTTTGTTTAATGTACTATTTGTTATGAGCATTTTGAACTGACTAAAATTTCAATTGTATGTCCGGATCCAATGATTTTGCTTCAGAAATAAAGTGGTAAAGAATTTAAAGGTGAAATAAGAAATTTATACAGGAATGAATTTGTAAAAAAACTATTGTCGTGGTGGTGCAACAGAACAATTGACTACGAAAGGAAAACAGAATTACATGTGGTACTACTAGTCCTAACAACGTAAAAAAAAATCGTCTACATGCATTCACTTCAGTACACTTCGGAATTTATATTGGTGACAAAAATGATCATTAGATGAAAATGTGTTACTATACAGTGCCCGTAAGGTCAATCAACGTAGCCGTTAATTACATAAATAACTGGTACTGATCAATTGTTATTAAAAAGTAAAGAAAAACTTCTACATTCACCAATACCTACTTAATCCGGTGTAGTTATTTTTTCCAAATGGAAACCTAAAATACTTATACAAACAATAACATGTTTTAGCAAAGAGCTCCCATTTTACATATAAAAATAAGCGAAATGTTAATAGCATAATTACAAAAGCCTTTGTGAATGCATTTATTTACTCGTTTATAGCTACAAATGACAACGACTATATGTTTAAACTTCTTTTCCCGTTTCTCTTCTTTGGATTAACCCCTCATAACAAGCACTTTATCTGCACAACACATATATTTATACATATATCGACGACAGAACTTCATTTTAAATGAAAAAACCAACACCGTTTACCGACCAAAACCTTAATCGCATAATCAGATAAATGTGTAATTACAATAATTGCATATCACAACAATGTGATTTTGTAACACGGTTGAACCTCTTTAAGTCGAAATAGAATAAAAACGAAAAAAAAAATGAGTATTCAAACTGTAGTATTTAAAAATAAAAACAAATATGTCGAGTTTTATTTGTATTCGACTTGTAGAGGTTATGATTTTGTTAACAAAGTTGATTAACATATTCTTTCATGATATTATCGACAACACATAAGAGATCGAAACAATATTGAACACAAATGTAAAAATTAAAAATAAAACAAAAAAAAACAAAATTCTTTCTTCAGTATGTAGGTGTAGGCTGGCCAGGAAAATAGAAAACTTCGCCACGTTGCGGGTAAACTCCGATTATACCTATGCTACTAACCACCACACCAAACTAACTACTTGTTAGAGTAATTCTAATAAAAAAGAAAATTCGCTGCATCGCTTTGTCGATTATTAATTACGCGTAAATTTTGATCTTGTGATAATTTAATGTGTTAAAATATAATAAAAATACTCATAGCCATGAAGAATTGAATTGAAGCAGACATTTGGTGGATTTTATACACATAGATGTAAAGGGCTGCATATCAAAGAGAGTAGCGCCTTCATAACAGATATTCTATTTTCCTGGTCAGGCTATAATTAGTTTCACAATGATAAAATGTAAAGATTATAAAATTCAATAGCCGACCAAAATTGTATGGAGACATAGTGATTATAATAGACTTTTAACGAGTTATGTATGGCCATAATGTACAGCATTGACTTGCTTTTGAGTAGGGATTATTTTTTAAGTAATGGAGGCTTTAACCTAAACGAAAGTCAATAAAAGTTTTAGTGTTTAGTAGCCAAGTGGATCTATTGTAATATTACATAACTAATTTGTGAAATATGCATTCATTTATGAAAGCTGTTTAAGGAATCATGAAACTAAACAATATACATATATGTATACATATACCACAATAAATCATATAAGAAACATAAGTATCATTATTAAAACTTAACTCAGGCTAACGTTAGCATTGGGAGATTAAACTGCAAACTGACAATCAGAAGAAGCATACATGTTATTATCAAATTCCTACAAATTGAATTTTGCAACTAAAATCTTAGCTGTATATTATTTTTTTAATCGTACATTTTCATTAATTATACACATACAATGCTATTTTATTAAAGACATTATAGAAAAACAATAATTGATGTATTTTAATCAATTATAGTAATATAACTTAGAAAGGTTTATGACAAATTAAAAAATCTATGCAATACACAAAACTTATATTAAGGCGTAAGAAGCTTAATCAACCAATTGTAATAAGAAAATGTTCCAAATGGCGCTTAATTTCAAATCATTGAGTTGATTTGAAACCATCAGTTAAAGACAAATGTCGTTCATGATTCCTTCATATTGTGGAAAGGTAAATTTAATTAGTAAAACAACTTTACACCATTTCAAACAGGTGATTGTCATTTAAAAGAATACCATCGCTTTAGGTGATGCAAAGCGTTATGCACATTCGAACTCAATTATTTTACTAAATGCGTGTATTTTTCTCGTAAAGAACATTTATAAAGCTTTTAACCGGAATGATTTTCTAATCTTAATAAATCGAAAATAGTTATTTCTTTCCATGAAAATGATAAAAAAAAAATACACAGCAGTGTAACTTGCATAACCCAATGCATATCCGTGCACAATTAGAGGTCGGCTCAAACATTGCATTCATACTGGTATTGTTCACGAATATTATTAAGTTAGAAATTTTCAAGCAGAATAGACATTAGAAGCATCAAAATAGTGATAGCCAAATGGCACGCATGATAGACTGTATTTTAACTCCAGTCATTTGCGAGGTGACTTGTGCAATATCTATTGTGGCATGTTATCATTGTTATCATAATCTTCAATGTCCCATGGATTCAACGGACAGCTATCACTATTTCGGATCATGCTAATTACATGTTCATAATACATGTGGGTTTCATTTATAGTTTTAAAATAATGATTCAATACCGCCATAATGGTATTATGACGACGACGTGCGTTGTTACTTACCTCCGTGTCCCAAAACTGCATTGGCAAGTTATTAATGCGAGACTCGTTAGTTGCGTCCACAGGCTGAGGCATCCACAGCATCTCCGGGGACTGAGCACTCTGACGCCATAGGCTTTCCTGTGAATAGGTCCCATATTATAATATATATTTCAAACTAATTTACACTTTATACTTGTCCAGAGAAATTACTTTTTTAAAATCGTAGACACGCATGTAGAAAAAAGGAAGCAATGGCCAAAAGAAAAGCCAAGCCATTCTTTGTTACCATGACATTCACACGCACACACAAAATTATAGCTAACCATATCATTCTCATTGAAAAAATATATATCAATGTATACAAACACTGAAAATTAGTGGTAAAATATGAAAATAAATTAAACCAATCAATAAGTCCAGAAAATAGATATATTTACCTCTAACCCAAGTCCCTTTTGGTTGAGTAATTCGTGCTGTCCTTGAGATCGCCGATCATAGCCACCTTGCCCCGGGTATGGAGGCAGCAGGTCCTGATAACAATTATTACATATATTCATAACTAAAATATATCTCAGAATTTCATATTTATGTATAAGTCAATAACAGTCAGTAATTTTGTATAATCAAAAAGATCAATCATTTACAAGGGGTATTTTACTATCATGCGTTTTAACATCCCTTTCATTATCTTTGAAAAAATAAGAATGATTATATTTAAGTGTTTCGTATTTTTATTGTCTATCATATATCTTACTAATATTATAATTGCGAAAGTTTACATGGATGGGATGGTTGTTTGTTAGAAGGTATGTCCCAAACGGCTGAATGGATCTTCATGAAATTTGACATAAATGTAGAGCATAGTCTGGAAGAATACATAGTATGCTAGTATTTAATATTTTACAAAGATTAATAGTAACTTACAATAGGGGCACCAAAGGCCATAGGGCCATAAGAGCCAAGTCGACGCATGTTTGCATCACAGGCTCGACGAATCATCAAGTTAGAGTTGAAAAAGCCTGCTTTGTACCAATTGTACATATCCTTTGATGAGAATGGACCATGCACATTGTACTGTAACAATTGAAAATATTATTTTTACATTATCTTTGGAAACTCAATATAATTTAACAGGTCCCATTTCTGTTTTTTTAATTCCAGGTCTTCATGTTTTTGTTATTCTTAGCTGTGAATTTGGAATATCTCTACAACACGTGTCATTTTTTGTGGAATTTTTTGATATCAATACAGACCAATAACACATGGAATAGGAATTAATATTCATATCAAATTTCTTTAACACAAAACCTGAATAAGACCTGTTAAATTGTATTTCAATAAAATGCATTATGAATTAAATATTGTTAGGATACTAGATTACTGTTTTTTTCCCTAATGGTACGTTTAAAGTGAATAATTGTGTACAGAATACTGTATGTTAAGAATAATTACAAATCTATTATTAATATTTTATAATAAAATTGTTTTAGTTAAGGTATACTATTTACAATAAAATAAAGGTGGTTCACATGCGATAATTTTTTTTTTCTTAATATAAAATAAGAATTGTATTTTTTTTTTAGTTTAATAGTGCCTTATGTTTCAAACTAATTATACATGAGGCATGACGCAATACAATACAGTTGTGATTGTCTTACCGCCTTATTTGCCTCTCTTCCAAGGGCCTTGTTTTGCGATAACAAAAATAAAACAATTTAGATGGAGTGATTTACAACACATGAGCTTCCACCTCTTTTGGAGATTGCATTAAACAACATATATCATTGTTTCAAGTCATTGTTTTGCAAAATGAAGTCAAAAATATTTAACATTTAAATGAGAAAAACATAGACTTCTGATTTACGCAGTTTTTTTAATATGATAAGCCTTACATAGAAATTTAGACATATATAAAATATAATACCACATTACATACACATAAATGTAAAAAACTTTCCTTTGACATCAGATATTAAAACGAATATATATTTATTAGAACATTTTTCTGTATGTTTATACTGTTTGACGCAAAGATTACTTATTATTTAGAAAATACCAAATTTCATAAGTAAATGTCTTGTAATTATTTTATTGGATAATACTAATATGTATTGTAGAGTATAATCCTTAAAAATTGCATAAACTGACTTCTCTATTCTATCAAGATTTGTAGACTCTTCAAAAAGAAACTTGTTCAGCAGTAGACTAAGAGCTAAAAGTATTACTTTTACTTAATTACAAAGTATTAAAGATATTAAATACCTGGGGATCTTCATAGTACCACTGGTCAAGAAAGTTCATATTTTGCGGTGGTTGACCATACATAGAACCATAGGCTCCTTGCTGTTGTCCTGCTTGATACAGATCTGCGCGCATTCTATGCATCTCATTCGCTTGCATCTAAGATAAATTCATAAGCATAACATTAATATTGCACATGTTATATTGAAAATAGAGTGTAAATTAATTAAATTGCCAATTCAACTGTATCACTTGTCTAATCAACTGATTACCTTAAATAATGTAATTTCATTTTAAAAAAATCGATGATTTAGAATTCATATCAAGTATTTAAGGTTAGGAATTGTTTGTATTTGTTTGTATTAATTTATAACATTGAAAACTATGAATGTAAAAGTGATGAAGTTATTTAAGGAAAATTAGAAATTGTACACTTACTGAATTACTACCCTGTCCCATAAACAGTGAAGAATTGTGTACATTTGAGCCACCCATCATAGACAGGCCACTTTGTTGGTGGTAAGCTGACATCATTGAAGCATTTTGCTGCATATCTGCACCCAAGCCCATAATAATAGGATTTTGCATCATCGGTCTTGACACTCCTGGCATCGGTATGACTTGTCCATTTCCTGATGGGGGGAGACCCATTGCGGCATTCAAAGCTTGATTTTGTACTCCGACATTTGCATGCATGGCGGTCCCCATTCTAGCTGCTTGCATTGCCTGTATAGCTCCTTGCATCGCGGTTGCATCTCTTCCGGATTGCAACATATTTGGTTGAAGTTCCCCTGGTTGCATCCCTCCTTGCATAGCAGCTGATTGTAATCCGGCTTGTTGCAGTAAGCTCTGTTGTATGGCTTGTGCTGTTTGCATTCCACTTGTGTGTAATTGACCTGGATGGATGCCAACGAAGTGCATTCCGCCCGGCTGCATGGCATGAGGTTGCATCCCTAAAGCTTCATACCCTCCACGCCCTCCGACGCCAGTATGGAATTGCATGCCGCCGGCTTGCATGCCTTGCATACCACCGACGTGCATATTGCCAGCTTGCATACCACCGGCTTGCATTCCACCGCCTTGCATACCGCCGGATTGCATGTTACCAGCTTGCATGCCACCGCCTTGCATCCCGCCGGCTTGTATGTTGCCAGCTTGCATACCGGCGCCTTGCATACCACCGGCTTGCATATTGCCAGCTTGCATGCCGCCGCCTTGCATACCGCTGGCTGCCATGTTACCAGGTTGTATGCCACCACCTTGCATCCCGCCACCTCGAATATTACCGGTGTTACCGCCTTGCATCCCGCCAGCTTGCTTACCGCCGCCTTGCATGTTGCCAGCTTGCATTCCACCAGCTTGTATACTCCCGGTATGCATTCCTCCAGCTTGCATTGTTCCAGCTTGGATACCACCTGCCTGTATACCTTGCATACCCCCAACTTGTATCATCCCAACTTGCATTCCGCCAGCTTGCATGCCACTAGGTTGCATGCCACCGGGTTGTATTCCGCCAGTTTTCATACCACTCATGGATAGTCTAGGTGATAATGGTACGCCGCTACTTGGCATTTGTGTGGGCACTTGAAGATCTGTTTGGTTGCCAGAAGTCTTTGCATTTGTGGATGTAGCACTTGATGTTGATGGTTTTGATTCATCCACAGTTAAGTTGAACATTTCTTCCACAAGGTTTTTAGACGTGGAGTTGGCGTCACTGAAATGCAAAATGTAATTAAATGAAAAAATCTTAAAAATTCCAAAGGAGAAATAGTTACTAACAAGCACACTTACTCTTCAATTGCCAAGGAGTGCATGCGTTGCAAGATGGACATGCCAGGCTGTCTTTGAGTATTGTCATTCGAAGCCACAATATTCTGATGTTTTTGACGTAGTATATTGTTAGAAGTGATGAGAACAGAGTGGAAGTTTCCTCTATCATTAGTCACTTTCTCCAAATTAATATCAGACCGCATCAAAGCATCAAAAGTTTTGCTCTCAACAAATTTTGTTTTCAGACTAGCTTCTTTTATGTCATCTGAGAAATTATCAGTTTCTTCATCCTTAAGAGTAGATGTTGATGCCTCCGATATTTCATTTTTATCTGCTTCTTCTGCCTTAATATTGCATTCTTCTTGTCTGTTCTCCTCCTTGCTAATTTTAGTAGGAATATTATCGTCACTTGGCCCCATATTTGATGCCTGAAAAACCAAAACCATATTATTTTTTTCCACAACATAAAATCACTTCTATGAACAAAAGTATGAACAACCTGTACCTGTACCTGTTTGAACTTCACATCATTCGCTTCAAACTTGTTAGGAGATAGTTTTTTAGCTTTATCTGATGCCCACCAATCTTCTAAACCATTTGCAGGAGGTTTTGTGTTGTGCGATAAACTCCCGTGAGTTGATGAACGTACCAAGGCTGAAATTAAACAATTGGAATAAAACAGCTGTACTTTAAAGTAAAAATTATTTATGCACTATTATTTATATGTATACTTTATGAGTAACTAGGTTTCGCCCTCTACTTGGTCCACGTGGAATTAAAAAAACAAAAGTGTGTAGCCTGTGTTCTTCCAGACTATGCTCTAATTTTTTTTTTATACAATAAGGTAGCAAACGAGCAAGCGGCCACGTAAATCCGCCGAAATGGCGAAGCGACCGCTGCTCATAGACATCCACAATTGCAGATGCGTTGCCTACCCTTAATCGACGGAGGAGACGCACATAAAGAGGATATTTCCCCTTCCTATGCGTCTCCTTCACCGCCAAATCCACTTTCCCATCCAATCCTTTCCTTATAAGAAATGGGTGGAATGGGAAAGGGACTAAAGTTGGGCCTCCGGCACCACACTCATCAGACTGTACGCGGAATTGCTTCCACTTCACGCCTGTCTTCTGTATGGTCGTGGTATTGCACCGGGCGCGCCGACCCATTCGTGCTAAGATGTTAAAGCGGGCTCTACCACTGTTCTCTGTATCTGTGCCAAATCTCCTCGAGATCTGTTTAGACGTTTAAGCTACAAACTCTACCAACATCCATCCATGCATCCAACCATCTAAACTTTCAAATTTATAATATTAGTATTATGAGTTTACTTAAAAAAACTTTAAGACACTCACGAAATGATGATGATGGTTCAGTGGTCCTGGGTAAGTTAGTATCGTCGTTACTGTAACCATGGAAAGCTCCAGTGGAATCAAAAGTTCCGGTTCTTCCTACTGCATTTTCGACGGCCCTACAAAAATAAAAATATTAAATTTGATATATTCAACTCACAACATATATTTTAAATAGTTGTATGTAATAAAAATATGAAAACCAAATTGTATCACCAGTCATATGTATATCAGTCATTTAACTCAATTACAAAAACGAATAGACTAACCATTCTGGGAGACTTTCCTCATTGTTGGCTTCAGCCCCCACCCAACCACTGCGATTTGCATTCCATGTTGACTGCTTCCCTTGAACAGGTCTTTCGCCCCAATCACGCTCTGAAAACAGTATTTTTTTATTATTGTTGTAATATATTCTACAAACTATAACAAGCAATACTGGTTTTTGCAGGTTGGCTTACATGCCTAAGACGGCAAGTTTATTACATTTTTTTAATTTCATTAATCTTACTTACCAGCATTAGGACGATTCCTGGATCGCCATTCATCTTCCTCTCGTGAATGCTGCCTCCAATTAGTATTATTATTGACACGTCTACAACAAAATGTTTATTCTTAAATAAATTTAATTAATTAATAGAACTAAAAATGTTAGTGAAATGAATATTTTATTTAAATGACAATATAACAAGTGATTCTTTTAAATGTGAAAATTCGAAAAACGCATGTCAAAGGTGCAATAGAGGCATCGAATCCCGAACGTCAGCTATATGTTAGCCATGTAGACGTACCTTCGATATACTTTACTCCCAGACCTTTCATGTTGCTCAACGTGAGGTCTTGGTGGCGGAGGTGGTTGTGGTGTGTTAACATTATTCCCCCCCCAAGGTATAGCTGTGTTAGCCTCAAATGCAGAGTGATAATTTGGGGGCCTTGTATTTTTTTGAGCCATATTCCACAATATGCCCCTGTAAATAAAATGTCTTATAATAAATGAAGAAAGCAACCCCTTCATATGTAAGTGTTCCTAATTGTCATATAAATTAACTTCAATAATAATATTACGCCTTAACCATGAATAGAGTAACACAAAAAATAGATAGTGTTTCCCAACATAAAGCAACAACCACAACCTAAATATATTATATATTACGCTAGACCCAAGTTTGGTTCATTGTTAGCTTGAACCGCTTTTCGGTTTCTTAACTCAAAAATCACTTGATAACAATATTCTCACTTGTTATACCAATAGCTGAACCAGCACACCATCTGGCACATATTTGACCAAGTAAGCACAGCAAAAGGCAAATAGTGATTGATTTTAAAGTATTATAGTTAATGTTTATTAAAATATTTACATTAGTTCATTTTTACATATGCTATATAAGCTTAATGCAAAACTGTGTTAAATATTATCATAAAGAAAAAAGTGCACCATCACCATTTATTATTCATAATTAAAAGGCCTATTCAAAATTATATAGCATGCTTATCCTACACCCAGAGCAAGTCCACAGAACAACCAAACAACATATATACAACATAATAAAAACACACACAAGTACTAACAAAAAAAACAAACCTTTCCATAATTTTCATAAATATATGTCTCAAAATACAAATGTAATATTTGACTATTAAATTCCAGAACATTAGTTAATATTACACATAACACAAGTTGCTTTTAGTAATATTACTTCAATTGATTTGATATTTTACAAATAAGAATCATATTTTATTCAAAATGAAAATTGAACTTACTTTTGTTGTATATATCGTAATTTCGTGAAAGATATTTGATAAACAAGTTGTTTAAGTCAATTCCTACTTTTACAATACCTTTTTTTGATGTTTTGAATGTTATTTCACCTAGTTATACTATTTTTAAAATCCTTTCATTTGATATCCATATTACACGATCGCGCCAAAATCTATCAAAATGTCATACGCCCTTCTGTAATGGCGCCAATGTTGCATTATCGACAGTGTACCATAGAGTAGACGTCAGTTTCGGGAAACGTAACGAAACTAGTGATTTACGTCACATGTTTTAAAACTAGTTTTTGAAACTGATTTTTGTAACTAGCTATTTCTATTGCAAAAATAATAGTCAATTAAAATAAATAGTCTGTAATAGATGTAAAATAATTATAATGTCATTTGTCTTGCATTTTTTAATAATTAAGCTTTCTTGTTATGTTCGTAGGATTACTAACTATAAGACTATCTAACTAAATAACGCGTTTTATTTTCCTTCCTTTTAGTCTACAAAAGACTACAACTTTTAAGTAACAAAGCAATGAAAGCAGAGGCGTAGCGAGCCTATCTCTCGCCCGGGGCACAATACCTTTTTAGCGCCCCCCCCCCCTCTTTTCGAAAACCAAATAATTTTTATACCTAAAATATACTTGCGAACTAATTAAATTACATATTGAAGTTAAACTAATTCGCACAGCAGTCATGTCGCGCAACATTTTGTCACTTTGTTTGTGTGTTTGTGGGCGCTACTCTCAGAAACAGCTTAACCGATTTTAATTTTATTTACACTGGCGTGTTGTAATAAGCTGCACTTAACATTTAATGCCATTTTATGCCAATTAGTGAAGGAACGCACAGAAGTTAAAATTTTGTCACTTTGTCTGTGTGTTTGTGGGCGCTAATCTCAGAAACGGCTTAACCGATTTTAATTTTATTTACACTGGCGTGTTGCAATAAGCGCCACTCAACATTTCATGCCATTTTATGCCAATTGGGGTATAAAAATAAACTGTATTAATTGAAAACGATTATAGTTATTATTATATAAATTGCAATGTAAAGGTATGTCTATTATTAATGTTATCAATCCTAAGAAATAGACCACAATATATTCAAGGAAAAAGGTACTGTAAGTGCGAGGATGTGAATGACTGTCCACTTTTCCCATGCATTTCTCTACCTCTGCATTAGTGGCACTGCATTGTTGGTTCGCGGCAAATTTAATTCAATTTGGTTAGTAGAAATTAAACAATTGTATTTCAATTATTTGTTGTTATGGTAGCGCCTTTACAAAGGGGCGCTTTTGAGTATTGTGAGAATATAACAGGATTGCTTTAAAAGCCGCCAATGCTGTGTCTTAACGACATTAAAACAGCGCCCGCGCAAGCAGAATTTGCAGAATTTTGGCACCCTCTAAAATCTTCCGCTCAGGCTCTAACCCCCTTAGCCTGCTGGCAAATCCGCCCTTGAGCCGACAAGAATATGATAAAATACGTTGGTTTAGATTGGAACTGTTCCGTTTTATTTCAGAAGAATCATTTATTATATTTGTATTGGCACATAATTTAATGTACTTTCCAGAAATCGATTATAATTTTTTTTCGCGGGCCATTTGGCGCCCCCTAAGAGTTGCGCCCGGGGCAAGATGCCCCCTTTGCCCCCCCTCGCTACGCCACTGAATGAAAGTTCAACAAACAATCTATTAATATTCGTGTAGATATTGTTTTTTCTAAAATTTCATGAAAAAATTACTTTTTCAATTAAGAAACAGGAAACAATACATATTTTGGGTGTATTGAAACGAATAACGCATCATTCATATAAAAACCAACATAGTTGATGAGTAATCTAAAAGTAGGAATTGATAAAGGAACTAAGGTGTACAGATCAAGTTCCAAAGCAGTGTATTTTTACGTGAGTTTTGCAAATCTTATCTACATACCTCTTATGCTATGCATTTTTTCACAAAAAGCTTATCCTGTGTCACATATCAGTCGCACAGGTGGCAGTGAGTCATTTGCCGACATAAGCATTTGAATAGAGTGTGTTTAGAGAAAATAAACTGCTATTATTTACTTTTACTTTAAATTGATAATATCAACTAAATATAAATAAAACGAACTTCCATAATTGTTCTTTACGCACAGAGTGTGAATGATTTGACATCAAATGTGTAAAGATATATTCCTTACTTCCCAGATGATGCATTCCGTGGAAAAGGTGTGCGAGTTCGACGATTCTCATTCGGAGAAGCACGGTTCAAGTTACGACTGGTAGTAGCAGGTTTGGCTCCTCTGGTATTCTCACGTTGCTAAATTAAAAAATGGAACTGTCACTAAAAGTTTGGGTGCATCAACAGATGCATACAATTTTTATATTATATCAATGCACATAACAATTGAATTGTCCTCTATTTTAATGCCAAGTTTGTTTTATCAAATTGTTTTTAGTTACCCATTTAAAAATATTAATTGGTAAAATACACTGCGGGAAACAAGCCTAAGCTGAGTTTTTTTTATTTAAAAAAAAAGATTATAAGCAAATTTTACCATTTCTTCTTGAAAAGTGTTATTTAATGCAACAGGTGGCTTTCGCCTTTGTTGATATAACTGATCAAAGCATTTTAATTGTTCAGGTGCCTCTGTCGTTCTTTCATACAGAGCTAGCATCTCTTCCCTTCCATACCTGAAAAAAAGAGCAATATAGTAGATGTCAATTTTGTATCTTGCTCTAGTCTGTATGCACATCAAACTGGAATCTCTTTTGGTAACGCCAAGATCTTCATATGGTCTCTCTTGAATATTGCTAAGAATACATACATCGGCATAAATGTCTTCCGAGACATTTTTCTTTTAAAACTCTTGTACAAGAAAACTTGTGTTTCTCAATTGAGTACAATCACTCTGGATATGTACATTTATAAATATATTCATTGCAATTAAGATTAACTTAAATATTAAGGCCCAATATTCGGATATATTTATAATATTGGACAATCAATATCAATTGATTCCTGGAAACTTTTTATGCCAAATAGAAAATTACCCTGTCATTGTAATATTTCTGTAGCTTTTCAATGTCAAAGCACTGTAAAAAAACGTATCATCCATCCCATTGTCCTGGATATTAGTTAGTAACAATGAAATCATTCAAAATTGATTTGAATTGATTGATATGAAACATCTGAACAGCGAACTAATTAAAAATGTTTAGTTTTGGGCTATTTACTTGGACAAAAGTAGTCAAAAGATGCAAGCCACAAGACACAAGCCTGGCTTGTATAATTATCACTGGACTTGACAACTTACATAGTAGTAGACTCATCTTTGTAGACTATAGTTTTATAGTATGTTTTTTGTAATATGTCATGCAAACTAAATGAAGAAGAAGAGCATACTGTGCCAACCTTCCAAAGTAAAAGGGCTGAGAGATAACGATAATGCAAAATGAATAGTACACAAAATGGATAGATTATTTTATGTGATTTCACACCTTTACTTCTACATGGAAGAGTTTTATGAGATATTAAAAACATAAATTAAACATTTAAAGACTAAATTTATGAAATTACAATAAACAGCTAAAAAATTCTTTGAAACCAAACACTGTCTGCTCTTATACAATCTAAACACATTTTATCAAGTGATTTTTGTGTATATTATTATCCGAAAAACAAACTAGTTACAGTTTTCCCAATTGTGTATTCTAAATGGTTTAATATAACTAACGACTTGCGATCCTGAGTCCTACTCTGGTGTTTTAGGCTGAACAGTAATAATAACCATTAACCATATACATTTTTTTTATATGTAATCTTTTGAATTGGTTGAGTGTAGTTGAAATTTGTAGGCTCTAGGATATTACATTATTTTAAATTACATATATCAAACTTTTGTTGATATACTAAATTTTCTTGTACCATATGAACTAAGCTCAGGCCTTGTGCTGAGATATGGTTTACGACAGTAGTGTAATGGCGGGATTCAAACCTCAGACCATGTGATTGAGTGTCCGTACCCTTAACAACTAGCTAGGCTTGACTCTTCAAATTCAACCCTTACCTCTCCTAACACTGATTATTTGATTTATTCATGTACAAAGATATATAATCGATAATTAAAAATAAGTAACAATGAAACTTAGTATATGAGAATGAAAAATGATTTATGGAAACTTAAACTAAAAAGTACCACATAGTAATTTTAAAATCTACTTACCGCATCTCAGCTACCATCAGGTCACTGTTTGCAGGAGCGCCAGCGTTTGCTGTTGGCGTCGTACTGGGATTGGCGGCAGCTTGTGCTAGGCCTTCTTCAGATTGGCCTTGGGCGTTTGTTGCCTCTGAGTAACTCACACTACCCGTGGGTGCTATGGATCCGCTAGGTGCAGTGGTAGTTACTACTCTTGAGTTTGTCGGGTTTTGATTGTTGCTTGCCGCGCCTCCTGAAGGACTTATTTGCCCAAAGTTACGCATCCATGCAGGCCCAAACTTAATGGGATTGTTGCGATCCCCCATAATTGTCACAGTTTTAACAGTTTTCAAGTCTAAAATGAAAAGATACAGTTGCAAAGTGTGAAACTTAAACCTAAATTCGCATCAGTAATAACCAAGAGTATAGAGATGTTAAGACTAGACATTTTTCACTTTTTTTTTCTTCTACATTCTACATCTGTACTTAGACTGACTGTATATATCCATATATAAGATATAGACCAGGGAAAAACATTTAAGTACGGAAATTTTCATGTTCTTGTGCTACTATCCGTATTCCAAGCTAAATCCTTAATATTCACTTGTCAATTCCTAAAATATTCTAATTTAAGCATAATAAAATTAGATATTAAAGTATTACCATATGATGAATCATATCATTGCACAAAACTACAACATCTTCATAACAAAGAAGAAATAGTGTAATGGCCGCCAAGTGTGGTAAACTGCATGTATGCAAATTTTGGCATTTATTTGGAATAGGATTTACTGTTCTCCAACTGGTGCAAAACTGATATTATAAACTAATTAAAATTGTATTACAAGGCAATTTTTCAAATTACACATGAATAAACAGCAACAATCATCACTTTCTAATTTACGCCAAGCCTATCTATCGCATTGCAGTTACATTTTATGTCTTATTTGCAAAAATAAAAAAGTAATTGAGGTTGTCTTAGTTAAATCTTATTTACTGTTGCAATTTAGCAATTATAGCATACTCATGTTAGTATACAGTACAATAGGTCAGTATAATTTCATTGTTTTCTATTACAACTTCTGACATGTAAAATTCAGACAAGTGATGTTTGTATGCAACAATGTTGAAATGAGCTCAAGTTGACAAGGATTTGATTCAGTAATGGCTACAATACGCTCAGCAAAATAAACATCATTATGCTACAATGCAAGTTATTATTGCATCCTTTAATCATAATTATGGATTCATTTTATGTCAATCTTAGACAGATTTACCTTGGGTTTGACTTGCTAATACACATGTACATAAAAATATAATTCTCTGTTTAATTTTTCAAAAATGATAGATATGAGACATGTTTTAAAATGGCAGTGTAAATCCAGCATATTAAACATGCTATTAGTGGTTTTTTAAGATGCTTTGTGAGTTTTAATAACATTCTCATTCCACAGACAAAAAACTATTGTAAATTTCCTATAATATTGTCCTATAGTAAAGTGTTCTGTCAATAATTGTGTACACCAAATATGTAATGTACATATTTTCAAAACAAATGTTATTTTCTTAATATTTTGAGCATTTTTAAAAAAATGTTATATACAGCTCTATAGCTTTTATTACAATTAAAAGACTATCACAGCTCAAGAATTATATTTGTAAACAAAGGATAGGACCTTGAATGTTTTAACTTCATAAATTGCAAAATATTTGTAGAAACCAACTTTATCTCACATGACCTTTTAACAATAGCTACAATATTATACAATTTCACTTAACTTTAAAATGTGTAATGAAAAATATAATGTAATTGCATGGTAGTTGATGTTTGCCTGTGGATATAATTTATTTGTTGATTGAGCTGGATCTAGATATTAAAGCTAGTGTTCACTTTATAGCAACAATTGTGCTTGTACTTTCATTATAACAAAAACATTACTAGACTACCCAAAAAAATACTAATAAATGAAAAGGGCTCATAATAAAATTATCAATGGGCAAAACCAACATTGAGTTGAGTTGTGGCATGACATTATTAACTTTTAAACTGTGCATCACATTTTGTAGGATAAATCTGGCAAAGCAAGATTAAATTTGTAGCATATTTAGAACTATGAATACTGTGAAGTCAGGGCAAAATTAGAAATTGGTTTGATTATTACATGAACTGATAAATAATTCAGATGACTGAACCTGCAATTGAGATTTTAACAAATCAAAGCAAGAATCATATAGCTCCTTGATTCAATTGTATTTTATTATTTTAGGAATCTTGAATTAATATTATTTGCTTTTATCAAAATTGTCAGGTGTTGATACAATTTAAAACATGATACCTAAAAACTGATAATTCTCAAAGATTGATACACTCCAGTGTGGTAACCATAAGACTACAACTCCCAGATTGTTATTTCACTATTGTAAAACTTCTAACCTAAAGATAAAACCAAACTTTACTTAATGCAAATTCTAAAATACCTTCAATTACCTACCTTTAAAAAAAGCCTACTTCTAAAACAAATTAATGAATAATTGTCCTGTATTATTTTGATCATCTATTGATAATTCAATATTGGATAAGATAGAGAATGAAAACATATTATATACAATTGTAGAAGATAAAATCTAAAACAACCAATACGCAGTATTATAGTGTTTTCTATTTATTTAGCTCAACAGCTCTTTGCATAGGAGCAAAACACTTAATAGATAATCTTTGATGCCACGCCTAAATTTCAGCAACTATGTTTTCAAATGATAAATAAGCTTTACAAATGCGTTTTAATTTTCAGAAACATAAGTTCTTTAGTATATAAGGCGTACTGTTATCAAATAATTTGATATTCCTGTGATTTAGCTGGTCCTTTGTTGTCCAACAACTTCTCAAACAACAATTCACTTTTGCTGAAATACTATCCAAATAATGTAATTTATCATGTTATTGACGCTGTTATTATTGTCAAGAACGCCTATAAGTCGAAATAAACAATTTTACGTACAACAAAATGGATACTCAATCAATGAATCGATATTCCATCCTACCATATTGTCAATCTGTAATTACGACATTTAAAAGAGTTTTTATATAACATTAACCCAGATAATTGTAAATTGAAAAATAAACTGATATTGCAATATCACATTAATACCACAATGCAATTATTAGGCATAAATCCCAACAAAGAGGGTGGATGAAAAACCTCACAAATACACTGCTGCATTTACAAACAAGTTACAAGTAGTAGAAGTTCCACTAATTTAAAGTATCACCTCGAGTTTACATTTTGAAAAAATAGCAAGCCAAGAAAATTTTGTTTTACTAAACTTTAATTACCAAGGTGGCAAGTAGTGATTTTTCACATCAGGTCAAGTAGATAACTATGTATCATATTTAATAAAAAATCGCACGTATTATGACCTAATGCAAAATATTTAAGTATAATACAGTGTTAAATTATAATTACCTAAGATCTGGCGTTGTGACTCAATATTAGACGCACGCACGCACCGTCACGACGGAGTAAAGTAAAATATGGCGGACGTTGAAGGAAACGAAACGATCGTTCCGACCATAGATTATTGATTAAAGCAAGTGAATAACTGCTTGATGCTGGCAACAATTTTTGGTTTTCAAAGTACGATTGTTAACTCTTTCAATGGACAGACTATAAACTGTGTAGAGTTTGTGTTTATTGATTTTAAGGAAAACTTTTATCATTTGCTATGGACAATAAGGGAAGGAATAGCTTTAAAACAATAGAAATTGCCTTACTTAGTACTTATCTAGAGAATAATAGATGATTGATTCTTGTTCACAATCAACGCACAGTACAAACTATGTGGTATACCCATTGTTGGTATGTGAGACAGCCAGTTTCTTGTTATATTTCTGAGTACAAACATTAATTTCTTCATTACATAAGTAAATATGTATGTTAAAAATTAAAATGGTTGTTGATTTAATATTATTAAGGCGATGCTTCCACTTGCAAAAAACACTTTACAACTAAGGGTCCGGTCGCTGCAATTGGAAATGAATAGGTACTAAAACAATTATCTGGAAAAATATTTTTAAGTCAATTACTGTTTAATATTTTTTTCTTAATTTCAAAACGAAACATATTATTTAAGCGTCCCCTTGGGAGTTAGGGAATTTCCTGAATTAAACAAATGGTAACATAGACGTGAGCGTTATTTCACGTCACTAGTTACAATAACCGGTGATGTGATGTGTAACGGCATCACGGGTTTCGAGTGAAATTGAAAGTGGTGATTTTTGTAAATGCCTTACTCGGGCGAGTTCGGTTTCAAAGTCGTTATTTTTGTAAATGCGTTATTCGGGCGAGGTCGGTCGGTCAATAGGGAATATTTCTTCTATATGTTTCTACTTGTTATGAGTTAACCAAAAAAAATAATGACTGGAAAAATTTCAACCAAATCTGTCTACGTGTTTGTTTATTGATAAATTTTTTTCTTTGAAATTTTATTGTCAGTAGTTTTAATTATTAATAGTTAATTCTTACTTTTACATGTTTGTATTTATTATGTTGCAATGTGTATTTAAGCTGATTAAATGTTTATTATTATTACTTTATTACTAATATTAAAAAGAGAAAAACTTTGTATTTTTCTATGTATTTGATTCACGCTAAAACTACTGGGTTTTAAAAATTCCTTCACCATTAGAAAGGTAATTTATCTGTGTCAAATTATAATTATTTTACATCTATTACAGAGGATTTATTTTAATTGACTATTATTTTTGCAATGGAAATAACTAGTTACAAAAATCACCAATTTTAAAACATATGACGCCGAACAAATCATTAGTTACGTTACGTTTCTCGAAAATGATGTAACGACTCATGTCTAGGTAACACATTCCCGTTGCAACTATTGTATAGTACACAGATATCCGTGCGTTACAAGTTGCAACAGAAACACGATGATATATATTTTTTTTAAATTTATATTTCCAAATGTAATTACTGGAACGCCCTGCTTCTTCTCTGCGATAGTAAAATCTCACATTTACAAAACGATCTCTCTTAAAGTGCTTTTAAACACTTTTATCGCGTTTTTTGTTCTTAATTAATAACATTAAAAAAAATCTCTAATTCTTAATAACATCTAAAAACTTAAAAAAAAGTCTTTTAGCACCCGTCAATTTTGTGAAAATAAAAATGTCAATTGAATGTTAGGGTAATAGTGACATAGTTTGTCAGTTCACTTCGCGTTATTACTTTCAGCATTTCGTGTGTTTTTTTAATGTTATTTCATGAAAAAAGTGAAGTTTAAAAGTAGTATTAGAGAGGTTTTTTTGAAGTGGGAGATATTTTCATCGTGGAGAAGTAGTGGGGTCCAGTAATTACATTTGAAAATATGAATCATCTTGTCTGCAATGAAAATGTGTTACCATTTGTTAATTCAAGAAATTCCCTAACTCCCACGGGTATGCATGCAAATGTTTTTTGAAATCGAAATAAAATTGTTCAATAGTTATTGACCTTAAAAAGTTCTTGGTGATTGTTGTTTTATTACCTATACATTTCAAATTGCAGCAACCGAACCCTTAGTTGTAACACGTTTTGTGCAACTGGAAGCATTGCCTTCATGTCGTACTTCTTTTTTAGTAATCAAAAGAGAAAAATTTCCCTGGAAATATCACCTTGCTGGTAACCCTAAATGCTCGTTGACGCACCGTTGTCAATGTCAAAAATATGCCACAATATTTTTGCAGCACTATGCACTTAAATAAAAAAACAACCAATTTATTGATTTTAGTTAAACAAGAAAGGTGTCTGGCCCGGTGAGAGAGGCGCTTATCAGTTGGTTTTGTCTGAAAAATATCAACCTACGCGGACATACAAAAATATATTTTAGTCTACCAAAATGGCATATGAAAAGGCGCTCTACCGCCTAATTATACGTTATCATAATTTTGTATCACTTAAGCCCACCGAGTCAGATTATTTTTTGATATTTAATTTAGAATGAATTAATATGCTAGTATAACATAATAATAATTTCTTAATTGTACTTGGCCCGCAGAGAAACTTATCTAATAGACTACTTATATGGAAATAACATTTTTAATAGAATAGTAACGATGTACGCTATATTTATTTTTTATTATACATGCAGATTTAAATATGGAAAAATAAAACTCGAATACCCTTACATATGATTTATTATTAATACTGTAACAAAACAACCACTACTTCAAAAAATAGATACGCATGTTTCATAGCAAAAAATATTTCAGGAATTATTTTCTTCAAGTAAGAAAACCTACATTTACAATGTATCTGTCTTTGCATGTTTAGTATTCTATATTCTATTTGAACTTAGCTCCAAATTTCCAAAGTTGGGCAGATTCCAAAAAACTTACATTTATTAGTGGCAGGTATTTATTTTAATGTAAAATGATTCCAATAAAATTATCGGCAGTATTTAGACCGAATGAAGACTTCATAAATTTTGATAAAACCACACTTCCGATTAATTAATTAAGAATTCAAACAGAACAAGAAACATGAAGGCATGGGCAGTTACTTTCTAATAGGGCAATAACTCTAAAAATATAAGGTATATAAAATAAACACATTTAAAAACTTACCATATGACAATCACAAAGTTACAGGTAAAAATGCCTGGGTATTGTAATATTCTATCGATGAATTTAAATTTGATGTTCTAAAATACATAAGCACTCTTCTATATCTATTTGTAATATCAAAAGAAAAATTCCAGATTTCAGGAAGATTGCGATTGTATTTGCGTTGCTGATAACGAAAACAGCATTTAAAACATTTTTGTCTGTCTGTCTGTCCGCAAGCCGCGTTTGTTCCGGGTAATCTCCGAAACGGCTGGGCTGATTTCGACCGGACTTTCACTGAAGGGTAGCTGACACAGACGGGCATATTATAGGTTAATTTTTTTTTTAAATTTAATTTCACAATAGCGACCGGATCGCTATCTATGGAACGGGTGGACAGATTTGGACGGGGCATTGACTGAAAGGTTAAAAGGTAGATGTACATGGGAATGTACTGCGCTAACGAAGTTTGAGGGCGACAGCTCGTAATAGAATATAACTATACCGTACACATTCATTCAAAGTACATTTAAAAATTAATGTTATGATCAATTAGGACTCATGAGTCTAGTTGTTTTACATTAGTCTGCAATAAAAATGCTTTACATAACAAAATTAATGTTATATGTTGCTATCAGTAGTATTTAAAAAAAATCCAAATGAATGAATGTGTGGCAGATCTTAGTGTAATACTTAAACTAAGCATTATACATGCTAAGCATATATGCTTAAATTTACACTATCACATATCTGATAACGCAAATTTAACTGGTAATCAGTGTTTAGAGTCTAAAGACTTGCTATTTAATATTTTCACCTAAAATCACAAAAAAAAAAACATAATTTAAACTGTTGGATTATTTTTGAATACTTATGTTAATACATTATCATTACTATCTTATTAATTCTGTAGGATTATATGTGGATTTTTATTAATTTGGTATAAAAATATTCAAGTCCAACTCGAAAGTTGATGTAGTTATTAAAAGATAATCAAATTCAAAATTCATCGATTAATTAGAAACAATTCACTTAAAAATATGGTCATAACATAGTCCTTTGTAGTAATGTTGCCTATCAATTAAATGCTTTCTTTATTTAACTACTATACCTAGCCATGAATAATTCTAGTCAAGGTCAAATGATAGTAAAGGTTAAATGTTATTTTTGGTTATTAAAATGCTTTAAATACATTAATAATACATTGACCAAAATTGTAACACTAAATAAGTGCATTGCTGAAATATCGGTCTGTCTGACCAGAGTCATATAGGTGTTTAATTTAACTCTCACTATTAGAAACAATTAAATTTTATTTTGACATTACTCTCCAAATTGTAGATTATTTCATTTTTAACCTAACATTATTAGGTTTATCACAATTTCGATCATGCACTAGAAAACTTGTCACAAGTTTACAAAGTTACACACTACAAGTACTTACATCTAAATGGCTATAGAGATTCGTTACTGAATTAAAATAATGAAACACAACCTGACATTTGCGAGATAAATCATTGTTTGTAAGTATAACATTAATCTCAAATATTCCATTTGAGTATGATTGAAACTCAAAAATATATTTTTGTTATTGAATTACTATAGTAAAACATCGTTTTAAAGAACAAAAAACATAGAGATATTACAGAGAAACAAAGTTAAATCGAATCTTAGCCGTTAATTTCATTTTAGCCTTAATCTAAAAGTAGTCTTTCTAAATCACTATTCCTTTGATTCAATTATTTCTATAATACTGACGTAGGAACCTGTTAAAAAGCCGAGTATTCCGAAAGCAATCAAAAATAGATTCTTCCAGAGGACCCAATTAAATGAGCCGAGGCCGTTAGGCCTGTCCCAAAAAGCGACAATCTCAATAACCGAAGGGAATATAAGTCCCAAAAAGGAGAGGCATACGGCACCGACGAGAGATATAAATGGTCCTAGGTTCGGAATAGCAATGGCAATACACAGCGTGATTATAATTATGAAGATTCTAATGCTGTACTCGGCGAGATTCTTCTTGGCACCGAACCAGTGACGCACGTTCCTCCAGATGATTTCCATGGGCACATAGAATTGAAGACTGTACGTGAAGAATATTGCCACAGCGATCATAAGCTTCACACTTTGTCCGAGTCTGAAAAGAAAAAGAAAATAAATAAGCAAACTTCATTCTCTTGCACCCAATGGTATTCTTAAAAAATTGTAGCGTTTGCCTTAATCGTAAATGTCCTATATGCTGTTCTGGTATATCATATACTAGCTGTTCCCTTGCGGCTTCATCCGCTTGGAATTATAAAAACTTTATTTCATTGTTTACATTTGTGTAATTCTCAATTGCAAATGTCAAAATGACATGAGGTGATGACAAACCATGGCAATCTTTTTTCTTTGATGGCAGCAACTTATGGTCTCTTTCCCACATTAGAGTTTTTATCCAAAATATTTACCCCTTAAGTTTAATGGCCTGAAAATATATAGCCTAAAGCCTGACGTAAGTGTAGGGCTTTTTATTAAAAAAATAATTATTCAAAAATACTCGTATGCTGTAATTGCTGACACCTTAGGCAACAAAGAAGTGTGTGTTTACGCTTTATTATATTAGTATAGATATAGATTTCTTTCCAGACTACCAATTACTCTGACATTAATCGTACTATCATCTAACTCTAATGTATAAAAAGAATACTTACACTTCGTCTTCCGGCAAATTGATGGTGATACTTCCAAATGTCGAATCGCCATATTTCAGATATCCAAAGAATCCAGTGAAAGCGTACAGTGATACAACAAAGAACATGCCAGTGTTTAGTACACCGGGACAGCCAATGAAATGACGGGGAGTCTTCATGTTGTTTTCAAGGGGCATCACAACACCAATTCCTTCCAAGGCGAAGATGGCCGTTCCGAAAAATGTTGGTAAATGATTGAACCCAGCAAAAGGTTTACGCTCGCTGACACTTGGAATATCTTGGAAGAGGTAGTAGAAGGTTATACCCATACCGGTGCCGACCAAAAGGTTTGCCAGCATGGAAAATGGAGCTAAATATTTTAAGTTTCTGATCAGATTCATAGAAATGAGTAGGGGAAGTAACAACGCCATATAAATTCGCACATCCATGTCGTGGGGAAACCACTCGCTGTCTTTAGCATAGTAATCCGCTACTTGTTTGATGTTCTTGGATACAAACACGATGTAGACACAGCAACAGCCCAACAAATCGATCACCAAGAACGAGTTAACGAGGGCTCTGAAAAGAAAATCATTTGATTAGTATAGTACGGAAATACAATAAATTTGTCTTAAAAATCTTACTAACATTATTAATGCGATAGTTTAGATGGATGCATGAATGTTTGTTAGAGTTTGTAGCCTAAACGGCTGAAAGGATCTGGAAGAAATTTGGCATAGATGTAGAACATAGTCTGGAAGGACACATATGCTACTCACTTTTTTTTTTAATTCCACGCGGACGGAGCCGCGGGCGAAAGCTAGTAATAATATAAATATAAAAATGTATTCCATTACAATAATAAAATGTTTAGAAATATTCAATTATTAGTTACGTACTTTGCAAGCCTCGAAAACTTGTGCATAGCGGGCGGTCCGGATAAAAAGGCAGCTTCAGCGGTTTCGGCGAAACCCAATGACGGTTTCTGCATCCTTCTGCAGAGCTCGTGGGAAGTTTTTACCAGAACATGGACGCAGTAAGTGCAGATGCCACCGATGACAAAAGTGGCTACCAAACCGAAATACAAGCCGGCGTTAAGGAAAGCCATAGGCATTGCCAATATGCCACTTCCAAGGGATCCCTTCAAAAGATGAATAAGTGTATCCATGTCACTGGAATTAAGAAAATTATTGTATTTTATTACATTGATTATGTTCTCAATTTTCTGGAGTAATGAATACCAGAATACTAATATTTTAAGTCACTTTAAATACTTTTATAGACTAGTCATAACTTTTCCTACCTAACCTACGTATACTAATACGTGATATTACTTTTGGTGGGTATTATTAATGTAGGTATGTATCATGGGGTCTATGGGTAGAAGTCCTAATCCTGTACCAGTCTCCTCGCCTTCAATCTTTTATATTCCCCCTCAGTCCTCCTTAAGGTTTTCAACATCTGTCAACTCTACTTCTTTTGATTTAAATATGATTGTCCAATTTATTATACTTACGATGTTGGATGAGCTAACTTCCTATGCTTAAATGGATCGTAATCCTCGTCCGCTTCAACATCTCGTCCCGGTATTTCCATAAGAGGGAGAGTGGACCCCGCTTGCTGTTCCACTGGGATCTCAATAGGATCAACTTTGTATCTGTGAAACATTTTCCAATATTATAATAACCGCTATAGTTGTAGTTGGATAACTAAACTATAATGTGAATTAGTTATAACAGAGTGGTATAGAAGTGTTTTCAGGGATTTTATCAGTAATTGTGTATCATAGCTTAAAATAATGATAGCCCGTAATGAGTACAAACAAAGCCCAACATTTCAAGCATTGTGTGATCGATCGAATGAATGAATGTTCAAATGTCGCGGCGCGAAACCCACATAACATTATCTGTTAATCCTACTCTGTAGTGTACTGACATCTTATTACAGATGATTTATTTGTAAAATCTAATGAAAATGTTATTTGTTCGAGTGTTACTGAGTGAAGTGTTATTATGGTCTCCAAGATATACAGTATTTTTTGTTTTGTTTGCGTTTCACTCTGTTAAGACTCGGCATTTACAAAAAAGTGGCTCAGCATTAAATTCAATACAGCTTTACGTTGTTTTAAAACAAAGGAGGCTCGAGATTTTAACAGTTGTCGCTATTGAAACTCTACGACGTAAGAATTTCTATGGATTTTCGGGGACATGAAGATATACAGGATATTTTCGTATCACTTTAGAAGGACATAAAGCTAAATTAAATTTGTACAAAGATAGATGTCGAGAGCCAATCCCGAGCCTGAACAGAGATGGCGCACATTAGGATGAAGCAGTCAGTCGACGCCGAGGCGTCGTCGTCTGTTCACGTGTAGGTACATATTTCTTTTTAGATTTAATCCAGTACCAAATAAACAAATTATTAAAACAAAATTGAAACCATAAAATGGAATGATGTACCGGTGTATGAGTCCATTGCAAGATGATCAAGGTCGACGAATGACTTTAATCTCGTGGAAGCTGCACACGTCTTCCCGGATCGTCTCCGAACGGCGACGAGCTTAATTAGCTCGTTAAAGGAGCAGTCAACATACAATACAAAATACCATTTTAAACATAAAAGATTATTGGCAATAGACAGTCAAGTGAGGGCTAAATGAACCCCTGTATCTCTCAACTTCTACTTACTATCGAAAAATAATCTTTTATTTGATAATATAGACTACGAATGTTCTTTTCAAAGTCCTGTTGAACAAAAATGGCAATATTATTAATATTCCGATTCCTCTGATATAATATCTGGTATTCAAACATAATTTTAACTTGCAAACAACCAAATGAGAAGGAGTTAAGCTGTGGTAGCATGCTTTAATTTCATGTCAAACATATTTAATAAGCAAGGAACAAAAAGGTTTATTGAACATGTCGACACAGTAACTGTGGCTTTCGACCGCATGTACACATACTATTGTCATCCCTTAGATTCTCTTTTATAAAACAGAGACAACAACATGTATCAATACAAGTATAACGGCAATCGAAATCCACAGAGGTTGGGTTATTCACGACACACAGGCGGTAAAAGCTGGCAACGTCGAATATCGTCGCCGTGAGAATCCCCGCCGCAGTAGTAAGGAACATTGTCACTTACTTGACTATAACGTCTGACAAGTCATTTCTGACTTCTTTTTTCTTAGGATCGTATTCGGCAATCATCGGCCGCATATGGGGTTTCTGAAACAATACAAAACATTGGTATTAATATCAGAAAACTTATAAATTAGAGAGACTGCAGGGGTCAAAATCACAGTGACATAAAGCCGCATACATGCACAAGAAAAACACACCTGTCAATTAAATAGAGCAAAAAGTAAATTTATAGTTTTTATCTAATAATATGTGTATGAAAAGAAATCGCACAGCTGTATAGTTTTACTAACTATTAGGATATGCCTGTATAGTTTTACTAACGAGTAGAAAGGAGAACTGACATGTTTGTAGTTTACGTCTTGTGAAAGCAAGGAGAAAGAAGAAAAAGGGAGCAACGTGGTGGCTCCTTATTACCAGTCCTCTTTACTCCATAATAGTCAAATAATATTAGGTTCTTGTTTTTCTACATATACAGTTTTTCTAGCCAATCCTAGTATTATAAATGCAGAAGTTAGAATGGATGGATGTATAATTATTTTTTACCAAAATACTTCAGAACGGATCTGGATTCAATATGAAACGGAGATCGATAACGGTCTAGATTAGCACACAGGTTGCTCAGTTTTTTTTTTTTTCATTTAATGTAAAAGACAAAGTCGCTGTCGATAACCAGCGAAATACATTATGAAAAATACAACGTGTTTACAGCAGTGGTTTGCCTGTGACGTTCAATGACGAGTCGATTGCGGCAGGGGCACGCCTGCTCGCGTTCGCCACACGTGACCTGGCCGGGGCTATTTTGGTTGGATATAAATAACCAAAGTCCCGTGTACGAATGAGGCAAGTCGCAAATCTTGGGTACTGTGTTCGTATATACGTATTCAAGAATTTTAGCTATTTACAGTCCCAGTGCGAAAAATTTCATAAAACCGCTTTGAAAATCATCGATCAAAATTTTATCAAGTGAAAAACATTTTTTTGGTTTCTTTTACTTATATATTAAATAATTAGCTAAGGTACCATACAAGACTTAGAATAATACTAACGTTTTGTGTTTCTATAAGTAGGTAATACTAATACCATGCATGTAAATGGCAATACATTCTCGTCTATTTACTGAACATTTTCCGTTGAAAATTCAAATGTTAAAACTGCCTTCCCTTCCTAGATATGACTCACGGAGGGTTGAGTTTGCATGCTATTCATTCCCCTAATTTTATTTCCTCGGCTTTTTCTATTACAATTTTAAACCTTATTTGTAAAGGGCTAAAGTATTACGTTTCAGTATGCTTTCCAATGTACGCGATTGTATGCAAAACTGGAATTAACAGGTTCCGAATAATAAATTATACTGGAACCAGTTTTATATCGCAAGTCCATCTATTGTTCAGCAGCGATCCTGTTCGGGCACAATGACGAAAGGTGTTCAGTCTGCATAACTCTAATGGAGATTTCAAACAACTGATTAATTCTTCCTAGAAGTCCACGTGCACGTGGTGTGTTTGTAAATATGGTAAATATAAATATACATTCGCCTCAAAAATATCAAGGTTTTTTAATTCAATCATTTCTGATATATCCAATATGGATATAGGTATTCTAAAATATTTGTAGTCACACAATAACGTTTCAGTTAAAATAGTAATACATTTCGTGAGAGGAAGATAATAAGGAGGATAATAAGGAGTCTCGCGAGGACTTGTTTATTGTATCACTGGTCACGAGCCTCTAATAGATAGTGTACTTAGAATATATGACAACAAAAATAGCCATTGTTTGAGAACAACATATGCGCACTTGTATCTAAACCGTTTACGAAGGCTGCGAATGATATTCAAATAATAATCGCAAAGGTATATCGACACACCTCCTTACGTGATGTTAATTCAAATAAAGTCTGCACTATATAGTAATTGACGTGGTCACGATGAGCAAATATTGATGGCAATATTTTTACTTTGTTAACTATGTAATATTGAGCTATATGTGAATTAGTTTCGTTCATTTACTTAGTTCCTCTGTTCAAATATTAATTTATGTCCATTAGTTCATTGTCAAACCGAACACGGTAGTCCTAGCTCGATTTTTAGAACTTTGGTAATATTGTGCTTCTTTGTAGCAGTCCAATTACACTAAGTTTGAAGATGGCGGCACAAATGAAATAGAAAGTGACTTGCGCAATGCAGTTCTGTAGATAGGAAATAGGAAAATCAACGATCGCATTCATTTAATTCTCACTAAGTGTACGAAAGACAAGGACGAAAACATTTTTATCTAGACTGCATACTTTACATGCACTCTAGCTCCTGACCTCTTATGTGCGCCTGGTATATCTACCGCTATATTTTGCAAAATGCTTCTTTATTCTTCTATAATTTTGAAAATCACCGTGTTTCCAGAATGGCTGGGGGTCTTAAATGTACTGTGTCAGCAGATTCCCAGCAGAATTTTGGGCCATTTGGGGCCAATTTGTGTGCCCACAGAAATAGGCGACTAGGATCACATAAACTTGAAGTAGTATCGGGAAATTCTTTACCTGTGTGCATGCATATACAGTCCAATGTGTATTAGAAGAAAAGTTAAGTTTAAGGTAAAAGAGCTATCAATAAAAATGTTTTTGCTTTATTCTGAATATTTTAGCAATAGGATATTTTTTTAATGTTTGTAATCAAGATAAACAATCGCGAAACGATTAGAAACTATTGATTAGTTAGTTTGAAAGTAAAAGTTAACTATGCAATGGGAAAAAGGAAGATTCACTTTAGGACATGCGCTGTAAGCATTTCATGAAATTATTGAACGCTTAGGTTTCAATCTACCAGGCTATCAGAAAGTGAGTAGAGTTGTGGTCTGATTTTCCGTCGGTGTCGCCGTGCCGCCAACACAATCCATGTCAACTTTTCACAAACTTCAGAATTTTGTGAAAATTTAATAATATAGCTTTTTATTTCATATTTTTTTGTTAATTTTTTAAATATCTACATATACATGCATTATATTATAATACATCTATGAGATTTTGTATGGGTGTTTCAGCAGTGAAAACCCACGGTTAGAACGCACCTTTTATGTCCTGTTGTTTTTAAAAACATTTCCTAGCGGTAATTTGCGACGTATTTTGTTTTACTTTTGGCATTTGTTCAAAAGAAAAACAAACGGCGGAGAAAAATATTTTTAAGTCACATACTGTTTTATAACAGACGTTTCATAACGTTGTAAATACATAATAACTACCTAGAGTCAGCGTCTTTTCTGTGGTAAAAAGATATTGTCGTTGATTGAAAATGGGTAACTATAGATTCTCTCTCTCTCTTCTAGAGTCATACTCATGCATTTATTGTTTATTTCAGTGCAGTTAATCAATCTTCGATGATAGCTAGCACAATTTCGTCTCATTATTATTATTTCTATGTAACTATTATAATAATATTACTTCTACTATTTTTTACTTAACAATTGACACTGTAATAATTATTTAATAAAACAATCAATTATTTTGTAGACATTAACTAAATCTACCATTCTTAAGAAAATAACATTGCATTACACCCTTGTGCATGTTTACAAACGTGGAATATTTGAACATCCTGTATATGCTGCTTAATTTTTCGCGCATGCGTACTTGTAATTTTATCGTTCGTATTTTATGGTATCCTGATAGATGAATTTTGGAATGTCGTACATGGATGGTTATGGTAGACAAGTAATGGATGAGATTTTAATAGTTTTTTAATAGTAAATAATTGTCTAAATTGTCAAGGAACATCAACTTTATTTCAAAAACATCTGAATTAATATGAGAAACCATTTTTTTTAAGTAGTTAGTTAGTATTTTTGTTAAGTGTAAAACAATCGTAATTTTTACAGCAGCTTTTCTCATTAATCATCGAAGATGACGTAAATTTTTCGCGTTTGCTGAATTTATCAGTAGATATATTAGCACTGTTTACAATACATCCCGAAGTTTGTTATCAAGGTTCTTACATACGCGTAGTTAATTAGCCCATCACCTCATACGTTGAGATGAAATCATCACTAGAGCAAGCGATAACAGGAACATGTCTTATATTTACAAAATAAGTAATCAATATTCAAAGAGGTAAACTAAACCAAAATCTAGAACTAGCGCCAGCAATATACCCACGAGGAGGAAGCAAGGTTGCACTTGATAAAGTTACACGCAAATTCCCAATCACAATCATATAATTAAACGATGTTATTGATGATTGTGATTGCTCAAATTCTATTGAATGTGAGAAGCCGGATCAAAGTGATTTACTACTTTGTTAAACTAGTCACGAGGTATATCAGGGGGACGGCGTCAAGGTCTAAGGATTGATAAGCTACTGATGCCACGAAATACTTCCACTCAATGGGAAAGGTTGGTGGTTCAGATGAGCTACATGATTTAGTCCTTTTGGTTTAAAAAAGTAAGCATGTGATTTGTGTACAGATGAAGTTGAGTGAGGTTTATTGTTTAAAATAAATCCATTTTATACATAAGCATAAAATGGTTATTAACGATGGATCAGTAATAAATATTTAAGAACGCAACATTGAATTTTAAGCAAATTTTTGTGATGGGCATTGAGAAGTTTGGACGAGTTTCAAAATTCCGTGCGGGACAAGTCTAAATATATTTAGGTGTGGCTTGTTTGTACATAAGAAAATTTCGCTCAGCAGTGTCACGGCGAAGAACGCGACGGGCGTCGGCTTATAGGACGTCTTCCTTCATGGCTTTGCCAAGAAGTAAATATAAACCTACATACTATCTAGCTTCATAGATAACTGTAAGTCGATGTTGTCTATTGTTCTCCATTTTAATTTTATGTTTTAGAAGCAAACTTCATCCTACGCACTGTTGAACGTTGAACTATACTTGCTTGCGCGTTATTTTTTGGCGCGTAATTGATAAATTTAGCGAAAAACAATATTTATCTCTCAATTTATATATTATGAGTCTATTTATGTGTTGTTTTCTAAAATAGAAAGATGTTTACCCAGAAAAATTATTAATGGAATTTGATTGTTTCTATTACGGTACTAGGATGACACTATAAGAGTCTATCATAACTATCTTATCTAATCTAGTAAAAGATGTATCACCGAGGGAAATACCACACATTGTTGGGTTACAAAGTTTACGGAAGAATCGACTTTTGAATACCTAAGCTATTTTTGTATCTAGCAGGATTATTATCACTAACTAATTCTCACTTCGAAATATTGTAGTTTTATATTTGTTGTAACGTTGCAAAAGAAAATTAGATGTCACATTAAATTTAAGACTAGGTCGAGGTCTTCGTGAGAACGGAAGATAAATAAATGAGATCCGAAGATATAATGGCACGTTACGGTAGTTGGAGTTTGCAACCTTGTCCTAGCGGAAATCAACGTTTAGCACAAGGACGTTCTTTTCGACATCAATGTTCTTGTAAGGGATTCACTTGTAAGGGTATTGATAACCCTACTGAAGTGTTAAATATTGAAGTGAAAAAAACTATAAAAATTGCTGTACTCTTGACCCAATTTTTACTGTTGTGTACATTTTAAAAGTAATTAAACACAAAAATTATTATTATTTGGTTTACAGTCAACGTGAATAGTACGATGATGTTCAAACTTAAAGCAGAGTTCAAGCTTAAACTGAGTAACTGACTTATGTAGTTGGTTTCATAGTTGAATCAAGACATGGCATAGGTCGCTGGCTGTTGACTAACATCCTGTCATTCCGCATTGGTTTAGCGGCAACACTACCATTTTGGCTTGCGAGCCCGGAAAGGAATAATTTTGTTCTACGACAAGGCAACCCTACCGTGTGGTTCACTGCTTCCTGATACTAATGTAACTGTTTGACCAAGGCTAATATAATCAATGTCTGTAGTCTACGATCAATTTATAACTAAATTGATTCAACGCAAAATGAGTGGGACATGTACGTCGCAGTGTTGTTAAGCGTGTATTGATATTATTTGTCTCAATTTGTTTATATATTCTATTACTGGATGGCCAAAAAAGTTGACAATTGATGATGTAATTTTACTATTTATGTCGCGTCGTATTTGGGACGAACAATATCGTTATTTGAGAAGCTAAATGATGGTACTGACTGTATCTTTATACCTTACTTCATACCTTTCGTCATAGAAACTGTAGAAACGAGTGGCAAGTTCCATTAAATCTTTATGTTTAGTTATTAAAGTCAATCTTGAGCAATATGTTACTATTTAAACAATATTGTATTATTTTGCGAGAATTCCGGATTCCCTAAAGGAATGCCCTTTGTTTAAGATTATTGCTTTTACAAGTAATCACGTTTAATGTTTTTTTTGTTATATTTTATGTGTATATCTAAAGACGATGTATTAATGACGTATTATAAAAATAACGTTTTATTATGCCTTGATTAAAGTTTATATCAAAATTAATTTGAAAAGATAATTAAAAGATCACAATGTTTTTGACCACAACATGTTTTTGTAAATGTGTGTCAGTGCGAACACATTTTTCACGTATTTTCACGTGACGTAACCGTCTGGATAGTAGAACGCTGTGGCGCCAATGAGGGCAGGAGAAAGAGGGTCACCCTTGCGTGTAGAGGCATTAAAACTTTTATCAATGATTGTGATAATCGCTCCAAAAGGTTAATTTTTAATACATAGTTAATAAATTTAAACATTGATGTTTTAACACAAACATCGAAGTTATCAGCAACAGACGGAAATTTACGAAAACCATCAGTTTTTTTAATAATTTCGATAATACGAAAAATGAACTTGTCAATATATTTTTAAGATAAGAACTGACGTCACCTAATTCAAAAAGTTTTTGGATTAGCTTTAGGAGTTTCATTTGTTAAAATTATAGCTATTAGCAACAAATTGAAAATTATTATATTAGCTCTAATTTTCTGCTGTATTATTGGGTTTTACATCTTTCAACGGCGACTCCGTCCGCGAGGAATTAAAAAAATGTCTTCTTCCAGACTACATCTACATATTTATGTTCTACATCCATCCATCTAAACTTTCGTATTTATCATATTAGTAAGATTAGCTAAGGTTTTATAATTGTGCAACCAAACAGTTGATAGGGCTGCGAAACAATCGACAATCGCACAACAGTTATGCGATAGATTAATCAAAAGTGTGCGCCCGCGCTAACATATTTTTGTTGAGACGACAAGATTGAAATTAACGCCGTGTCTTTTAGGAAAAGTCGTTGGTGAATTTCAAAATACAATCATATTATCCAATGTAATTTATATTCTACATCTATCGTACGTACTCGTAGCCTTCAATGGCGAATCATAAACACTTTATAGGACTATTAAAGATTTATTGTCATCGACGTAGCGAAGCTGAATAATTTTTTTTACAGTGTCCACAATGACGGAATCACATAATGATAGCGAGATATCGCAGTATTGCTTTATAACAAGCAATACACTTATCAAGTCTGATAATGTCCACGTATAATAGTCCTTGGTTATAAATTACCAACTGTACCGTGAAAATTAAATGCTCAACCATTGCAAAGTTATCGATATATAAAAATGATATACCAATATAAAGCCCGCTATAGACGCTCAGTTTGAGGATTTTAACTGACAGTTGAACTGCTCAGTTAATGTTTTGTTACACGCACAGTTTTAAGTTTAGTTTAAACTCTTAGTTATAAATGAACGTATATAGCGGTCTTTAAAGTTTCAAACATTTCGATTATAATTGTTACATTCAACGAGTAATTAAAAAAAAAATTAAAAACTAGATTCGTGTTCATCGAAATTTACTAATTGTAACTTTAATTATGACTCTAGTTATCACAAAGTTAATAGACCTTATCCTAGATATTTAAAAAATATATATCTATATGGTGAAGGAGTTTGTATAGTTTTATAAAGAATAAGAAGAAAAATGTCAAGTGTCACAAATAAAATAAGATAGTTATGGATTACTAGTATTCTTTTACAAAAACCTATTTTAATCTTCTAAAAGTACATAAGAGCGCCCTAACTGGGGTCAGGAGCCCAAACAGTATAATACTAATAAACGTCAAATTACGTATGAAAAATGAAACTGTTTTGAATAGATCAGAACTGCGTAAGATTTTCATGATAAGAAACTGCGTCATTAATTATGTCTGTCTGTAGCTGTAGCCCTGGTCAGTTTTAACCAGTTATTGTTTCCAATCATACTTCGCATAACATGGGACGTCCCAAGAGTCATTACTAAATCACGAATCGTTTATTCTATCATTTATCGCACGACGCGACAAATATGATTATATCTTTTATCGTTTCTATTGCACTACGACAAATATGTTTCTATTGTTATATGAGTTAAAGATCGTGAAAGCTTGATTAAAATAATTCATTCTCTATAATAAATACTAAACAAGTTTTAGCAACCTTAAAATAGATATTACTAGCTTTCGCCCGCGTCTCCGTCCGCATGGAATTAAAAAATCAAAAGTGAGTTGCCTATGTGTTCTTCCAGACTATCCTCTACATCTATACCAAATTTCATCGGAATCTGTTCACCCGTTTAGGCTACAAGCTCTAAGAAACATCCATCCATCTAAACTTTCACGTTTAAAATATTACTATGAAGCATCATGATGTAGGAAACTCTCTTATTTCGCTCCTTACTCTTTTATACATCGTGATTTTCACAGAGTTGCTTGATTACCATGTCAAATCTTTTCCACTGCCGAAATACTTATTTAAAATGCTATCTTTGTTTTTTTAAAGGGAGTCAGTATATTTTTCGATAGAGGTTTCTATTGAATAGGTTTTAAAATAGTTTTATAGCATTTTGTATTATAGCGAAATAAATAATTAATAATTAAATTAAACGACTTGAAACTGCTATTAGATGGATATTTTTAATGACATTTTAATGTAAAAAATACATTCACTGAGAAAACTTCTACCGATGTTTTACAGATTACAGAGTAATAAAAAAGCGATTTGCCTCTGTTTACGCGTAACTATTTCGCGGGTGGAACTAGCACGTGTAAAATACTTCTGATCTGAACTCAAGGCGGCGTGTAACAAATAGTAAGAATGTAAGTGTTTTATGTATAAGCATGTATGCGTGTACTTGACCGCATATGTGTCACTTCCGAGTAATCTTGCATAGTATTGCGTGCGAGAATTTATTTATCTTTTTATTATTTTTAAGCTAATTCTGCACATGAATTTAGAATCCGTATTTAGAAATATGCTGTTTCACCAGTCTGAACTATGTACGTCTAATGCGTCTTTGTCATGTCCAATGCGAACTTGAAATTCAAATACAACATGAAATGCTAATACGTGACTGAATATACGTGATGAAATATTTATTTGTGTTATTGCCAACGATATAAATAAGCCTATGGAAAGTCATTTTAAAATTTGAAATTCAATTTATTCTGATTAAGGTACGAATCTTTGTATGGAAATAAATCAAAGTCAGTAATCTATATATTAAAAAGCAGGACAGAGGAAAGTATAAGACTTAATAATCATCATATTCCTCCTTATCCTAGGGTTGGCGCAACAGGTTTTTTTCCTCCACATAACTATCATACGTCATCTCAGTCATCACTCCCTTCTTGGTCATGTCTCCTTTCACGCAATACAGCCTTCTCTTTCTACGTCTACTTCTACCGGTGTACCCTTCCACACTCATAACTTAATAATAGATACTGATTTATACCTTTTTTGTTCATAATCTTTCAATAAGTGAAAACGAAAATTTATTAATATATTGCACTCTATCACTGCGCGTATAAATAATATGTGTGTTTATTATTTGTAACACAGGAATCGTATCATAATAAAATACAGAGTTTATCAACGTTTTACTCTACGACAGCCTTACAACAAAAAGTTAATCCGTAAGCCCTCAATAGCTCGTCACCCGAATGATAACGATAAAAAATAAAAAAGACCGCGAGCCATAGGTTGAAAACCACTGGCATTGTCGTTACGTGTATGGTTACCTTAATGTATACGAATGGTAGAATAAAACGAGACGGCGGGTAAAGGCCATGCAAACGTCACGTGGTTGCCGCATGCCCCATGTCGATTATGCTCAATCTATACACGTTCTAAGGCAAAAAAAAATCGAACCAAACTCACAACCATTGTGACCATGACAATGACAATAACAAAATAATGAATGATCTGTGCAAAGCCAAGTAACAATTAATTATAGCCTCTCTATATATAGTTAACAGCAGAATTACTTGAAAATTGACATAAACACCATTCAGTGCAAAATAAATTACTGACAGATACTGTTCAAGTCTCACAAAGATCTAAGTAAATTGATTACTCAGATTAGACTTTTAAACTCCTCGTGGATGAAGTCGCGGGAATCAGCTAGTTTTTGATAGACAAAAAGACTTTTAAAATTGTAACAAAAAGTGTTGATTTGGTTCTTGTAATAAAACGTTGCTTAAACAATGCTTGTTAAATGTCAATTCCGTATATTACCATTTTCACACAATGCATCATTCGTGTCGTCAGCTTTCTCACTGTGGTTGAGCGTATTTATAAACTTAACTGCAGTGAATGTTGACACACGTACTGTGAACCGGTTGAAAGTGGTTCTAAGTGTGAACAAAACGTCAATTGCAAGTACAGCACATTTGCAATTCATCAGAGTAAGCTAAAATGGCTATAGAGAAATTGTATTTTGATCGACTGTGATTACAGCGAACCATCTTTGCCACGGTTAATTATCAGTAGATAAAAGGTATTAAGTTATCATTAAACTAACGTCTATAAATCTTTGCCAAAACCAAATTACAATAAAGTATAGCTATGATATATGAATCATACTAATATTATAAATGCGAAAGTTTAGATGGATGGATAGATGTTTGTTAGAGTTTGTAACCTAAACGACTGATGAAACTACTTCATGAAATTTGACATAGATGTAGAGGATAGCCCGGAGGAGCACACAGGCTACTCACTTTTGTTTTTTGAATTCCACGCGGACGGAGTCGTGGGCAAAAGTAAACGATAATGTGATGTAGCATTTGTTACAAAATTTAGATATTCGCGCTGCGCTAATTATATACCATAACAGACATAAATGTTACTGTCACAATTCCGTTTATTGCGGAAAATATTACTTTTCCGCGAAGTAAATTTCCGATTAAATAATATATATCAAACCTTGGAAATTAAAAAAGTAGATAAATAAATTCATAAAAAGTTATCAGCTATCAACAAGATGCTTTTTAATATAAAAATCCATATAATATACAAAGAACAATGATGGATTGGAATGTAGTCTCTTGCAGGCTAAGTAAACTATTGAACCAAGTGTAATTAATAATATTTTATCTTGACTGACATAGCTTTCTTACTCTAATAATGATTTGTTTATTAAGAAACCAAATTAAATTGAAATATTAGTGAAGCAGTCACCAAAGCTAAAAGGTTTCATCAAAATTGATAAAGAATAATATTTAGATTAGTCGTTGCCCGCGACTTCGTCCACGCAATATTCAGATAAAAAAGTAGCCTATAATATGCACGTCTATGTCAGCTAGCTTTCATTGAGAGACCGGTCGAAATCGGCCCAGCCGTTTCGGAGATTACCCGGAACAGACGCGCCTTGCGCACAGGCAGATTTACAGACAGACAGTTTTTAATACATCATCTTCCCGAAATCTGGAATTTTTCTATTGATATTACAAACAGGCGCTCCAATTTTATTATATGTATAGACTTCGTAGTTATTAAACAAGTGACGACGCCCTTAGTCTAGATGTATGCTCAAAAAGCTTAGATCTTTCAGACCGAAATACATAGATGTATCAGCAAATACTCAGTAACCACATATTTGCGAACAAAAACGTTTTAATTCTAAAATATGTCGTGCCAATTCTTTAAAAATCTCTCTAGGTGATATATTATTTTGATAGAGGCAGTTGTTGCCCTTACTAATTAAGAAAGAAAATCTTGTTTCTGCCTAACCACAAATATACCTAATGCGAGTGATAATATTTTTAATAGCAATAAATATTTTATATTACGTGACATACGTGTAATGAAATTCTGTAAGAATTCTACGTCGCAGACAACACTCATTACTCAATATAATGGAAATTTCTTCAATAGTTTATTACATTACGATGTTAACCAATATTAGTCAAGGTAATAATATCCGATAAAATCTTTCCCGAAAATGATTCAATGATTATTTTATTAAAAAGAATAAAAACAAAGCCGAAGTGAAAGATTAAATAATGAAATAATATTGTCTCGTGAAGAATTAAAAAATTGAAATCATTGCAATGAATCGGTATAATAAAAGTGTTGAAAGAAAAATTATTACTTTTAAAAATCTCTGTAAAGAGAAAAAGGGGCATGACTAGGATTTCGGCAGTGGAAAAATACTGTTATACTCAGTTACGTACAAAGAGGAAAATTATCAAACAAATTACATATTCCAATAATACTATTTATACCCTTTAATGCCGTTGAAGTACAAGGTTAAATATACGAATTTTAATACGGATTAAATTAGTTTTACGGTTTCGTTTTCACCAAATTACGGATACTTGAAGTTTTAATTGAAAAAATGTACATTTTTCTAAATAAAATAACGACTTATTACTTTTTGTTACGTTGGTAATTCCCATTCCCATAACAGTTAAACAGTGCGTCCTGAATACAGTACTCATTTCGAATCGACCTAGGAGTGGCTGGACTCGGCGGCGCCAGCATGAATTATGTTTTGTTGTCATGAAACTGTGTGCTTACAACGCTGTTAGATGTTCTATAATAATTATATTGAAAAAAAAGTTAACAATAAAAAAAAATTACATTCTATACACGACTTTACTATGCACTAGCTCTTCCCGTTAAACTTCATCCACCTGAAATTATAAACGACAGACAGACAGACAAAAAATTTAAATGCGATTGTCGTTACCAGCAACGCAAATACATCATCTTCCCGAAATCTAGAATATTTCTTTTGGTATTACAGACACTTCGATTTTATTAAATTTATAGATTAGTATATATAGTATATAGTATAGATAAGATTTTCAGAGAATCTCAGAAATTGTGGATTCATATTTCTCTAACCTCTGCATAATTTAAGCATAAATAATTTTGGTATATAAAAAATAATAGTTTGTCTATAGTTTTGTTGTCTAATAGTTGATCACACAAAATTCAGTACTACTGTATAATTTGAAAGAACAGTATTTATTTTTTTTAGAAATCCTAAAGACTAAAAGGCTACTGCCTAGAATTCTAAAAAGTAATATAACGAACAAGTTTTTAGTTGGTACTATCATAAAAAAGGTAAACTATTATTAAAAGTATGGAAAGACGTATTAATTTTGTAATATAATAAATGTGTGTACGCGGTAACGTTGTTGGAAACCAGAGTGTAATAACAAGGACAGATTCGAGTTATCTTATCGTTGTACGAGCCTCAAATTAATCGATGGCTTTGTTAAGTTATGACCGTGTCCGGATTTTTAGCGGTCTATAGAGATGTATCATGTACTAAAATGAAACTGCGTAACACCTGGACAAGAAAAAACCAGATTATATTTTTAGGAATAAGCATGTCCGCATTTATTTCATGAAGGAAGGTAGTTTTTATTATCTTTCCCTTAATTATCTAAATTCTAAACTATGTAGTTTTTATGTTGAATTTACATACTTTACGAATAATTTAAAATTATCAATTTTTAATTTAATTAAATTTAGACAAAAATGGTGCTAGAATTACGAGTAAGTGGTGATATTAGTTTTAATCACATACGTAATACGTCACGTTAAAGGTAACGCGTTTAGGATTTCCCCGTGGTCTATATTGTCATTATTGTCTATTATTAAGGTATAAAGTTACCTTAACTTAGTATTCAATAAGTGTTACTTAGTGGTTAGAATTTTTTGTATAAATAAAGACGTGTATTTCCTTAATATAAGAAAAATTACAACGAATATGTTACTGACAGTTCAATTATTAGTTTCATAACAAAAAAAGAAGAGACCGGTAGAGGTAGACCTAGAAAGGGATGGATGGATTGCGTGAAAGGTGACATGATCAAGAAGGGAGTGATGACTGAGATGACGTATGATAGAGTTATGTGGAGGACAAAAACCTGTTGCGCCGACCCTACGGGAGTAGGATAAGGAAGAAGATGATGAACAAAATTATTAATGTAAATATATTGTGTTTAAATAATTTTTCTAGTATGATAATGATGTATGTATGAATGATTGTGTTTACGAAACCACAAAACGACTGAACGGATCTAAATGAAAGACTAGTGTGATCATAAAATAAATATCACTCATGTAATGCAATATCTTGGGTGTTTTTTAAATTTATAAGTAAATCATATGATTTTAATATATTATTAAGCCTGAATGTGATTTATAAATATGATTCCAATTAAGTAATTAGGAAAAGATAAAAAGGCTATCAAGTGATTTCGGAAATCTTACTTAATACCTGTAAGAGGTTTACAATGACCGCGCTAAATTGAACTCAGACGAGGAGGTTAATAAAAACATTTAATTTAAAATAAAAAATGGTAAAAGTTCATCCGGGTTTAGGCTGAGCTCATCGACAGTAAACTTTCAATTAGTACATGATTAATTCGAAATAACTTTTAAATGTAAAAGTCGAGGACAAATCGATGTATAATTAGTTTTAAGTACTTTGTTTCAAAATCGCAATTCTAAGTACTTTGTTGTTATAAAAATTCAGGCAAAAAAGGCAATTAGGTTGAAGGATTTTATAATACCGCGATTCATATGTTCGTTGCACACGCGCCACCTAACATTCACATAGTATCTTGTTTTCTGTAGAAGTGGAATTGTCTAGGATATTACCTTGGCTATAAATTTCCTTGTATTCTTAGTACTGGAATTATCATAGAATTATAATTAACTGAAAATATTTCTAATACCTAAACGTGCGAATAGTCATAGTTTTATATACTCGTAAGTTATAATAGATAAGGATTTAGAATTGAAGCAACGTCTGGTAGTTTTCCTTTGGCAAATTACTGACTTCCTACTTACGTATTATCTGATACTTGAATATAACCACTTAAAAGAATCGATTTTGGTCTACTGAAAATTGCGATATATATATATTTTATCATATTTCTACGAAAGAATATTATCGATAAGTTTACTTTGGCGTTATTAAAAATGTTATTGTTTTACTCAATAAATGTTTCGTAACATCTAATTATTCTACATAAAGTAATCTGAAAATTTTAAATAATAAAATTGTTATTCGAACGCAACATACCTGTAGTTTGTGGTTAGATTATTTCTGATAACATCTAATCGATTCCAATGGTAAAAGTCAAGGGTAATAAATTTCTAATGAACTAAACGATATGAAACCAACAATTCTTTGGTTCGATTCCACAACTCCAAGAAATCGATAATAGAAAGAGAACATTTTATTGTTCTATTTGTTGTAGTCGAAAACAAATCCCAATTTTAAAATTCATGAATATGAAGCTCGTCATAATTAAAGAAAATATTTTAAAAAAGAATAACTTAATAGTTCCACCGTAGTTTGTTGCGAACATCTCGTAACGTCGGTCAATACGCACCACAATTAAATCGTTCAATTTCTAAATATTTTATACTAATCATAAAAAGTAACGTTACACCAAGTTACTTTTCACTACTTTATATGCTACTTTATATACACGTTTCATGTTAAAGCCAGCTACACTATAGTTTTAACTGTAGTTTAAAAATGTTTATAGCAATAACTGCGAACAGTTTAACGGAGAACCCAAAGTTGCGTACCCATGTCCGGTTTAATACACTCTGATTGTATATTTAAAACTAAAAGCCGCTAAAACTAAGCTAAGTGTAGCCGGCGGAAGCTTAAGTACAAATTATTTTTAACTAAAATATTTCAGTATGGCATTAGATTTGAGTTCAAATTATTATTACATTTGATGAGAATAATATGGATGAGATGATTCTTGGCTCATATAACTATCGCCTAGAAAAACATCGTGGCCTTGTTCCATTTT
>LD688961.1:649363-662247 GCA_003118335.3 Papilio memnon
CCATCCATCCATCCATCTAAACTTTCGCATTTATAATATTAGTTAGATTAGTTAGATTAGATTAGTTAGATAGTTAGATATTAGTATAGATAATATTGTAAGTTTTTTTTATATAACTTTAATCTATAACTATATGGTAAATACGGCAAAAAATAGATAAATAAGTCCCAAAAACGACTGCCTAAAAATATAATTTCTTGTCCGATTTGTGTTACCAAGGCTAAGGAGTAATTGTGGATTATTTTTAATATTGAATAAACTAAATAAATGTAATAAATACGTCAAGTATAACTAAAAAAGTATAAAAAAGCAAAGCTCGTGATAGCTAAAAAAATGGAAAGTAGGTAAGGTAGAGAGCCCAAAAATCGCTAATGACCCAGTAATTGATAGTTTTAAATTTGGTGCATCATAATAGGGTATTCGAAAACTTAATTGGTGCTTATAATATACTAGTTGTTCCCTTGCGGCTTCATCCGCGTGAAATTATAAAAAAAATATTTAATTGTTTACCTACATTTGTCAAATTATCAATAGCAAATGTCAAAATGACCTGACACGATGATAAACCATGGCAATCTTGCTTCCTTGATGTTGGCAGCAACTTATGGTCTCTTTCCCACATGAGGATTTTTATCCAAAATATTTACCCCCTAAGTTTAATGGCGTGAAAATATATAGCCTAAAGCGTGACGTAAGTGTAGGGCTTTTTATTAAAAGAAAGAATTATTCAAAAATATGTTGTAATTGCTGACATCTTAGGCAACAAAGCAGTGTGTGTTTATATTATTATATTAGTACAGATTAGTAGAACTATCTGTTTTTCGTATTTAAAATTCACATCCGTGATATCTTTTCATAACACTTATTTATTAATATATTTGTAAGAAGAAAAGTGAACAAGATTATTGCGCTTTAATGACACTAAACTGTCAATTACCTTACATACAGAACTTGTGTTTAAATAATACAACGTATAAGTTCGTTGAAGTCTTTTCTTTTGAAATGATCTAGATAAAGCATCAACATTGATTGTTAACAATGATAAAAGACATCGATATATACATTTTCTTGGAATATTATAACGTCTATATTGTGGATAAGATATTGTAGCTACTTCATGTAGCGCATAAACTCATATAACAACCTTGTGGTCCACTACAATTTATAAGCTATTGACTTTTTGTCACTAAACTCATCGCGGCTCGAGACTTTATTTTAAACGATTCATAATATATATGTACTTAAATTGTTAATAATGTTTTATTAATGCACGTACGTCCCACAATGAGTTCTCATTGAAACCATATTGAACCATTTAACAAGCCCATCCATTTCGTCATGACCGAAAAGCGATCATTTTGTAATTCTAAAAATAGAATAGTGCTCTTAAAATCAACTCTTTAGTATGGAATCGCTGCGGAGTGTATGATTCACGTTCTGGTTCTAACATGGGGCTTTGATATGTATAGTTAAACTTGTAAAACTAATACGTACGACCGTAGTCATGTCTTTCATGCCTTTTTCACAGTTGTACATTTAAATAAACAATGTTAGAGCGTTTAAGGCGCGGGTGCGGACAACAAGCTGGAGCGGGAACGGATTGTCTGAGAACCCCTTTTTGAATTTGTGTGTATATGTGTAGACAAATTGTAGGGGGCGCCGTGAAGCATGCGCGCGTGTGTGTGTGGGTAACACGCGGGCCGAAAGCGGACCGCGGAGGGGCGACCGCGGGGTGCGGGAGGCGCAAGCGCGGTCGCGGCGAGCGACAACCCAATGGAAATTTCCATTGCCCCAGCAAACGGCGAGTTCTTAATTTTAGTGTTCAGACATAGGACCGAGCGAGCGAAGCGATCCGCAGCCGCCACCGCCTGTTTTATACTCTTCGCACCGATTTAGAGGCCGTGTGCGCACGTCGCGTCGCGTCGTTGCGCCGTCGGCGCGAGCGCAAATTTCGGTTTCACGCTTCAGTTGTAAACGTTTTAACAAAAAAAAAAACGAATCCTAAAATAAAATGTTGTTTCTCTTAACAATTTGTTAAACTGTATTTTTCCATGTCATTTATCTTAAATATTCAATCAAACTTGTTACAGTTTACAAGTATTTCCAAAATTTATATCGAATAGACCTACGGTGAAGTATGCCATACATTTACCTAACCCAAAGCCATTGAGAAAATTATTGGAACAATATTATCAGTGTGTAATACAAGGATAGCTATTGTCCGAAGACTTTCGCAGAAGTAATCACCATGGCGTAATGCGCATAAGTTTCGTTTTAATGCGGACATAAAATGAACAATGCATACAATCGAGGTGGGATCGGCGCACTACTGCGTTTGAGTATTACATATAACTCAGTACACGAGACGATGTAAGACAATTATTTTACCGAGGCTGGTTACAATAGCTACATCGCTTTATGCTCTTTAATTGCCGCCTCCATTAAAGAGTGTTTTTATCTCAACAAAATAATTACCTATTTCAAAGACAATTCAAGCCATCTATGTCGTCAGTCTTGTGTTATTAAAATTACTTGACGACTGGGGTAGAGATTATGAATGTATAGTAAAAAAAACTTATGTTTTTATTAGTTTAATTTATGGTGAATGAAATATGTGAATTTCAAAATATAGTTACTTTAGAATGAGTAACTTCGTCGTCTTGTTTGAAGCATCGTAATTAATAGGATTAAAGATTTATCTTGCAAAATTTACGTTTCAAACATACGGTAGTCTACGTTTTTATGGTATACCAGAGGTATATTTCGATGTTCCAACGTACAGTAAATATTGAGGTTAATATAGTCAAACTAACAAATTTGAACACGTTATTAACAACATATAAATATGCCGAAATGAAGTAACTAATCCGGCCAATTACCATTTAACTTAATTGAAGTAAAAATTTCGTTTCACATTATTAATAACTAAAACTGATTTTAAAAAGCTATTCTTTAATTAGCTGCTTCAATATCAATTAAATCATTAATCTTGTATAGACGGCAAAGTAAAATTTTAAAGTAAAAGAATCATTCTTAAGAAATACTTAAAATCTTCTAGAATGAATAGAAGCTGTAAAAGGATGTTTATATTTTTGTTGCGCAGCAGGTCAAATAATACGAAGCAATTTTAGTATTATGCCAATTGCCATTCATTGTGTCAAATAACTCTAATGAAAAGGAAGAACGTAGTCACGTTACTGAATTGTAACAAGAAAGTTTTCACTTTGTAAACCACTTGTAGTATACAGAAACTAGCCTTTAACATTATTGGTTAAAGAGGTTACTTATAAGTTTTAAGTAAAAAAAAAACGAACCATGATTTACATCTATCTATACTATATCTGTACTAATATAATAAAGCGTAAACACGCACTTCTTTGTTGCCTAAGATGTCAGCAATTACAGCATATTTTTGAACAATTCTTTTTTGAATAAAAAGCCCTAAACTTATGTCACTCTTTAGGCTATATATTTTCACGCCATTAAACTTAGGAGTAAATATTTTGGATAAAAACCCTAATGTGGGAAAGAGACCATAAGTTGCTGCCAACATCATATATCAATAAATTACAAAAGTACCGCAATACTATTCTAAGATATTTTATTCTGCCTCTCCAAATTAATGCATTGATTTAAATTAAATAATTAATATTGATTTGGGACTTTCATCTCGCTAGCAAATCAATCATTCTATTCGAATAAACTATATGACGTCATCTTGTAACACTATTTTATCCACAATCGATTGTTTACTCGCCCTTCGGTAAAATATCAGTAAATATTTCAAAATCTGATTCACTGGAATTGTCCGTTTATAAATATGTAAAAAGTTCATACACAGTTGATAAACGAAATTGAATTGAAACTTGAACATTTAGTTACTTCGCGGCAAAAGTTGCTAAAGAAATTCAGAGATTACATAGAGAGAGATTCAAAAGAATATTGCTAAAAAGCAATATTGAAAATTCGGGACTTGCAATGACTGCAACCAACCATTTATGTTATTTATTGAAATTTAACATTTTAGAGACTGATTAATTCCGATTAAGATTATGGCAATTTTATCGCACGTGAAATAAATTCTGATAAGTACAAAACGCCATTTGACGCTTCCTTAATGATTGATCATGATAGCCGTTATAAATAGACGTGTGTTGATGTTTACCAGATTTAATCTGCTGATAATGTCATCAAAAAAGGCGAAAAATTATTTGTCATACGTCGTTTACTCAAGCGAAATTTAAAGGAGTTAAATCTTGATTAAAAAATGCTTGTCAAGTTTATCACCGTGGATAACACGCTTGACTCAAATTGAAGTCCAAGGAAAAATTCTCGCTAACATCAACATGAAATTTTGTAATCAAAAAATCGCTTTCTGAAAACGAATTTAGGACCTTACTTTGCTAATCTTCAACGCGTGTATTATCAGTGTCTACCTCGTTGAGATAATTTAAAATACTTCCGTATAGTCTAGTATTTTAAAGCTTTTATGCAATTATTCTGTTATTAATATATATATATTTTTTTAAGTTTTTGTGTCCAAACGCGATGAGAAAATAACATTTTTTTCTGGTAGACTTTTTCACGCTTTTCACTCCTTTTGTGTTATCAACTAAGCGTTACTAAAATATAGTAACTAAAACTTTCTACCAAATTAAAATGTAACAAATACAGGTAAGCCCCTCCTTACCTACACCTCCTTTCACATAAGGATATAAATATATATAAAGTACTGTATTATGTAATACAGTACATATAAGGATAAATTAATATTGAAGTATATAAAATTCTGGCGTATAAGTTGAGAAGTAAACGATCACAAAGTGATATCACTAAACGCACAGCTTTAAAAAAATTGAAAACATTATTGAAGTAACTGTAAACTGTAGTCGTGATGCAATTAATTCCACCTGAAAATGTATCGCCAAAGGAAAACTCGTGTAACAAACATTTAATTGAACGTCGAAGTGTTATCGTTACGTTTATTCCAAGTAGAATTTAAATGAGCAAATCGCATGAAGTTTAATTGATTCGCGTATTCTTACATGAATATTTTAGAACTTTGATAGTTAATATCGATAACTGAAAATACTAGTCACTTCATAGCGTATTGCAACACGAGTTTTTGAATGTAAAATGAAAGTACAGTACACGAAATATCTCGCATACTCACTTCACAACTTTACATCCACAAGTAAAACGCGCAGCTTCACTTTAAATATTTTTAAATTAAAGCTTTTTGAAAATAATAGCGATTTCGCAAATTACATAAAAACAACTTACCTTAAACACCGCAGGAGCTAACGGTATCGCAGCTTGATTGTGAAGATGTTTTTTCGACATTTTGGCTTCTTTTTCGTTCCAGGTTTAGTATAATATAAATTAAAATATTTTATGGAAATAACGTATTGATCACAATTTAAGTAGATATGAAAAAAAAATTTAACCACGCCGTGCTACTGAAAACGTCTTGCGATCTACAGATCGTCGACGTTTAAAATTGCATTTAACAATATTTTCTTCCAAAATAAAAAACTTTTACTTGCGCGAAAACTTTTTACATCGAATACTTTTGTTTTTATTACAATTTTCGTAAGGTTTAGACGTGATATTTGAAAATTTAAAAGTTTACAAGTTGAAAAGTCGCGTCCGAGCTAGCACGTCGTGCAAGTGATGCGGCCTGGTCGGTAATGAACAGTTGGATTGGTTGGGGCGCGTTCGAACTAACGACACGACACACCGACACACAGTGCGCGAGCAGAGGCGAGCAACATGCCGTGACGCGTTTTCGTTGTCGTTCGCGTTACGTCGTCTGTGGGCATTGTGTGAAGCCGCCGCGTCAAGTTGTCGGGTACGGCGCGCTCGGCACCTATGCCCTGCGACTCTAGCTTTACCCTAAGGTCACTTACTTTACGCGACCCCTAACTACCTCATGAGAACTATGTTAGATTATCTTTTTTTTATAAATTAAACAACAATTTTTGTACAACTAAGGAAATTTAATTTAGGACCTATTTCACATTACGGTTGAAGTTCAAATTATTTATCAAATATTTATTCTCGCTAGTTCTGTTTGCAAAATTCTTTTATCAATAAACTAGTTATTTTACTTGTTTTTTCTTAATCGCAAAACACCGCATGCTTATTTTCTAAGACAAAGATGAAAGGCGCTTAGTATCGTGCCTCTATAGATTCATTTAATGCTAAAAAAGGTGTAACAATCTTGGGCACCGCTCTACATTCATAAAAGCTTTTAAAAACATGAGGCTTAAATGTATTCTTGGTTAAGTTATAATCTTATCTAGTACAGTAGAGCTATTTCCTGTGAGCAGAAACATAGCCGATAACCTAACTACATATGTATGCATTGACGTTGAATACAGTTTGCAAATAACATTGTTTAGTTTAATTTACAGAAATATACTATAAATATTATTAACCGGCCAATAGAAGAAGTAGGAGAAAAAAAAAAACGTTTGAGTAAACCAACCAACTCTAACTTAACTAATTATGTTAAATTCTCGCTGTCCTAATAGTCCATGTTTTATTTCCTAGTATTTTTTTATTGATGTCTAGCTTTCGCCCGCGACTCCGTCCGCCTGGAATTAAAAAAAAAAGCAAAAGTGCCTAGCCTATGTGTTCTTCCAGGCTATCCTCTACGTCTATGCCAACTTGCATCGAGATCTGTTCAGCCGTTCGGCTATAAACTCTAACAAACATCCATCCATCTAAACTTTCGCATTTATAATATTAGTAAGATTGCACAGGGATATTTACTTTGATAAACTTTATGGAGAAAAATAGCGAAAACTAAGTTAAACAGAGATAGTTTTGCTAACGGTACTAAGTAGATGAACGCTGGATGCGGTTTGTGGAAGGGGGAATCGGCAAACCTCCGTATATTAAACACCTGTAGGTATACAATGGTATTAACTGATGGATCATTCACGTAAAGCAACTTGTTTTAACTTGTTCTAAACCTTCAATTATGATAAAAGTGTGTATTATATGTTCCAATTTCCTAGTATACGAGTACGTCTACCTGAACAATGTTCTGGAAACATCGAACAAGTGAACAAAAAAAATCCCTCAACAATAGCCCCCTTTTGGGGCTGCTTAACAAATGGAGCTCTCTTTTATATTGTTTCCCGTTTCTAAACATTACTGGTGTAAACAGAGACAGCAAATGTTTTCGTCCTTTTTGATGAGTGTAACAATTATCTTATCACAGTCAGCTTAGTCTAGCTCCCATTTCAATTACAAGCTAGTCAAAACATTAACTTATTTAGGACTTCCTGCGTAGAACTAATATATAGGTATTTATGGAAAGTAGCGTTTAATATGTTTTTAACGATCTGTGGCATATTTGTGGCGCCTTGAAATAATAGTCCTGTAAGTTTAGCATCAATAAACACGATGAAACAATAGGCATAAGATGTCATTAAGTGTGACGAATTTTCCGCTATAAACACGATACGATCTAACTTGTATACCAATGTACTTATCGAATTCAGATTCATAACTAGCAACCTTTAGACATTAAAATCTCAAGTCGTAAATCATACTGCTCGATATGGTATGTATACCAGGTGTGTACACCTAGCAAAAATACCGTTGACAATTTTAAAATCAAATTTAAAATAAACAAAATTATTAAAATACTAATTTTCGCCCGCGACTCCGTCCGCGTGGACTTAAAAAAAACAAAAGTAAGTAGCCTATGTGTTCTTCCGGACTATCCTCTACATGTATGCCAAATTTCATTCACACCTGTTCAGCCGTTTAGGCTACAAACTCTAACAAACATACATTCATCTAAACTTTCACTTTTATAATATTAATAAGATTCCTTCTGAATAAAAATGATGTATTTTTAGTACCATATGAAGTCTGAGAAAAGGGAAATTTCATTTTGTGCAATTTAAAATAGGGAGGATTATTTAACTTAACTATGACAAACAATTCGTAAAACAGAGGCTTAGAGAAAACGTACTTAACCCTTAATTTGGCAAAGTATAAAATGCAGTAAAAAGCTTTTTTATTTTATTGTAATTGAAACACAAAAACTCTCAAAAAGAAATGATTAAAAATTCTTATTTTTGTACTTTTTATGTATGCCAGGGAATACATTGTCAAATTAAGGGTTAAAGTACCATTCACTACGTAGATTTGTCAAAATGTAAACCTTCAGCATATTTTAATGGTGATGACATATTTTTTTCTTCGCGTATCAAGTGTCAGATAAATTTTACCCATTTTATTATGACTTGTATAATATTTGGCAAGAATTAAGTGACTTCGTGTTTATGCTCACTACTGTGGATTTTCGTACGAAACATTTGTAATAGATATCTCACTCTCTAGGAAAGAATAAAAACACAAATACGTTTTAATAAAAGTGTTTAAGATAGATTTTTTTAAATATAACACAAACTGTCAATATCTGAAATTGTTTTTACTTAGAGCATGCGCACACCTGAAACTAAACTCGTTTAATCTCGCTTTGATTCCTATGAGCTTATAAGAAGGTGAGCACACTACTCAATTAAAAATTAAAAAATTTCAAATATCACGTTTAAACCTTACGAAAATTGTAATAAAAACAAAAGTATTCGATGTAAAAAGTGGACTTGGCTGCGAAACAATCGACAATCGCACAACAATTGTGCGATAGTTTAGTCAAAGGTGTGCGCTCGATCCTCTTCGTCTTGACGTGATTGAAATACATACTCGTAAGTAGACGTTCTTAAGATCAATATCACTTACAGGAAACTCATACTAAAATTGATACGTCATACAATTTGTTGAATAGTGCAAAATAATGGTCATATGAAATGCTAACATGGAATGTTTAACACTTCAGCGTGCTAATAAGTCAGTCAGCCTCATGTTTTACTCAACTCTATATCACTTCAAAACATATATTTTAAATTACATTTATACAGAAAGTAACGATAGGTCATTGGCTAGACATAACGCTGCCTTTGTTAAGTTTTAAGCCGTTTATATATCACGTAATAGTAATAGTTGAAAAAGAGCACTGAATTTCAATATACTACAGCGTATTAGCAGCGTGCAGGTTTGCCAATGATTCCCTCTCCCACTAACACCAACTGAATATCTGATTTGAAAAAGTTGTATCGATTTAGACGGGACTTTGGCAGGGAAGGTAGTTCATGCACGCGGTAATGTTTTGGACAACCTATTTTTTTATTCCAAGCTAAGTTTGCGGGCTACAGCTCGTTTAAAATAAGAGCCGAATCACGTGTGTTTCGTCATGATTAGCGTGATTTTCCTATACGATCTTATCAGATGCTATCATTGTTTCAATAGAAATAATTGCGTCACATTGTGTAGTGGGCGTGTTTTGTGCTTGCTTTTAGTTTGACTCATCAGATACTTCATTGTAATTGTTGTAACTGAGACCTGCTTTGGGTATAACAGAGGTTACATTGTAAGACTGGCTGATTAGAATAGTTTTGAATGTGACATATATTTCTATATAGAAGTAAGTTGTTCGAAATAGAGAAGAGAAAATAATACGTAAAAAATAATATCTTATTTTTTATATACTTATGTTGTTATATCAATTTAAATGTCTAATAAATAATCAACATTATTTATTGTATCATTTGTGTGCTGGCAGAAGCAAATTCCTATCAGTAATCTTCAGTCCACGAAGGATTTGAAAGAAAATTTTAGCTAAGCAAACTAACTACTACGACACATGTTATTCTAACCGTGATCTTCCACTGCTTAAACACGTGTACAAAAGCGTACTGTCATCACTCTCAATCTCTTTGAAAACACTGAGATAACGATATTCAGACGACTGTAAACTCACTCTCGTATTATATGGAAGCTTATCATAAGATGGTTTCGCATGACGTAATAAGTGACTTGGTACTGTTTACCTTTTTGCACGGTTAAACATGACATTAGAAAATCATGTATGCTGCGCCATCTACAATTTGGTGCAAAAACGTACTTCGATTTTTAACACGATCCAAGGATGTGTCGTTTATACACAGGAATAGTTACCAATTGCTAAGGGCTAAGAGAGACACTTAGATAGAGTGGAGGAAAATAGATAAAACCCAATAGACTATCCAAGTTGCAATAAAGTAGCAGCGCAAGATATTCCAACGTATACACAGAATCATGTTAATTATAAAAACTGCTTCGAATGAGACCTTATTAATGCTAGCTCCTCATCATCATCGGTAGCTGGCGACGAGCTTGCACGTATGATATTTCATACTATTGTCTATGATATTGACGTCATAACCTAACTCGCATCCCAAGGCGCGCTAAAGGTCACCTGTTTGATAGAATCAGGCGGGTGTGAGGGGGCCTTGGCCTGGCCGGGATCCGATGAATGGGAGAGGATCGATGGTACCGGCGACTCTATGTCTGTCAGACTAGTGACGTCACAAGAGAAAGTACGCAAAATACTATATCATTGTTTCTTACCTAATATATTATAAGAGCAAGATTTCTTTTTGAAATGGGTATTCGAATTTCAATAAAGAACCTATCCATACCCACAAGAGTTCATATATATATGTTACAAAAATGGCCTAGTTAAATCTCAATTCTTTTGATTATAGTTACCTTTTTAATCTTATTACTTCCAAATCATCGAAGTCGAAACGTTAGAGTCTACCTTCGTTGCCAAGGAATTTAGAACTTAATGTTAATGAAATAAAGTTGGATATTCTTGTCTCTAGAATTTTATTGTGGTTGTAAAACGACTCGACACGTAAAATTTTCCATTATCTATTTTTGTAAAGGTAAAGAAGGACTAATGTTCTAATTATCGAAGCAATATTATGTATCTCGAACGATGTAAAAAAATCTCGAACTATTATCGTTTTACTTAAAACACTGTATTTTAAAAGTAGACTATTGTTACTCGTATGTATATTTATGAACTTGGTCTGTCTTTAAAAATAAAGAATAATGGTTGCTTATAGGAACAACTGAAAAGTATAACTAAATGGAAATTTAAAGCGCCTTTTCATTTAAAGTTCGAATCCTGCCATTCGACTATTATCGTAAACCATATCCTAGCACAAGCCTAGAACTTAGTTGGAACGGTAAAAAAATATTAGTAGTTGTATTGATAAAAATTTTATTGATATTTAAAAAAAAAATCTGTAGAAAAGTACGTAGATATGAACATAAGTGGGATGTCTTATTTTGAATGAATGATCTTAATTTTGTCAAACGCCACGACTCCCAAAGCGCAAATCAAGAATTATTATGTTTAAAATAATCAAAAGGCGACCCATGAATATATCCTCGGATACATATTTATAACGAACAATTTGCCTTAGTTATAACCTTTTCAATACGAATTTATGTATTGGTAGTTACGAATATTATAAGAAAAAATGACTCCATTGCCACAATAAATAAAGTTAGGCAATGTTTAGTTAAACAGGATTTTAAGAGCGCGCGCACACCATCGACTGTTAAGTCATAGCGATAGTTTTATCGCACGACTGTTTAGTCTTGCTTTGATTCCTATGAGCTTATACGGAGGTGCACACTACTCGATTTTTAGTTGTGCAACTAAACAGTTGAATTGGCTGCGAAACAATCGACAATCGCACAACAGTTGTACAATAGTTTAGTCAAAAGTGTGCGCCCGCTCTAAGGTTTTGACCGCCGCTGACCGATATTTTGAAATTCAAAGTTATTAGTTATATGTTTCACCAAAAATATGTATCACCACACTGCCTTGGGTATAAGTATAATACTTCTTTATTTACTAGCTGTCGCCCGCGACTCAGTCCGCGGAATTAAAAAAAAAACTTAATAGCCTATGTGTTCTTCCAGACTACGTTTTACATCTAAACCAAATTTCATCAAGATCCGTTAAGCCGGTTAGTCGGTAAACTCTAACAAACATCCATCCATACATCCGAATTATTGGCGGCCGGTTTTTCAAGCTACTTTTAACCATTCGAATTTTTTTGGTTTAATAGCTTCTAGAAATGCGTTTCCGAACTACGTAAGTTAAGTTTTACTCCTTTGAAGCTCAGTTAAACCTAACACTAATGATAAAATAAGTTGAAACTTCGGCCACCCAGCATAGGAAGATTAGTCAAAATCGCCGGGTGCTGCAGTCACAGTTAATGGTCACACTTATAAACGGAAAAGCGCAAACAGATTAACTTGTTGCACATCATGTAGGTGCATAAAATAAATTTTAATAAAAAATCAATATATAAACTTTGATTATGAATTATTACAGACGAATATTAGTCGATCACTAGTATATATTGTAATCTATATGAATTTCTAATTTATATTTGTACCAGGAATAAAGCTCGGAGTGGCTTATCGCATGTGTTATTATTACAAAGTGCAATTGTAATTGCGTACCTTAAAGCAACAGAGAAGGGTACGCAAAGAAAGAGGATATTTTCCTTACCTATGTATTCTATCCCCGCCAAATCCACTTCCCCTTCCCAATATTTCCTTGTACGAAAAGGGTAAAAAGGGAAAGAGGAAAGGGGAAAGGGGAACTAGGCTACTTCACGTCTATTTTCTGTGTGCTTGTAACATTGTACCAGGCAAGCTGGCCCATTCGTGAGAGGTGTTAAGAATCACACTGTGTCACGCTTGAGTATAGGCGGCACCAAGGGGAGGTAGAGGAGCGCATGCTCTTACGGCCTACGGAATTTAATATCCACTCTACTTCCTAACAATATACCATAATCAAAAATAATCAAAAAATTCTTGGAATCGATATTAAAAAATGCAAAGATTTAAATAATAATATTTTATTTTTCTACATAATTTCCCTCCAATGCAATGCATTTAGAATAACGCGTTTCTAACTTCCTTATTCCTTGTGAAAAAAAAATATTTTC
>LD688961.1:663113-692434 GCA_003118335.3 Papilio memnon
AGCAACTCGTTGCACAAAAAAAATTATTACATGCGAACGAACTGACAAAAACAAGTGACAGTGTGCATAAATGTAGTGTGATAGACACTCTTTAATTTGAATATCGAACTTGATCCTAAAAGGTTTCATATATATGCACTTTTAAGAACTTTTTGATTCACCCTCATATAATCTGCATTAACACTTTCGCAGACAGACCAATCCCACATCTGAATACCTTTATCGTTCGGGGGCATTATTTACTTAAGGTTTTATCTATAAAACTGAGTCAGGTTTGAGGATCAGTTTACATTCACGCGAAGCTAAAATAGACCTAATTGCAGACGGGTGTTTAGAATGATAAGGATTGTTGACAATTTAATTAGTTTCTAGAAATGTCTGAGAGGATGGGAAATGTTATTTTTCGTGTCCCACAAACAGACAGTGGAAGTCTTTAGGGCCTTGAAAATTTGTTTATATTATGTTAGCCCATACCATGGGCATGTTATGAGGAGGGATGAATCGTATGTAACAAGGAGAACGTTAGTTATGGGTGTGGTAGGGTGCACCGGTAGAGGTAGACCTAGAAAGAGACGGATGGATTGCATGAAAGGTGATATGGTCAATAATAATAAGGAATAGACTGAGATGACGTATGATAGAGTTATGTGGAGGACAAAAACCCGTTGTGCCGACCCTACGAGAGTAGGATAAAGAGGAAGATGATGATTATGTCCGAAAAGCATTAAAAATATGTAATTACATAATTTTAAAGTTGACAACGAGTCCTTGTAAATAGTATAAATTATCATACATCATACATTTCCTTTTTTTCTTTGACTTTATTTAAAAAATAGTCTATTTTTTTACTAGGAAAACGGTTTTGATACAGGCCACCTCGTACATGTTTTCTACCGATATGAACCCTTTGGATAGTTATAAATCTAATAAATACTTGCTATATACGTAGCGACGAACATGAAATAATATGAATAGCCTACTTTATGCTGAAATTATATTTTTTATTTATAAAGTTTGACTGAATAAAATATAGCCATAGATGAATAGACCTTTAAGGATCTTACTTATGGCTTATGGCACATGAGCATGGAGGGTACTATGTACAACAGGAGTGTGCTCTATCTGTACATCTTACAGTTAAAATAAAGAAAATTAAACCTTATACTAAGGGCGTAAGAGTCTTGTTGCACGCAAAATAAATTTGAAGGCGAGTGAGAGGGCTACAAGTGTACGATATTTCCCTTTCTAACAGTAACTTAGAGTTGCCAGATATCAATCCTTTCGTTGTTTATAGAAAAATAGGCAATTGATGTAATGTAATGCAGTAAAAATATTTACTTTCAAAATGTTTCTAAATATTAATAATTTATTACCGACGTGTTAAAGCAATATCATTTGTTGCTACATGTAAAACTTTATGGACGCAAAACATTTGCGATTGGCGTACAGGTTTTCTTTTATTTGTTTGAAATTCGAACAGCTGAACTGACAACACCGCATGACATCGCCGAATCGGACATCAATGGCGGCGTTTTTGAAATCCGTGATATTTTTAAAATTTCATTGTTAAAATGGTGAGAACTTGTGTCAGTGAGGCTTGCGGAACCGAGTATTATCCTGATTGTGGATTATCTTTTCATAGGTAATAGCTTTAAACATAATTTGTTAGTGATGAATTACGGTGACCTTCATGACTATCTTATCAAAAATCAAAATTTAAATTATTTTTTACAGAAAAAGTAAGAACTCTCAAACGATATTTCTTACCTCTCAATCTCTTTCAAACTATCCTATAGCGATTTGCATAAAAAAAGTTTAAAAAAAAAGAAAGTAAAGGGCCAACTTCACGGAGGTGTCCATCTGCTTATCGTGTCCCACAAGTATTACTAGGTCAGTAGTATAATATATGACGCGTGTGTGAAAAGCAAGCAAAAATGGGAAATGTATAGTGCCGCATAAAGCAAGTTTATTATTAACACCTTTGATTAAAATCCATCTGAAGCAATGATCTGCTGATGTCAGGTCACGAATATTTTTTTGATTATTGTCCTAAAATCTTATTCCTATATGGTCACCATGGCCAGAGATGGAAAAATGGTAGTTATTGAGATCTCGCTCTGCTTCAATTTTTCGACAAGAGCTCTATCCTGTTCTAGTAATACATCCATGCACCAAGCTCAACCATCAGCGTCGAAATGGCGAAAATCAAATAGGCACAAAATATTACGATTTGTAGCCTATCCATGTACAGAGGTCAGTTGACTTTACCAGTCATTTATCAAACCATTATTATAATCTATCACTTTGTTAAAAACACTTTTCACATGGCAATACATCAAACAAAATCATTACTTTACCAATCTCTATTCTTTATACAACATGGCTTGTGGTGCTTATTGAAAGCTATAGTGTTATCTTCTTTAGCAACAAGTGTCAATCAATATTTTTATCATATGACTCTACATATCGTTTAATTTTATTTAACAGATAATTTTCCCTATGAGTTTTAATTGTGTGTGTTGACTTCATTTTTTAAATAATTGCTAGAAGCAGGTGAGATGACATGCTTGTCAATAATCAGTGAAAAGATGAATGAATGAATTATTACTGGGATTTTGGTATTCCTCAACAATGAGCGGATATTTTTTCTCTTGGTAAATATACAACACCTTGACGTAAACTGTTCTTTAGATCATTTTCATCATTTATTCAGATCATTATCGAACAGTATCACTTCAGGTCATATCTGCTCAAAATAGATGCTACAGACTTTGTGATTTAAATGTTAAAATTTAACCTTAACATAAACCTCTCTGTATATTTTAAATGTATACATAAATAAAACATATATTGAGATAATATAGTATTCACAAAGCATTTGTTACCAGTATTGATTTTCACAATTTTGTTGGGTGGGTGACATTTTACTTAAAGCTATTGCAGTTTGAAGTGTTTAAACAAGTAATGTTACACACTTATGATTCAAGGACCTATGACTTAGACATATTTTGCAATAAATACTGAGAAGAAGAACCACCTATTTAAGACATAATACACATACCATATAATGTATAGTGGCTAAATATTTGTTAAATTCCATTCAATTTAGTAAAAATGTTGACTAAAACATTTTTTTCTTACATATGGTGTAAGAAAAAAATGATTCGAGATAAATTATAGCAAATAGCTAATCTTACTTATAAAAATAGAAAACTCTGATGACTGATGTGATGGATGATAGAGTTATGTGGGGGACAAAACCTGTCGCTCCAACCCTAAGGGAGTAGGATAAGGTGGAAGAGGAACAATTGCACAAAAAAAATTATGTTATCTAAGTCATAACAAGGGGTATGAGAGGGATGACAATATGTTCTTATAGCAGTGTTTCAGCAAAAGAAATCCATTGTAATAAGTGCAATCATGTTAATGTAAATCAAGTACTCTATAGGTTTGTTGCTCATGTCTGAGTTTTGTGATCAGCTTCTATTGGGCTGCATCTGTAGCAGATTCTGCCCTGATTTATTTCCAGCACTCTCACAACATCTCTTTGCCTTTGTCAACATGATCATTCTTCAATGTTTCCAACAAAAATAAGTTTATCTAATGTTATTCATTAACTCTGTATTACAGTGTTAATAATTTCTACAGGTCATATTACGAGTAGCATATTCCATAATTTGTGCCATACAATTAGCTATATACATTGATGTATTTGTTGGTAGTCCAGTTGTTAGGACAATTTCCATGATCACATACTATTACGTATATATATATAGGATCACATACTACTACTACGTATTCATATTACATGTGTTGATTTGCAAGCATCATGTAATTGGATTTATGTCATTACTTATATGGTAAATGTTAGTGGTAGTCAATTTAGAAATAGCAGTTTGTATATTATCACTAGCTTTCACCCGCGACTCCGTCCGCGTGGCATTTAAAAAAACAAAAGTGAGCAGCCTATGTATTCTTCCAGACTATCCGCCACGTCTATACCAAATTTCTTCGAAATCCATTTACTCCTTTAGGCTACAAACATCCATCCATTCATCGCTGTCGAACGGAATAAATAGTATCCTATATCCGTCTCCTGGCTCTAAGCTACCTCCTCACCAATCTTCAGCCATATCAGTAAACCCGTTATTGAGTTATATATAGTGTAACTAACACGACTTTCTTTGATATATACAGATTACTAAGCCACTAAAAGCAAAATCAGCTAGTCTAATGGAAACATTTAAATATCCTGATATTATTTTCATCAATATACACTCTTCAGAGCTGCAGTGCAGTTTTGTCTTTTATTCAATCAAAACAATGATAGCACCCTAATTGTTTATTTCAAGTAGACAGATAAGTTTGTTGTAAGGTTATTCTCTAACTGAATTACGACAAATGAACACAACTGTACATATCTTAATCAAAAGTACTTCATCATAAACCTTCAAACAATTTTTTATTATAATGTGTCACAATGATCTCATTTCTTATTAGATTTAAATAATCTTGATCGAGCATTTTACTATGGAATCATCCATTTTTCAGCTTGGGGATGTCTATTATTTCAATATAACTCTTGTACAAATGAAAATAGGGATAGAGTTGGAGCAAGAGTAAAATGAACTTCAATTTTAAATGTCTTTTAAAAATGTATGAATGGTCTTACCGTGAAACTGCGGTGCCCTCTTAGTGGTTTGCAAGATATGGTAATTTTATATTCATGACATAAAGTTACCAGTAAAACAAATATTTTTATGAAATTATTGAATTTAAAATCTTTAACATTTAATACAACCAGAGTGGTATATGACCTGAAGTGGTTTTTACATACATCATTGGTATACAAAGGTATATAATCAATTCTAATTCATTCATTTTCAACTAGTCTGGACAAAAGCTCATTGTTATTAAATTTTTTTTATCTTTTATTTATCATGCATCTATTTTGGATAGTCTGTAAGGTTAAGTCCATGCATTCAGTATATAAACTGCTTTTTAGATTCATAAAATCATCTGATTTATTTTGAGAGTAGTTTGAGAGCTCTATGGGTAGTATCAATCTAGAATCATTGCATGCCGGTATACTATTACAATGGAGGTATTGTTTTTATGTAGCAGTTTTATATAGTGTTTTTCTGTCTATGGTTAATAACATTCAATTTCAATTGTGCTCTATTGCCATTTCTGATTTTTCAACCAGAATTACATATGGCAATCTTGTCATCAAACAGATGTAGTAATTTTACGCTGAATATTAAATTATTTTCTTGTAAATGCATATCGTATTTTTTCCTATTAACTTGGATTCATGCACCATTAATTGCTATACCTTAAAATATAGCTCATCAGAGTTACTGACTACAGTAATTTTCAAATATTATCAGTAATTTAATTTAATTATTTTTTATGTATATCTTTCTAATACTTACTAACAAATAGTAACAATTTAAAGGTATTTCAGGCTACCAAATGACAACATAATCTAATATTTGTAGCTGTTTGTCATATCCAATTGGTTGTTTTAACTTATGTTGTACTAGGCTCTTCTTAATGAGTTTATTATTAGGAACAAAAAGTATTGTCATTATAAACCAAACATGTTAGTTGGGAACTCAATGTTTATTTACAATTTACCTCGGGAATGTCAGTGTTACTAAAGAAAAAATAATTAATAAATCATTTTGGTGGAATTCCATATTTTTCCTACAATTGTGACTATTTGACTTAATTTTGATGTGTTAATAATTGGGTTTTTGTTTTATATCTTAAGAATGGTATATAGAATATTTTTATAGAACAGTTTTGATATTAATTAAATTTACATTTGTTAATTTGTTGGCAATATCTTCAGAATTTGAATAATAATGAGGACTACAATATGAAGGAGATGGTAGGAGGTTGCTGTGTGTGCTCGGACGAGCGAGGTTGGCCCGACAACCCGCTGGTCTACTGCGATGGCAATGGATGCACTGTTGCAGTACATCAAGGTAGGGTTTATTCACACTGCACTATATAATAAGTACTATATATTAGTACTATATACCATATATTAAGTATTAGTTGTAAAATAAACTTTGTAAGTGTGGAATTTAAACAAAATAGCCTATGTTATTTTGGCATTAGCTATCTTCTAATTAACCTATCAAGATCATGAACATAAGGATAGTCAATAATTATAACAATTGTTTCTTCATTATATGTAATGTTAATAAATAATGTACATTTTGTTTTATATTATACTAGCTGTTCCCATGCGGCTTCGTCCGCGTAAAATTATAAAAACTTTATTTCATTGTTTACCTACATTTGTCAAATTATCAATTGCAAATGTCAAAATGACATGACATGATGACAAACCATGGCAATATTGCTTCCTTGATGTTGGCAGCAACTCATAAGAGACCATTGTATTTTTCCTACGTTATTTTTTTTATCCAAAAAACGGGGTTTTTATCCAAAATATTTACCTCTTAAGTTTAATGGCGCGAAAATATACAGCCTAAAGCGTGACGTAAGTGTAGGGCTTTTTATTAAAAAAAGAATTATTCAAAAATATGCTGTAATTGCTGACATCTTAGGCAACAAAGAAGTGTGTGTTTACGCTTTATTATATTAGTATAGATAGAGACTCACAATTTCATTAACTGTATATATTATTTATATTTACTTTGAAGATTATTTAAACAATTTATTTTCAATCTTTCAGCATGTTATGGGATAGTGACGGTACCAACTGGCCCATGGTTCTGCAGAAAATGTGAGAGCCCCGAATTCAAAGGAAAAGTGGTAAGTATTTCTGATTTCATCTATTTTATTGTAATGTGAAATAAAGAGTCATTTCTCGGTTTAACAAGAATTTGTATTTTCTTATGTGTTTTCATTTTGCTATAATTTTTTAAAGCAGTTTGTTTTATCAAAACCGTTCAATAACATGTATGTTGTTTGTGTTTCAGCGATGTGAGCTGTGCCCTTCGAAGTCCGGTGCTCTCAAACGGACTGATACAGGGGGATGGGCTCATGTGGTCTGCGCTCTTTATATACCTGAAGTCAGGTTTGGGAATGTTACATCAATGGAGCCCATTGTATTACGACTAGTACCACCAGAGAGATACAGCAAGGTAATGGAAAAATCATAAATTCTGTCTTATATGAATCAATTTTTTCTGTTGTGATTTATATGATATTTGGTTTTCAGGTGTGCTATATATGCCAAGATTCGGGCAAATCGCACCGAGCTAATGCAGGTGCCTGCATGCAGTGCAACAAATCAGGTAAACTGTTATGCACATTTGAAAATGTATATAATCCATAATGATAAGGTTCCTTTAAGGTTTAATTATTTTTTAGCTAAACTTTTAAATCAGCCTGTATGTACTTCCAGACTATGTTCTCCGTCTGTGGCAAATTTCATCGAGATCCGTTCAGCCATATAGGCTACAAACATCGATCCATTAAAATTGTCGCATTTCCAATATTAATAAGAAGTAATTGATTTCTTTATTAATCAGGATGCAAACAACAATTCCACGTGACGTGTGCCCAGAGCCTCGGCCTGTTGTGCGAGGAGGCCGGCAATTATCTGGACAATGTTAAATATTGCGGCTATTGCCAACACCATTATGGTAAACTGGTAAGTTTTTATAATGTTGTCATATAAATCTATATCTATACTTCTATACTATTGTAATAAAGAGTAAACACACTATGTGGCGGCGTAGGATGTCAGTAATCACAGCATATTTTTGAATAATTATTTCTTTAATAAAAAGCTCTACACTTACGACACGCTTTAGGCTATATATTTTCACGCTGTTAAACCTAGGGAGTAAATAAAGTGGAAAAACACCTTCATGTGGAAAAGGGACCATAAACTACAAGATGCCAACATCAAGGCAAGGTTGCCATGGTAACGGTAATTGTTATCCAACATCAAAGGCCTTCGTGGTCATTTGTGCATTTAAATTTTGACATTTGCATTTGAAAATTTCACAAATGTGAATAATAAAATAAAGTTTTTATAATTTGATGCGGATGAAGCAGCACGGGAACAGCTTATTATTTAATTTGTTCAATTAATGCTCCTTGTATTATAATCTGATTTTTCCAACTTAAATATATCACTTTTATTACATTTATCAAATGTTTTCACATTTCTTTATAAATATGAAGAATTTGGCGTTGATTTCGAAGTTAATCAACGTTGTATGTTAAATACAGAGTAAGATTTAAGTGTGTATAAAATTTAAATAATTGGATGGGGCAAAATTGAAGGGCATGTTTAGTTTTTAATTAAGATATTTGTACGGTGGCATCTGCGTAGTTAAAGTATTGGTTGTGCAGAAGAAAGGCGGTAACGTGAAGACCATCCCTCCTTACAAGCCGGTACCGCACGAAAGCCATTCGAGCGACTCGAGTGAGAAAGAGGGCGGAGCGTCTCCCTTGGCTAGCGGCAGCGGAACACCAACTCACCCAGCTAAAGCTAAAGGGGTATGTTCCTACGCGAGTCCATTTAGGTCCAATTGGTTTTAAAATGAATTACGTTGTATGTTATTTAATCGATTAACAAAATAATCAATTTAGACTACACATTTGTTTACAGCAAATACTTCTTTAAGTGTCTGCCAGGCTCAGTCGTGTGGTCGCACACTAAGCGGCTTTTTAAGTAGACATTACAAGACTGTGAGTGCGGCATTCATTTTAATCGAATTGCTCCGTTAAATTGTTTAAATAAAATATTCTTATTGGTTATATTAACTCAGCACACGGGCTATATTCATATTTTAAAATTAAATTTTCAAAATCAAAATTAAATTTTCTATGAAATATTGTCTTTGATTCTTGTGGTATTGTCAGAATGGGATGGTCAGTGTTAAGGAATGGTACAATGTAGCCTAAAGTTATAATTTAGCTGAGGTTTTCTATCTAAAAAGGTGGTAAGCAGTAATATGCAGCCTTTTTTGTATATCCAATAAAAATCGATAAATGGTTTTCTATTTTGCTATCTAATGGACAGAATTTGATTAATAAAACACAAAGAACTATGTTCTTATTTATTAATTTCACACCTTTATCGATAATAAAAGGAATTTACAATTTTCACGTTAGTTAACAAACTTATGCATGTTATACTAAAAAAATAGGTTTAAGTTTCGACTTGAAATGACCTATAATTTTATTATTTTCAGTCTCGCAAGTCATCCCATAACAGCAGTGTACCGGGAAAAAATACACCGAACGCTTCAAAAACACCCACAAATTCGGGACAATTGGGTGAGTACAATATTGTCCTAATATGCCAATATTAAAAGATTTTATACCATGGCCTATTCCCAAAACTTACAAAAACGTTGTGCTTTTTTCAAAGCGTGAGAGGAACGCTAATATGTATTGACAATGAAAACGTAACGTAACATAAGTGTAATATTCCAATTTTTATTAATTCCGGCACAGTGTGTTTTATAACTGTTTTAACGTGTTTCGTTATTACATAACATTATCATATAGTAGTAAATACAAACTTATTGTTTCCCCTTATAACAATATTTTAATATATATTTTATTTAGAGTGATAAATAGCAGTGAAGAATAACCACTCTTATCCAGTTTTAACGCATTTCTGCAATGTTAGTTGCGTAAGGACAATGTCTGTATTATTTTAGGTATCAGGGTAGGTTTGGACAAGTGAGATTTTTAATTTAAAGTAACCTTAAAATGCTTGTTGAAAGTTTGACTAATTATTTTTTATCGTTTTTATGCATCGATGTTATCGACAGAATCCGGCTCGGAGCCGATGGAACACGCTCCATCCTCACGGAAACACAAGTCGGCTGACAAACGTGTGTGATCGATTAAATTACTTTCCTTGAATCTCCACTGTCGTAGCACATGTATAGGGACCAGAGATATTGAAATATGTTATAGATCGGACATTACGAGTATTTTTCTTCATATTAAGCTTATAACAGTCGTGGGTAACGCTTTATATCACAAGTCTAATTAGACAACTGAAATAGCAGCGATGGCAGATATTTTTGAGAGTACAGTTTGGTCCGTAACGTCCCGTCTATTGATGTACATCTTAAATGTCTTTGATGAAAACACTATTGTCATCTCCATAGTTTTAAAGATAATGAGGGAGATGGCAATAAGTTATGACAGGTGCTACGATGGTAGAGACTCACCGTTAGTTGTGTGTGCACATGTCGTTTGTCAATAGAGATTTCTGATTTTTTTTTGTTTAAAAAAGCATAGTATTTTATTAGCTGAATGATTATTTTCTTGAAGCATGCCAGATATTAAATTCAATCTATTACGATAAACGTCAATTATCTATTTTTAATTACTTGAACCTTTACAGCCTTACAAATAAACGCGGTTAAACTTAGGAATAAACTGGGTATAAGAAAAATTTGTAATAATATTTTGCTTATACTGAATTTCTTCCTAAGTTTAACTTTATACCGCGTTTATTTGTAAGGCTGTTAGAATTCCAACGGGGTTTATGTGGGTATAAATTCAATGTGGTGGTTTTGTGATTTTACATGAACTTGGGTTTTGTAGATCAAAATGTTTTTTTTTTTACATATAAAAGCAATATGTGCGTGAGGGGATTGAGGTTTTTACAGGCTTTATATATGTTCGAGTTCTAAATTAGTCTTATAATTAGATTTTACTACTCTTGGATTAGTAAAAACAATATTTGTGTTTTTGTTAGTTGCAAGTAAGTCGTAGTATCACATCTAAGTTATATTTATGTTAGGCATTTATTTAACTTTCACATTGAAATATAACTTATTTATTCTGCATATTTTATAAATAGCTTTAAATTAAAGCTTATTGTTTTAAATGCATGCGATTTTAAAAGATCTTTACATTACTTAATATTGTTACTAATTTTCTAACATACAGCATGACTATTTTAAAACAAAATACACGATTATATAATAACTAGATTTCGCCCGCGACTCCGACCGCGTGGAATTAAAAAAAACAGAACTGAGTATGCTATGTGTTCTTCCAGACTATCCACTAAGTCTACGTCAAATTTCATCGAAATCCGTTTAAGCTACAAACTCTAACAAACACCCATCCATCCATCTAAACTTTCGCATTTATAATAGTATGATGCATAAATAAAATAACGAACATGCTATACGCATGCGTCAACATGTACAAAAAGGTAATTAAAAGAAGCATACTTTAAACAAATAATGGTATAAGAAACATAGTTAAATGTATAAAAAACTGTTTAAACGTATCCTTTGAAAGATTAAATATGTAACATAGAATCATCCTGTATAGTTTATACTAACTTTCTAACATTTTTTTTGTGCATGAATGTTAGAAGCAGATTCCGGTCAGGAAGGGGATCATTCTTCAACGTCGCGCAAACACAAATCTGCAGACAAACGTTCGTGTTGTTTTTATCAGTCTTGTCTTTGTGTGCACATTATCTTAGATTATACAGCTTTTTATTCCAATTTGATGAGGTATTTTTTTCTAGCAGAATATTTATTTTTTTAGATACAGCATGTCAATATTAAAAAAAATGATCAAAAGTTATTAATCTATCAAGGAGCAGTATATTTTTTGTATTTAATCGCTTTTTTAAGTCGAATATATATGTTTTCTATATAATTTATTGTTAAATTCATTATATTTATTACGCTCTCATATATTTTTTAAACTTTAGGTTAAGTCAGATTTTCCATCCGAAAATGGGCCTGGCTTTAACTTTTTGGAGTTATAAGCGCCATCTATGCTTAATGGTTAAACCATATTGGGCAACTACGCTGTCTCAAGTAGCTTTTTATTTTTACAGAAGTAACATAGATGTCGCTGTTTAATTATTACTATAATTTGTCTAAATAAGATTGATTAGTTTGATTAATGACATATATGAAGTATCGAATTAAATTTGTATGAAGGCAAATGCTGTACTTAATATACTGGTATCGTAGTGACGAAACAAATACGCCTAGTGAACAAGTATGAACTATCGATATTCGGTTTAAATAAAATTTAACGAACTATTATTACTTAATTATTAACTAATTTAGGGCACAATTCTAGTAATAAATATAGTGTAGAGAATATAACAATGACAATAATAGCAGAATCTAAAACGATTATATACAACTATAGTATTACAGTAATAAATATTTATTAACTCTTATTTATTCTTTTGTGTTATAGGTCATTATTGATTTGAGAAAACGGTGTTTTTTTATTTTAATCCATAAGTTACAACTATGAATCTATCGGATTTCAACATCTTTGAAAGTAAGAATCGAAAATTGGAAGGATTCATACCCGATTTTACACAACCCATCCCTAATAAATTCTCAAATGAATTGTCAAACTAATCACCCTTATTTAGACAAACTATATCATTTTATCATTATTTCATACATAACTAGGAATTGCCTTTTATTTTCGTATATTTATTTATAACCTACATCGTATTGTATCGTAGTATCGGTCCTACCTAGTTTTATTTCAGCTTTGAAGTATGTTATTTTATACGGGGTTATATGTTGTTCGTGATTAATTAGATATTTTTATATCAATGTTAGACGCGGATTCCGGTCATGAAGGGGAACAACAGACGTCTTCGCGCAAACACAAATCGGGAGATAAACGTTTGTGTTCGAATGATTTTAATGTTTTAGTATGTGTGTGTGTTTGTGTGTTTTATTGTTGGTATTCATTTTTGGTCGGTAGTATTTTATTATTATGTTTTTTAGTCACGTGGGTATTTTTTTTGTAAGATTAGGTTTTTATTTAACTTACAGTTTTTTGAAGCATGTGAGTGATTCTTTTCATTGTTTTGTTAAGCGGGGTACGATTCAGTGTTAGTTAGGTAGAGGTATTTTATATTTTTGTAGTATCAGATTTTTTACATCTTAAAACAATTAAAAGGCATACAAGGTATTGGAACATTTTGAAGCTATTAGCGCCATCTGTGTCCAAAAGTTAACAGATGTAATCACACAAATGCGCCGACTTGTTTAGCTGTTTCATTTACACAGAAATATCATGGATGTTAAGCAATGTACTAAATTCTTTATTTTTCTTAAATTAAATACAAATTACCTTTAATTTGTTGATAATATTTATTTACATATAAACTATTTGTGTTCTGTTTAGTTTTTTAGATTATGCACCGACACATGTGATCCAATACGCATAATTCAAACTAAATTATAATATCGCACTAATGCCCTCTTGTCAATGTCAAGTGTCACAATATCCTTGTCGTACTGTAGCCTTGTCATGGTTTTTTGTCGTTTTCTTGCTTACGTAGTTTTTACATATTTTGTGCCAGAACTTGCCGCGCTGTCAACACCTCTTACCGGCCCAGATAAGCTTGTTGCACGATACAAAAACATATGTTATTTTATTTAGGGGTATATGTTATTCGTGATTAATTTTTTTTTTGTATCAATGTTAGACGCAGATTCCGGCCATGAAGGGGAACAACAGACGTCCTCGCGGAAACACAAATCGGGAGATAAACGTTTGTGCTCGATTGATTTTATACGTGTGTGTGTGTTTGTGTGTGTTTGTCTGTATTATTGTCGGTAGTGATTTTCAATATTTTATGTTCTTCTCTTGTTCCTTGGGTGTTTTTTTGTATGGTTAAGTCATTATTTATCCTAGATTTTTTAAAGCATGCGAGTTTTTTTCACTGTGTAGTTGTTATGCAGACTGGATTCGGTTTTAGGTAGACATGTTTTTGTGTGATTTTATACTAGCTGTTTCCAACGACTTCGTCCGCGGGAAGTTGTAGTTTGCGTCTATATATTTGCGTAGATACTTGTTATTTCATTATTTTTTGATGTGAATTTAATTAGTTTATTCGTATATCTATGGAGATGGTTTGTTTTTTTAAATTTGGAGTAGAATATTTAAAATTTGCGTGTTCTTAAAATAAAGCATGATGACTCGCACTAGGGTTGGTATGACTTTTATAAATGAAAATGTTTCTTCGAAGGCAATTAATATCTAAAACTGATATAGTAAGCCTATGCAATATTCCAGAGTGTAATTTATAGCTGTCCCAACTTTCATCCAGATCCGTCAAATCGTTCTGCAGTTATATGGTAACAAACATCTATACATATATGCAAAATCTCGCCGTTATTCGAAAGAACATGGTAAAATTGCAATGGACTAATTTGCTGTCGTTTTTGTGTATTAATGTTAGAAGCAGATTCCGGCCATGAAGGGGAACAACCGACGTCGTCGCGGAAACACAAATCAGGAGACAAACGTTTGTGCTCCAAAGTTTATTCTGGTTTTTTGCGTGTGATTGTATGCATAGATTTCTCGGTTGATTTTATTTTTTACGGTTTTATTTTTAAGATCTATGTATTTATTTTTAAGAATTATGTTTATTTTGCATATTAATTTTGTAGTGCATGTTTCAATTGTTTATTCCTCAATGAAATACAGTATCAATTTTGTTATAAAACATTTTGAAACTTGGTTATACTCATTTGGACTTTAAAAGAAAGAATTTAATCTAAATACACGTTATTTCATCAATCAATTTCTCTATCCTACTCGAAGGACCACTGTAGCAAAGTGGTCCTTCAAAGTTTCTAGTAGGTTCTAGCTACAAAAAAGTAACTAACCTTTTGTCGAATTTCACTCCACGCAGTTTAACGACTGTTACACATCTCCAATTACTGTTAGAAATCTAATAAATAGTTAACGTTTAAAAGGTAAAGGAAATTATTGTCAAATTAAATAATGTTACCATCCACCATACCATGTTATTTTCCTAATATCGAGAATACTCATATTTATTTTAAATCTCTAGTTCTTGTGTTAGGGTTATTATACATTTTGCTTAATTTATTATCGTTGAGTCAATGTGTTATTTTATAATATTTTTGTCGATTAAATATAATTATGCTACATAAATTATTTGCACAATGTAATATGTTCAATATATAGCTTTCGTGCAGCCTTAATGGCGTTTGTGTCAATTTAGCTTTGAGTGTTTTTTAAATAAAATAAATATAGTTTTTATGAAAACTCCCCGAGTATAAATAAGCTAGTGATACTATAATGTCGATAATAATAGGTGGAAAATCCCATAAATCGGTAGACAAAAAGAAACCATCGCCTTCACGTCGTGGATCGTCCACCGGGGATACGGCTGGTAGTGGTAGCAAAAACAGCACCCCAGCGCCCTCTCCGCAACACACTGCTCCGGAACAAACAGCCACGCCACCTGCTAAAGGTAATATACTAAAGAAAGTTAAAAATACCAATAAAGTTATTAATCTATTATGGCATAAACTCAACATTATGACATTTTAGCACACCTATACCTATTGTCAGGGCTTTTGATAATGACATAGAACACCGTTTATAATTTATATAAAAATATTCTACCCTCAAGTTATCAGACGGGGTTACGAATCCGCCTCGAAAGGACCAACTTATCTGTTTACATCTATACCTTCGAGTGTTATAAATAATAATATTTTATTGTTTTGCCCTTGTAGCGTCGCCGGCACCTAATACCGCTCAAAACATACCAATCAACACTGCGAAGATACCTCTACCGGCGTCCCCGCCTGCAGTCAAGACATCGGAGCCCGTAGGCATTGGCAATTCTGTTGCCGCCCCCACGTCGACTGTCTCCTCTACTACAGTAACTACTGCTATAAAGTACGTTCATTTTGTTTCTATATATATCGATAAGTATAGATTTTACCGTGCTAGAGTTAATTGGATTTATCCTATGAGAGTTCATTCAGTGGACTATAAAATAAATAGTTGAAAGATAAACTTATTGGTTACAAGGTATACTATGTTTTGCATTGTTTTCAAATATATTGCGAGACAGGAAGATGTCACAATGAATGTCTCTAGGTTTTGACCTCGTTACTTCAGATCATCTTATACGGCGCAAAAAATAGATTACCATAACAATACCTTGTTTAGTACTGAGATATTTTTAAAACATACAAAGAGAATATTCCGTCTTTTTTAGTAGCACGCCCGTGTGTCTATCAATGGTCCCCTTACCTCCGTCGAAAGGCCCGACGTATCAAGACAGTATGATTACCAATATGGAGGTAGAAACAAAGCAGACCAAAAAGAGGAAGGCTCTCTCAGCGGCGAATACACCGACCAGGCCACTTGATTATGCAGCTACACCGCCGCATTCCGCGGTATGTATTTTTGTACAATTTTTGATTAATTTAGAATTCTAAACCTATCCATTAACAAAACTGTCCTTAGCTTTTTTTTTAACATTAAACAAAGACATTTAAAAATACGTGGACGAAGCATAATTGACAAAAAATTGTCACCGGTACTCTCTTTGAAAGGTACTGTCAGTTGTCTGGTATTTGATAGTTAATGTAGATTTATTAATGTGTTTCCATTTTGTCTTCCAGCCCACTGATATGAGTGCTCCCAACAGTACTCCTCCAATCTGGGAAGCTGCTCATCCTCCGACTGATGTACAGATGGAATCTGTTGACAAGGTCATCAAAAAGGTCAGAAGCTTTGATAAACCTTGTAGTAATAGAATTCAGTTTTATCATTAATGGATTAACAGCATTATTATTGGATTTGCAACATCACTAATCGTCGCGGGATCAAGTCGAACACAAGTCTAATTCCGCTTTTTTTTTATGATTGTTAAAATCAGCGCTTGACCACGACCACACCCATAGTTAAGTGGTAACGTGGTCGAAGGATGGTACGCGCTAATTTAATAAGTAACCATTCACCCTTCTCTTTACTAGCGCATTAAAAAAAAAATAGAATGTACAGTACTGCTGTTGTTTAAACATACATTTACTGTCAAAATAATACTGTCGTGTTTCGATGTGAGCGTTTAGATATTACCTGTACTGTTCTTGCATGCAATTAGTATAAGAAACGAAATTTCCCGTCTATAGTTATGTATTATTATGGCTTGAGTTATAGAAAAGGGATACGCTAATGCTAAACTAATGCCATTCGATGACATCGCCACTAAACGTTTATTGCGATAATGGTTATTTTATATGAATTGTGGGCTGTCGCATACATGTGCATCTTAGCTTACAAATACAGGCAAAGACTGAGGAACCTCCGCCAGTGTCTCACTTCCCGAACTTGAGCCCCGCGCCCCCGCCCCCTCCGCCGCCGCCCCCCGCCCACAGCCCGGTTCTGATGCCCAGCCCAAGGTATGATTCGGGATATCCTAATCATTTTAGTAATTACTAGCTTTCGCCCGCGACTCCGTCCGCGCGGAATTAAAAAAACAAACAAAAGTAAGTAGCCTATGCGCTCTTCCAAACTATCCTCTACATTCATGTCAAATTTCATCGAGATCCGTTCAGTCGTTTAGGCTGCAAACTCTAACAAACATCCATCCATCCATTTAAATTTTCGCATTTATAATATTAGTAAGATTGGCACAATCGAGTGTGAAGGAAAGTTGTTGCTTTTCGATTTTCTTTCATAACTTCAAAAGTTTGAGAAATTTCAATGTTAAAAGTGTACTAATTATTTTTGACCTAGAGCAGGGATGGCGACCACTGGCACGCGTGCCATAAATGGCATACGACACAATATTTTGGGCACGTCGATGATCATAAAGGCACTACGAAAAAGTATGAAGTAGGCAATATAAAATGCAATGTCATTGCCATGCATCTTGGAATTGACGTACTAATCAGTCAAAATTATTTGATGACACGTCTAAGACTGCATTAAACATTCCTTTAAAAAGTGCCACTTTGATGCATAAAGGTTCGCCACCCCTGACCTAGTATACAATTTATTATTTGTTTTTAAATATGTTTCTGTAATCTAAATTACTATTAACATATAGATATGCTTCATAGATGAGTTTTTTCAGACATCTTCCCAGTCCTAAGCCAGGACCTAGCGGAATGAGTAGCGTTACCAACATGAGATCGCCGTCACAGCTACAGGTTGGTATGGCTTGTGTTTTGTGCGCTTTTTGTATGAAACAGGCCTTCGCTCGGTTTCCGAAAGACATATCAATCTGTTATTTGACTCACATGGATATCTGACAAGCATATGTCAAACTGAATAATAAAACTAACACTATTGAATCTGACAGTGATAGTTTTATTATTATGAGCGAAATTTATGTCATACTTAAAGCTTCAGAAATTAATACGCAAGCATGTTAGCCTTTAAATGATTATCGCCTAAGCTAATTATGTAGAAATTCATGAGTAATTAGTTTATTTTTTGCTTTTTATAATTACGTTGTTGTATGTGGTACATAATTTGTTTTACTTTACTCAAAATCAAGCGTTAGAATATTACAATTTCTAAGCACGACATTTTTCTGATTCAAAATATGATTTTACAAAATTTGTAACATTTCGTGATTTCTTTACAACGATACATTTCACACTTTACTCATTAAACTGTTTTAAACAGAGAATGCATGAGACTTGATATACTTTAATAACAGTATCCCAAAGTTTTGGATTCTTAAGCCTATGTTCGTTTTATATTATAATTATAGAGTAATCGGTACATAACACGTAATTGCCGAGGTGTTAAATGATCGTAAACAATTTGTTTTCATTTAATGTTTGCATTTATAATGCATTTAAATTGGAATGTAAATGTTTTCTTTCTCCGCTTGAATATTTGAATTTGGTAAATCTCCCTTGAAACTTTGATCATGTTAAACCACACACTCTTGCGCAATAAATTGTGTTTTGTTTTACGTATTATTTAGTACGCGCCTGACAGGAATGTTCTGCTCCTTGCTTGATTCATCCGTCTTTATTGTTTGTTCAGTTAAGTATTGCTTGTAAGCTTGTGTCTAACATAAGCGTATGTTGGTGCGTGGACTAATCGCGTGGGTTGTATAGGGCGCGAAGGCCGAGCGGGACATGGCCACGTCGCTGCTTGTGTCGGTGCCCTTGCCGTCTGCCAGCCAAGGCCTCAACCTCACCGCGCACTCACAGGTCCCAATCTCGGTCCCACATGCAACGCCATACCATGTACGCAATCTTCTTATATTAATAAAACGGCTAAATGTAAAAATCAGCGTAATTTAATGGTTACTCAAGCAGACTTGGTGTCATACTAAATCTACACTAATGCCTTTACGGATTATAGACCAATTAATGCCTCTGACTGTGGAAGTAAAAGTTTTAAGAACACATGTATACAACATTGATTAAAGTGTGTTGGTACAAATCAGGATGACACAAGATTCTTAATTCGCATTTTAAGTGTTATTTATAATGACACATTACTATGAGTAATCGGAATAATCAATGTAAAACAAATTATATAGTCCACGTGTATTAATTTAGCTATTTAAACATTAGTATAACATATTATATTTCAGTATTACCTTTTGTAGGTAAATTAAAAAGTTAATAGTCATTTATGTACTTATTGCAGTTAAACATATGTATTTATTATAGTAATTCTTCATTAAATAATGTGTCTCCACAATGTTACCGTCGGTTTCCACTGCCACGTTAAAATAAAACATTGCTATCACGCTCATCTTTTTGATGGATATTACCTCAATGGAAACCAACGATTACTAGACAAGTTGTGTGTAATTAGATTCATTTCGATTGTTCCAACTATTTAGATTTTAGGTCTAGCAATATTTATTTGATTAGTTTAAATGCTCAATTACAATTTGCTTTTGTTCTTTTTACGATTATATTTATATTAACGATATTATTAGATGTAAATTAACTAGTTACTAATTTTTATATTTTTGCTGCCTTGGAAAGGAGTATCATCCGCTAGCAGTAAGCATTTTTTAAGTTATATTCGCTTTGCCTCTAATTATAAATAATATAACCAAACTTTGAAGCATTTGTGTTATATTATCAATCAGAGCTTAGCTTTGCAATTCACTAATTACTATATACAATAAATAGTATACATTTTCAAATGTAATAACAAATATTATTTTTACACTTAGATCCCATTATCTGAGATGCCTGGCCCGTCGCATATGTTCCATCAACCGCCAAAACAGGTAAGTGTATACGCGGTACACACCGACTGGTTATATGAAGTGAACATAAGTGAAACTAAATTATGATAGCTCACTAGCGCCTCTATTTTTCTCTTTCTATGTAGGTTTTGCAAATCAATCGATAGAAGCGTCTCTCACTGGACTTGATAGATCAAATGAGTTGATTGTCTCTTTAAAAATGTCAATATTTAATCGTAAAATCCATAACTAAACTATGTGTTGTTTTTATCGACATAAATAGAAAAATATCGAATAGAAATTTAAAAGATACAGTTTCATTCAGACTATTATATCAGGACTTTGATAGTCTTATCGGTTAATCAAGCCACTAAATAAATACTAAGGCGAATTAGGTATTTATACAGTGACTTGGAATTATCCCACTTATAGATATGCCAACGTCCGATGTTTGTGTTTTATCACTATCTTAACAGGTAAGCGGAACTTCTCTATCTAAGAATAATTGTAAACAAAGTCCCAGTGCCGTCGCTCGTTATGTTTGTGCGTTCATATGCAACTAATATTAATAATAAAACAGAAACAACTTTAAAAATTATTGTTTAAATAATAATTTTTAATGTTACCAACGTCGTTTCTTAAAAAAGATTTTATTACTATAGTAGTTTTTTAATCTTAATATATTTTACAACTTAACAAGGACGGCTTTTGTTTTTAACAAAAAAAAAATAACAAGTAATTTACTTTCCTTGTTGATGTTGCGAACAGAACAGTTGTACTGGTATTACCAGTTTCCTAGAAATAGCATTTTGGTGATAATATAACCCTAGGGAAGTAAAAGTTGCGATTTTGTACCTGCTTCCCATCCCCTGACTACCTGCGTTGCGCCGGCGCATCCTATACACATGCGCGCCATTCAGTTCGCTCGCAACAACGGTTTAGGCAACATCTGCTACCGCCGACCCGTTCAATTATCGCACCGTATATTAAAAAAAAAATTGCGTCCAAAATGTTAAATTATAGATACGTTAATATGTAGCGATATTAAACGAGAAACTGTGATATAAAATCAAACGGAGCAAATATTGATATTTCTCTAAAATGGTGAGTTCGTATTAACGTTAATATAATTGATATAAGTAGTTCGAACAGTGTCGCGCCCGCACACATTTAGCACATAATTTTGTACACAAATGTTACGCACGTGTTACAAATATGACCTAAATTAGTTGAAAAAATACTGACTCAGACCAATCCGCTGTACTGATAATGTAAGTAGTGTTCATTTATTAACAAATTGCGAAAAGTTTTATATTTTAATATTATAATTATGTTTGAAGCGATTAGTATCGAATTATTCTCGAAGCTGTTAGTAGAGTTTAAGAAGTTAAAATATTTAGATCTTCGTATTCAACAATCAACTGTTTTCTAAAGCATAAAAATTGTAATATTTTACGATATTCAATAGTTCGAACAGATGTAAGAAACAGTCACGATTCCAGTCGTAGTAAGGGGAATATTCCCCTAATATCTTGCCCTTATTGACGCAATTTGAATAAGAATGACCTTCACAAAATACGTTGTTTAGATTTTCATACACATGCTTATATAACTTGGTTAATTAGTAAAAGATAAAGATACTAGAAATGTAATTTCACGCTCAAAATTATTTAATATTACAATTTATTTGATGTGTTTATTTCAGGCTTCTATGGACCCTGGTGTTCCCAGCCACTCTCCTCATGCTTTACCTGGTAGAACAACTTGGGGCGGACTCAATGTATCATACGAAATGCAGCAGGACATCAACAAACCTGGGTAAGATACTAATTAATATTATTAATTATATTTAAGTTATAGTCATACGTGAAGCGAAAACTGTAGCCCTTTTTAAGGAAACCGCGTTAACGAAAGAACGTATAATTAGTATGTGAAGGATACAAAACTATTAATAATGAATAATATCATAAACAAAAATAATTATGAATTACCATCACTAGTCTAACTAAAAATATATTATTAACTTAATGCAAAGGAGAGTCTTAATATTAGCCTTTGTCAGTCCACATATGGATATTCTACCTTTATACTCAGATAATAAATTTAGCATTCGCAGTTTGTGAAATTTGCTCGCGAATAATGTGTGCGCCCCATACAGTAAATTATCTAGAAATGTATCCGACTAGCTTTTCACCTTTTAATCAAGTCATTACATCCTTGTCATGTATGCGACATTCTTCTATATTTTTTAAATTTCTGAGCGAAGTTTTCATAGAAATTATTCAATAATTTTAATTTATGTTAATCACTCATTTTATTATAACCATTACTAATATTGTGATTAAGTAATGAATAAGTAATAACATAATTTGTACAGAAAATAGAAATATTTTCGGAATATGATTAATGACGAATTAATGAGTGAGATATCATTATCCTTTTGACTTGCGTTTGCTAAAGCTATGCGCTATGCGATACAACGCCTGCTTTCTGTTTAAATTATTAATATAATAAATATATTTATTTTTTAATATTAAATATATTTACCAATGTTGCGTATAGTGTTCCTAATGCATTATCAGTTACCAATTGTCCTAAATTCAACGGTTTTTCTCTGAAACTGTAGCAAATGACTACAAAATACCACAGGAATTTTAAATAACTTAATTTAATTGCTTGGAATAACTTGTTTTGCTAATCGGTGGATAGACAGCTATGCTATGCGTTGCCGAATTTATTCAATCTAAATATCAAGGAATCAAAATTAAACTAATTACATGACATGTTTTTGTGTCAATGTATTAGCAATGGAAACGGTTGATAACGCCGGAATTAGTTGCTTATGTTTTAACCGATACGCCTCGTGTTTGTAAATATATGATTATAACGTGGTTCAATGTAACCTATATATGTGCTTTGCCGACAAAATTCTTGGACTTCAGATTTAACATATACCTGTGTAGGTGTAATGGAAGACGATGTGCTGATTACAACAGTATTTTAATTTTGTAGTTCATTCCTTACTGCGAAGCGGTGTACATCGATTACCTTTGTGTCGCAAGAATTTATATTTGTCGATTGTTGTCTAAAATATTGGTAAAAACTATTTAGCTAATTTAATATTATTAGTTTTTAATCGCATTAGTTTGCGTGAGAGTAATTATGTGAAAAATATCATTTCAAGCAAGTGTTGATCATTTTTTCAACGGCTGTGCGATATCGGCAAATATCAATTTTTAATTTTGAGTATATTACATAAACTTGTGAATCATTCCAAAATGAAAAAGAAAGTGAAAAAACTGCATGCGTAAGTAAAAAAAATCTACTAAGCCCGTCTATCAGTCAATCAAATCATTGAAAATCAGCTACTAAGATTTTTCTTAAGTTATGTTTTATTTAAAATAAAATATATTTAAGTTTCAGTGTATTATAATAATCCCTAATACACTGTAAGTTCACAAATCTAGTGTCGTTATGTTTGTCGCGATAGCGCTTCTGCTCGGCAAAATATTTTGCGTAAATGATACTCGAGTTGCATTGCGATATGTACATATAAAATATTCATCCTATTCGATCTTGGTTTCGTACATATTACTGACTACATTAACTTCTTGTACCTTTACATTTGGGTACATTATAATAACTTTTATATGCAAGTTAAAAGATGAGATAATATGTAAAGAAGTAGCAAAAGTGAATAACACGTTTTTTGCCACAACGATTTTACGTTCTTCACTCGTTTGGAATAAAATTAAGGTGAACTTGCTAAGCGAACAGTTCCTGATTAAGTTACGTAAATTAGTGCTTATGATGGTTTCGCAATACCAATTAACTGGTACTGACTCATTTATTATAATATTTCATATGTTACAAACAATAACGAAGGATATTTGCATTTCAGTATGAGCGGTATGCCGGGGACAAGCAAGGATCCAAATGCTGCAGCCATGAGCCCAATACCGGGGGCAATTAGGAACAAGAAGCGCGCTGCGGTATCCTCTACCCTCGTTTCCATGACAACTGTACCGCCCCCAACTCCCATGCGTGAGTTTCAAGTTTTTATACAACACCTTGAAGTTCTGTCTCCGTAATACTTGTATAATATCTGTTGTCTCGGTTTTTTCTGAAAGATTTTGTATGTATTGAAATAACTCAAAAACAACTTGGCTGATTCCAAAAATTTTTTCACCATTAGATAGCTACGTTATCGTGAGTAACATAGGCTATATTTTTAAATTTCACGTGGACTATGTTGCGAGCAACAGCTAGTGTTTTATACAAGTGTTTCGACAGTAAATATCCACAGTAATAATCATACAAAGTTGGCGGTTTTGATCGTCGCATGCGACGCTGCGCAGAAAGGGAAGGGAAGGGGCGCTCTACGCAGTGACCTTGGGCAGCCAGATTGCGGACGAATTCATATCCATTTCCTATTCTTAGCACATTTCCTTATCAATTTATGATAATTAAGATAAAACCTAACCTAACCTAACCTAACTGACTGACCTGTTCGCTCTTATTTTCATAAAAATGCATTTAACATCTATACGATATAATTGACACACAAACACAACAATAAAGTACACAGGAAAATAATTAAAAATGATTAAAATATGAAACTAGCAAATTATAAACCTCAAAAGAATAGAATTTAATTCTAAAAGGTCATCAAAATACGGTATTCTGCTCGTAAAGCATTTCTTTAAAGTTCATTCATAATTTTTATATTAGTTGCGCTCCACGAGGAAAAAAAGAAAAGGGTTTTGTATCGCGTGACTAATTAGCAATTAAATAAGCATATTTGAAAAGGTTTCAGCGAGTGTGTGCATTTAATATTTAACTGCGTCCTCTGCAAATGTCATCAAAATATCAAAACGATGTCTTGTTGCCGACGTCATTTCAGGTCATTCGTTTTTATTTTCTTTTATTAAAAAATACGAGTAATTTTTCATTGTCCTTGCCTATAATTGGAAATTAAAAATTCCTAAAAACTTTCAAACCCCTTCACTGAAAATACTTTTTCGTTCTTTTGAAGAACGCAATCTTCTCTTATCCAAACAGTCTGCTAACAATTTCAATTAAGAAATGAATTCCCTATTTTTACCTATTCTGTCTTTATGACAAACAATCCAAGGATATTTAAAGTTTCATGATGTGGGCGGGCGACAATTTTCCGTTTATTTGGGAAAAAACAATATTACCTTCGCAGACTCGCCCTTGACACTTAACCTCGCAAACATGCATGGGCCGCCCCAGTCTGCATCGCCGCCAATGTACCAAGACATTAAAGATTCTCCGCCAAGTTCACCCAGTGAGTATAGCGAAATGCTTTATTTGCGATATCATTTTCGCCATTAGGAAAATTAGTAATATAATTGGCTTCAGCTTTCTCTAAATTGTTATGCCTGGCAATGGACTTAATGGTACAGCTGTTATGGTTATAGGCGACAAATAGATCCGTATCTCGATTTAGAAAAAGATTACAACTTTGTAGAGCGCCATCTCTGTCCCACATAGCAAACGATCTCACTCTGGTCGTAAAGATGTGACAGAGACAAAGATCTACGAATGTGAAATCTCTTTCCAAACTGAGGTGCGCAATATTTATTACCGCCTACTATAATTGTATTTGATTTTGTTTATCCTTAGTTATTGTTTTTTATTTATAGCTTATTATATATCAATACCCATAAAGTACGTAGTGTGTACATACACACATACTAAAAGGGTAAACAAGTTATCCATGTTTTGACAATTATATTAATTAGGTTGTTATTGGAGAACCATATTTTGTTCCGGATATTATTTTTACAAAACATTACGCTGCCTGTTAATTTTATCTATATCCAAGTAGTCAACCAACTATGTAAATCCATCATTAAACATATAATAATAATATAATACTAATTATAAAATGCCGCAATTTCCTCTTGTTTGTTTTTCAATAATTTTCCTCAAGCTTTTGACAAATACATTTAAAACCTACTTGTATGTACTATTGTATTTTGTTTGTCTTGTGTTTTATAAGTTTTAGTTCTGAATATGTCATTGTTAAAATAGACAATTGAAATCCGAATTATTTAACTGTGTCTATTTTTAAATGTTGATATTTTCAACAAGCTTAGTGAGTAGTAATCACATTTATGCCCGTTTCCCCAGTTATATATGTGCTTGTTAAAATCAAAATCGTACTGCTATTTTAAGTAGTTAGATATAGTAAATCGTGTTTGTGTAATCTTGTAGTGCAAATGTAGCTTGACATTATTTTTTTTATAACCACGGAAACGAAAAGGTAAAATTTACTTCCACCAATCAGATGGAACAGTCATTAAAAAATCAGATGGAACACATACACAATAAATACATGTGAAACAATTTAAATCAGCATTCGCTTTTCATAATTTTCATAAAATTTCCATTGAGGTCTTATTGATTTATCGATTTGGAAAGAGAAACTTCATCCTATAGGTGACAGTTTATAATAAATGTATAATTTTTTCACAGATTCGGATCGTCCGTTGAAGCCTAAAATGGAACATAAGTAAGTAACAAATAATAATTATATTTCCATTCCATTAGAACAATTTTTTTTTGTCGATTGTAAGGGTAATGATTTACATGATTATTATCTTACGATTTCATCTTTTATACTGTTACTGTTATACATACTCCATCAACACTTTCTACTAGAATGGAAGGTTTTCTATTTTATATAGGGTCAATTAAGGTTTTATAAATTCTAGTAATAAAGCGATGTAATGTAGCTTGTACAGTCGCCTTGGTGTGAATTGCCCCGCGCCTCATATGTTGGGTAACGAGTTGAATCCGGAGAGCGGTGCGGCGGCGCGCCTGCAGGAACAGTTGAGCGCGGAGCTGGCTGCGCATGCGGCTGGCGGCATCGGCGTTGAGACATTAGTGCCTCCGCCACTAATCAACAGAGCTGCTTCGGTGAGCAAACCTTAACCTCGCTTACATATCATCATCATCGTCACCAACATCATAATCAGCCTCTATCTACCCACTGTTGAACATAGGCCTTCCCCGATACCTTCCACGGAATGCGGTCCGCCTTTCGTCTCCAACGACTTGCCGCCTCACGCTCGAAGTCCTCGGTCCACCAATATACATATGCCCAGTTTTAAATGACTGTTTTAATTGAATAGTGGAAGTGTTCAGTGTAAGATTAGCGATATCGCTAATCGAATTTTTGTTTAGGGGGGCTGGCCCGGCGATGGTGGCGCTGCGATCGCGGTAAGTCCTGTCAGGAATTATACATAGATATAGATAATAAAACACAAAAGATATAAACTAAAAACAAAAACTATTCTTTATTGGAACCAGTTGATATAAATTTCATAATGTGTAAGGTGAAAAGTTTTTATTTTTTAAATTGTGATAGGGTGTTAGCGGTTTGAGCGGGCGTGGGCCAACATCAAGCGCCCAAAGTCTGGATCAGTTGTTGGAAAGGCAATGGGAACAAGGCTCTCAGTTTCTTATGGAACAGGCTCAACATTTCGATAGTAAGTGCCATTACATACATGCACGACAGTAGTGAGGGTAAGTTAAATGTCAACCATGTCGAATTCAAACTTGTATACTGTATTGTTGTCTCTGCTTTTTCAATGAGAATGAGAGAGATGGCAATATTGTACAGGTGTAACGTCAAGGAAAACAGCGATAATTTGATGATTGTAAATGTAAAACACGAAAGAAGGGACATGAAATGTCTCGTCATCTGATTGCATGGATATTCCTGCAAGAATTCAATTATTGAGTTGCCTACGCTTTAGTGCTTGTAATTTATCATTTATTTTACCCACTTCCAGATGAAAGACCCTTAGAACTAAAATAGTATTTTGTTATATTCCTTTAATGTTTAGATTTGATGTGTCACCCCTCGTATAACTTTAGCACGATTTTTATTTAAATATCTTACCTCTGGCAGTAAAATAAACTATAAAATAAATTATTGTCGAGTTAACGCCGAAGTTGATCTGGTAATTTTAAAGAAAACGTATTTATCGATATAGGGTTAATAGAGGATTTATGTTATAAATCTGTCTACTGAATATTTAATCAAAATTCTAAAGAATTTTGCCATTTGTTTTTTTTAATTTAATTTTTATTTAACCAATCGATAGGCGATTGTTTTCATTTCATATATTTTTAGTTCACAATTTTTTTTGTTAGTCTTTTGTTGGAGGGTTTTACAGTACTTACAAAATACGCGTTTAAATAAAGTTGTTTTTTTCCTTAATTTTCTGTAACAGTAGCATCATTGCTGTCGTGCTTGCATCAGCTCCGAACGGAGAATGTCCGCCTTGAGGAGCATGTGGGCAGCCTGCTGCAAAGGCGGGACCATTTGCTGGCTGTTAATGCCAGACTTGCCATTCCTCTCACAGCTGGTATGTGAAAGAAAAAAAAAGATAAACTACTCTTACATATTTGATCGCGTACATTTAATTCGTTCTTTTTTTCGGGGTATAAGTTAAGTATTCGGTTGAACATATATATAAACTATTAAGACCACAACGTCTCCAGCACAACGTATGAAAGAGGAGCGGACATGGAACACGCTTTCCACTCCGCAGTCGAAAATTCGTCTTGTGTGATTGGTTTAGCTATACGAACCAACATAAAAATAGATAGATATCTTTATTACAAGGAATTGTCTTTGTTAATGATGATCAGAAATCTATCAACATTGAATTTGTCGTCAAACAATCGGAAATCCGCTCGTTTTGGCGTTAGTCTTGTTTGGTGTGAGAGCGTTGCGCTCACACACTACTATTTCGTACTAGACAACAATATAATGACTCGGTAGTGGTTCCGCTTCGCTTTCGCACTACTGTGCTAGGGGCGGAAGTTGTTTAATTTCAAAATGTAGTATTCGCATAAATATAAGAAATCATTATTACAATTATATTGGACGGCTTAATTCATTTAGGGAACAAATCATTGAGTGATTAGTGATAAACCTTATTTGGAATTATATAAAAAATGATTACACAAAATGAGCCTTTATTCAAATTTGTAATGTCATGGTTTTAACATACCATTACTACTAGAGGTCATATAGAATTGTTTTAGTAACGCTTTACCCCCTACCTAGAGTATGAGAATGCCAGAACCATTTGCATGATCCTAAACATTACGCTTCTTTTCCATACATTATCATTTCATGAGTAAATTAAACTGTTTATTTATAATGTAATACAGGAATAATGTTGCTAGACAGAAAGTTCCCGGAACACTCTTCTATTGCACTCCAGTTTGGCCACCTAGACTTTAGTGAGTAAAACCCCACATAACCCTGTCTCCCCCCAGAAGGCAGAACCTT
>LD688961.1:692466-769348 GCA_003118335.3 Papilio memnon
GACCAAAAAAGGCATTTTGTGCAAATGATCCTAGTTTTTTCTATTTTATAAATCCAGTCAATACATAAAACTACATATGTTAATTGCTGTCGATGTTTAGTTTTTTTTACTGACTTCCCAACCCTTGTAATACATTACTAAAAATATGTAAAAATATCTAAAGTATCCATTTCTTCAAAGATATTTTCTTACTAATACTATAAATGCGAAAGTTTAGATGGATGGATAGATGTTTGTTAAAATTTGTAGCCTAAGCGGCTGATCGGATATCGATGAGATTTGGCATAGATGTACATGATAGTCTGGAAAAACACATACTCTTATTCACTTTTGTTTTTTTAATTCCACGACAACGAGGTCGCGGGCTTTTTGTCTCTGCATGGAAACCCAATGTAGATTTATATGTAAAAATGTAATGCAATGCTTTTAATACCAAGTTAAAGTAAAAATGCAAGTACAATTATTTGTGTAGTTTATAACTGTTGGCATAGATATATAATGTGTTTGTGCAGTGGCGGCAGGTCCCTCAGATCCCAGTCGGTGCATGCGCGACGTGTCTCAGCTGCGAGCCACGCCCGGACCAGTCCGACCTAATGAAACTATCACCTCGGAGCGTTCGCATCAGGTATTACCATTATATTACTATTTTATAACAAATCTATGTTGCCATGTTAAAATAGATATCCCACAAATTAATCTGACAGTGTCACTTGTTTTGTTAGAATAATATTTTATTACAAGACGAGAACAAATATAACAATAACAACTCATTTCTCTCATTCTCTGCTCCCTTTCTGTTTCTTAATATCCCTTTTCCCAATAATAATGCAGGCAATGAATCCTATTTTATTTATAAAATTGATACTTGCCGTACAAAACAATAATTTGAACAATCAAAACCACTTATAAGTATTTGCAGGAAGTATATTAATATCTAACTGTCTAATGTATGGAAAGTGGTTGACTGACTGGGAAAATCACTTTAAAATTTATAACCTCGCCTACAAGCAATTTTCTTCGGCCCCTAGACTTATTACGACCGTTGTCCGATATAATATTCAAATCAAAATTATAGGTTACGTTACAAAATGGTAGTCGTTAGTGATTTCATTCAATTTAATCCCTGTGCAATTTTTAACAAACGTACTTCGTAGTGCATTATTTAAATTTTAATCCTATTTGTCTACGATTTTATTATCTGAAAATATTAGCTATCGTCTCGTACTACATACAAGATGATCGCTTTCAGAAAACCCTTGTAGTTTAGGCAGTTGTTTGTGTTACAGCATAATAATCATCGTACAATGGAGTCCTGCTGATTTTAATTCCGGATATTTCAGGTTTTTATTTAAATCCTTTTTATAATTTCCATTATTACCTTTATATCCTTTATCCATTTTACTATTAATCCTTTGAAGAGAGTATTGAGATATGTAAATGACAGATGTTGATTTGACTATACTAAAATGGGGATATTTTGATTTGACTATACTAAAATGGGGATATTTTGATTTGACTATACTAAAATGGGGATATCTTTATTTGAGTATACTAAAGGGGCGATATCTGTGTAGGCCCCTGTAGATAGACCATATTCGTAAGGATGAAAGGACGTTTTTTAAGAGACACGTCAAAGCGATTACTGAATAAAGTGTCCTTTATCTCGCAATGGACTGTACAATTAGTATTTCTGTATCATTATGACATTTTGTAGCCTAAAATTAGAATTGGAGGGATTAAATTCTTTACCGAAGTGTCATAGGGTCGCATAGCAGTCGCAAATACGTTACCTACCTTTCATTCCTAAGGAGTTATTTCCACGTCCTTTGTCTCCCCTCCCATGTTATTCACATCCCCTTGCCATCCGTTACCATTAAAGAAAAGTGGGAAGAGAAGGATTAAATAGTTATGTTTGTTTTGTAGCTGATAATGCGCGAGGTGCAGCAGCAGAAGCCCAGCTGAAACCAGGAGAGTGGCGGCGCCTCCGACCCTAATGCGCTGCGCAACGTACAAACGTACATATTCTTAGAGCAGCGCCGCCGCCCTGATTTCTCCATCGATTCTATTCTCAATTACGATAAGTAAATCACGTCTAACAAGACATTTAACATCAAAAGTAATCGATGTTGAGAAAACTTTTACAACGCAATTGTGTTTGTGTAGTTTTTAATTAGTGTAATGATATTAGATTGTCAATCGTATTCTAAATGTACCAACTAATAGGGTATTGTTGACAGTTTAATGTATGATAACTTAAATCGCTAATAATCGTCACATTTATGTTGTGTTTGACGATTATTAGCAATTTACTCATTTGTATAATGAGTTCAAGATGTTATTTTAAAGTTGAATAGCATGGGTGTCGCCAAGGGCAGCGGCCCTCCCTTAGAGAATATAAAAATAAGAAATCGATATGTAAATTACTTCGAAATTCTAATATGCTTACAATCCTTATACACGTAGATAATCCAAAAATTATGAGTTCATCAATTTTGACCATATGTTTATATGCATTCCCTATGAAAAAAAAAATTACCAACCCCCTCCCCCTAGCTGGCGACGCCCTTGGAGTATAATAATCTAGTTCAAACATATTGGACTTATAGTAAATCTACTACGAACCTGTATCGGACAAACAAACTCTCGGAATGACTAGACGAAACAATCGTCACAATAAACGGCCAATAACTGTAAAACTATTGTTTTAACTATTAATGACGAACGAAATCTCTATTGCTTATAAATGCAAAACGGACAAACGGACAAAGTTATATTGATGTTGCATGTAAAAGTAACTTATCGATCAAGTGAAGGGCTTGTTAAATGCACTTTGAATATGCGTTCAGTAAAAACAGCCATCAAGTGATTGTTGGTACGATGTTAAATCGTGTTAAAAATATTGCTGTAATAACAATGGACACAGTTATACGTGAATTTTAATGTTATAGTGATTAATTGTGGTGTATTATTACATGTTTGCTTGAATGTTAGTTGATTATAAGATTTAACGGCCTCTACATATGTTTACTAAATATCATATTTACCCATTTAAAACAATTACTGTATTGATGTTGAACTCTCCTGATGTTGTTTTACTCTATAACATAAATAGACGTGGGTTTACATTGTTAAAACATATGGAAAACTTCCCGATCTTTGGATAAACCCAAGATAGAAACATGACTATGTACAGTGGAATCTCACGGTTACATATTTATATACATATTGTGTTTTTTTTTATAATGACTATTATAAATTAATTTACAATGTTATTCAATGTTAATATTCAATTCAATTCATTTTTGTATCCTTTACACTTGTATTATTCTTGATAATTTTTTTTCACTTTTGACCTTAATAATTGTATCTGTAAACAATGTGTCGTCCATGTTCTTAATATTTATAATTACCTAATGCATGTTGGTATTTTCATGAAAGCCGTTCTTTAAACGGCATAGATATTAAATTGGTGTTCTAATTTTAATTGTGTCCAATTGATTGTAAAAGTAGGTTTCTGCCGTGACGTATCTATTAATGCATGTTGTCGTCTCTGTCATACTCGCCTGTCAAAATAGAGACAGCGATATTTGTCATACAAGTGTCACGGCAGTAGAGTTCCACGGTAAGATACACGTGTGAGATTTCGTTTATAGGTCTTGCTTTAAGATCTGCAAAATTCCACCTCTAACTCTGATATCGTCGTTAGTAAAATACGAATATGTACTGAAATTCTTGTAGTTTTAAGATACTGCTATAAGCGTTTTATGTCTATACGTAAAATTCATTCACTGAGTCTTTCGAATTTCGAACTATTTTGAATTTAAAAGTGTTTGAAACCCTTTCCAGTCGTTTAATGACCAGGGTTCGATTCCAAATGGTATGGGTATTATTTAGATAGCGTGGGTATTAATCGTGATTATAGGTATGCTTTTTAAGATGTAAGACTGAACATCCAAAATTTAAACAACTAAGTAATTATTGTAATATTATTGTGACGTATTTTTAATTTTAATTACCATTGATAAATGATTATTTATGATTATTTCATTTTTCTGTTAGAATGTTCACAGATATGGTTCTCCACCTGTTACTCTGTCAATATATTTACGATAATGTTGACATATGCCGTGTTGAATGTTCAATAACTTTTATCGTACGTATATGTTTGCTGTATTGATTAAAACGTCGCTTGAATGTTTATGTCGGAAGACTATCTTATTATTAGATACATATTAAGTAAATACCTGTAACGTTTCGATGTGTAATATATTTATGACTGATTTTACTAAAGACGAAATACGATAAATTTCCACTGTTCTAATAAATTCATTATTAAATTCGTAGATGTTTAAAATGCAGTAATACCTTGCTGAACAAAAATGGAATTATTTGTCGATAAAGTCCTGAGTACTTAACGGTTTGTAAAATTGTCGTAAGTTTATTATATGCGTAACTGAACCTTTATTGTTCAACTCTCAATGTAAACTTAATGTAGAAATAAAATATATTAGTGTTGATTCCGATGTTAAAGCTCGGCGTAGGTCAAATGTTTGTATAATTCACGTTAGCAACCAACCTGCCAAAACCTTTCCTAAGCCCCTAATTAGCACATTATTTTATGTGGTGCTGTATTAGTCAATGTTTTAATATATGTCTTTGCAGAATTTATCAACAATTATAATAATCAGTAGATTCTAATAAGGAACACTTGTATCAGAATCTTTTAATCACAATATTCTTTCGAACTATACCTGTTCCTAGGGTATTCCTATTGGCTTACTCCTGTTACATTACTAGAAAATATCTTCTTATTATCCCTATAAATATATAGGAGAATATATCTATGTACAGTGGGGCTTGTTTCCGGTGTTCCACATTTGAAGACATTTAAAAACTATCGTGGCTAACATGATTGGTTGTTGGTAAAAAGGGACGGTTGTAAGTTCGTTGTGTTCGAGGTAATATTTCTCCAACCGGAACACCGAAAACGAAGGCGACTGTACATATTGATTACCTATAAATATTTTCAAATAATTAATCAAGATATATAGCGGCTTTAAATGTTTACTTGGTGTTTACTTTAATTATAATAGTCTCAAATGTTGTAATAAATGTGTAGTCAATAATTTGAAACATTACCTGCATGTTATTGAAGTATCTGACCATTATCCTACTTTGTATTGTGAAATTGTTTTAGGAAATTATTGTTTGATAATCATTATATTCTATCAGTATTCTTTATTGGAAGTGTATCATTGGTTTGTGTGTTTGATTAATGGTTTGAATAATTCGGAATTATTTATAACTTCAACTATGAAGTGATCTCGGTATATTGATAGTGTAAACTACCCGTGCAGGATAACATGAGAGCTAAGTGCTATGACGTTACAATGCTTACCTGCACAGTGTGCAATAAAGGATGCGATTTATAAACAAAGGCATAAAACGATGACATGTAAGTTACTTTATTGTGCATTTGTTTTATGTTTTGCCTAGACTTTTATGTTAGATTATTTAGTTTTTCTTAACCCGATTAAAAGATATATGCTATATGCATCTTCAATGTTGTCAGATAGTTGATTTTTCATGTTAAATAAATGTGTGGTTTAAAAATAATACTTCTAGATGTAATATTGGCCGTTTTCACAAAAAATTTAGGAAGCTTATTTAGCCTAAACATGATGGGAAATTTTCGAAATCCTAGCAACTCAACTGCGAAGACCTATTATGGTTATAATTTTTTTCCCTATTTATGTATTTAAATCTATAGCATAAATTATTTGCATGTTGAAATTATAATTAATATGCACCCTGAAAAGTTGATTTCATAAAAATATTTACGATCAGTTGAAACGGTCAATAATTTCTCAAAGCATTTATGTCATCTACAGTTATCTATTGTAAAACGTTCTAGTAAATAAATAAGTATTTCAAAATGAAGATTTTTTTTTATTTCTTGCACCCGTTTATCACACAAAAGTAGATCAATTCAAACAATCGAGGCAGACTGCTACAAGCGATGTAAGGCGATCAGGTTTCAGCGCCAATAGCCTAATTGTTATGGCTGCGGAATTCATATCTTGTGGTCGAGGATTTTAATCCCGCCTTTCGACTATTGTAAACCATCGATCGATGGCATCATCGGAGATGTAGGTCAGAATAGGCGCTGGAGTGGATGCCCGACGGCGAAGGTGTTCATGTTTCGTCATGCCCATTAGGGGGAGAGTGACACAACACAAAGGAACGGACGAAATAACTTGTAGGGAGTCAAGAAGGTGCGTGCGGAGCCGAAAGGCCAAACCGCGAGCCCCTCCCGCGATTCGGCCCGTATGACCCGAGGGTCGGTGGGGCCATGGGTGGTGGTGGGCTGTATTGTGAACCATATCTTAGTACAAACCTAAAACTATGTTGGAATGGTACAAGAAATGTTAGTAAATTACGAAATCTACAAAAATTTTAATATGAAAAACAAAATCGAGTAAACTACACATAATTTAGACGTTCGCTATATACGACCCGCGGTTTGCAGACGTAGGCGGGACCATACGGCACTAAACTATCCGCGCATGGCCGCTCTAAGATGTTAGCAATCAAGGTTTAAGAGAAGTCTAGTTCATGTATTACTTATTGAATACCTATTCCTTTTGGTGAAACAACAAAAAATGGTTAAGCCCAGTATTACCTTAATGAAACTATTCTCATAATTGCAGTTATATTGCAATATTTGCCTGTTTTCTTAATTCTCATGCAGAGGCTATTTCTTATCAACGATAGTTCTTCGGTTAATAATAATACTAATCTTGGAATAGGACATTATCTTGTCCACTATTTTGTATTAACATTAAACTTGTTCGGCCTTGATTTTTTCTAATCAATAATCCAATAATATGTTTTTATGTACTGAAAGGTATACATTCTTATATCCACTTATCGTCTATTGTAAGATAATTGTTATCTCTTATGCGTGTATGGGGCAATACTACATCCTTTTAACTAAGAGTAGTGAACAATGTCAGAAATGAGGCCGCCTTTGCGCAAATCTTGTAGTAGCTAAGTTTAAGTATAGTTATTATAATATTTGTGCAAAAAGTATTAAATCAATAAATACTGTCACGGGAGGAACACCTGACCCGCGTTTAAGGTTTTGTAACGAGGCTTTGTTTGAGGCACAAACAAAATGATAACATCCTATTGAAAAACGGTTAAAATGAAAATAATCATAGCTTGCTTAAACAAAAAAACATCAAGATGTCTTACACTAAATCAATTCGTCAAGCTATAATAATTTCAAGCAAAGACATATTTAACATTCATTCGCCTCATTGCAATAAGTTCGTGAGGTGCCTATTTTCATTTATGTTATCATCACCAGCTCATTATACGTCCCCACAGATTGGCTCGGAGCCTACCCTAAGTTAGGAGTGACTAGGCCTTAGTCAACCACGCTCCACTGCAGGTTGCTTGACTTCACACATATCTTTGAATTTCTTCGCCGATATGTGCAGGTTGCATCACGATGTTTTCCTTCACCGTAAGAACGTCGGGTAAATTATGTACATATGAAATTCGAAAATCACATTGTTACATAGCAGGATTCGAACCCAGGACCTGTAGATTACAAGTCAAGTTAAACATATATTCCGTATTAAAAAAGTAGTATTGTTCAAAAATTTTTTATAAAAAATAACTATTCGTTAAGCACGTTAAGCGCCTTTTATACATCCGAGTCTTTCTAGGTAGTTGTTAATTTTAAAATATTTCCTCTCTTTCGATGTTTTCCTTCACCGTAAAATGTCGGGAAATTATGTACATATGAAATTCGAAAAATCAAAAAATCACTTGGTACATGGCGGTACTGTAATCTACAGGTACAGGTACAGGTAGGTACTTGTAATCTACAGGTCAAGACCAGGTCAAGACCTGTAGATTACAAGTCAAGTGCTTAAACCCTTGAGCGACCGACGCTCTTGTTATTTATGTACCTACTATTTAATTAATTGTAAATTGCAACACAAAATGCAAGCTTTATTAGTCAATCCTTGAACTAATCGTTGATACTAATTAAATTTGCTTAGTGATATTTATTATATTTTATTGATTAATCTTCTTGAGCAGATAACCAATCTTGATTTAAATAAAGTCAATGCTTCGTCGATTGTTATTTTTATCATAAATACTGATATCGTATTATATCACAAAGGTTCTGTATATTTATTAAATGTTCATACATGAAACCTCTTAACTATAGGTAGATCATTAATTACGTTTTAATTAAAAAATTATATGTTTAGATATAGAAGAAGAAGATTTTAAGTTACGTTTAATCAAGTGAAATGACAATAAATCATTATTTTGTTCATTACGTCATCTATTAGTACAAAATTAATAATACTGACCACTTCCCCTCTTCTAAATAAGGTGCTATATGAATGATATAGATGTACAGACGGTTGGGGCGCGAACTGCCCCTCAGTGGAAGGGTGGAGACGACGGTCCGTCAGACGACTTTGGTGCAAAACACATGACATTGAATATTAATATCTTTAATGGATTTCCTTCTCGTAAAACTTTATACTTTCAGCTTTACGTCGTATTATCATTGTATTATACATTTTTGTTTAAAATGTTAAACATTAATAGGTAAAGATTTTCTTCTAAGAATTAATATGAACATAACCCTGCATATTTTATTTTCCTTTGCCGTTGCTGATATTAATATCAATTATAATTTCAAAATGATTGTATAACTGCATCCGTTATCCGACGTGTAACCCTAATTAATCCATAATTTTATCAAAGGACATACAATACAATTATCGACTCTTTTAATCGTTCTTCATACATGTGCTCTTATATCGTGTAAAACATTGCAATTATTGTTTAATAAAAACGAATCATGTGTGGCATAATCTGTGGTGTAACAACCTCAGTAATAGGTGTGGCGTTAGTGGTTGTTAGTACAGTACTTACGTTTGTATTCGTACCCGGTGTGATTGAAGATTTAATCATAAATGTAAGTAGGTGTAAATATTACATAACTATCTGTCAACAGCGACCCCACCCGCGTGGAATAAAAAAAACGATTAAGTATGTGTTCCTCCAGACTATGCACTGCATCTACCACAAATTTCATGGAGATCCTTTCAGCCGTTTAAGAGATATCTTGTATCAAACATCCATCCAACGAACAAACTTTCGCATTTATCATATTAGTAAGATATGTCCATAGGTGAGTATTAGAGTCAATAAAAGGTTAATAGTTCTGGCATATTCCACAACAAAAAGGACTGGTTCTATATTATGATAGTGACATGATTTCAGTATCTAATAACAATTTCATATTTGTAATACGATTTACGTATTTTTAAATCGCGTACGCTTGTGACTTAGTGTCGTAAAAGCTTCCCTATTAAGCCTAGACCCCTCAAATACACTAAGCGTCCGAAACACGAGTGACACGTGCATATATCGATCATATATCAACAGTATTAAATTGACAAGCCCAGTGATTGGACAAAGGTACTGTCTGTTAAATATCTCTTCACGTTCCCGGCGACTCGAATGCGCAAATTAAAATTTTATTATACGGCATCCGAATAATTGACTCAGTAACATTCGTAGAGGGGACGTTACCTTTAATTGATCAAATCAAATTAGCTATTTTAATATACAGTACGAGTACAAATTATCGAAATATGAAAGTATGCGTAGTACGCTTTGATATTAAGGTAGTGAGTACCCTAAGTTGACAGGTGTTTACCCAAGTACAATTTTATTTATATTTTTATAGATATACCCTTTTGTAACTTAAAACCTAAGTAAATTATGAGCTATGACGATTTGACTTGATAAATTATAAGTTATAAACCATCGAGAATTCATTGAATATTTCTCGTCAATTTATCATTAAATTCATAGTATTATTAAAACAATATTATTTTATAGTCTAATTTAGGTACAATATTGTACAAGCTGGAGTTTCCTGTGTAAATACCTGACGTTCAAGAAATGAACTGAAATCTCGAGTAGAGTTTACTTGAGAGCTCTGGCGTTGCAGTAACTTAATCCTGGTTCCCTTTGTGACGAAACAATTCCAATAATACCAAAGTTCAATAGCGAGCGCACACCGTGAAAGCCTTTATACTTGATTTATCTTAAGAATAAAATAACCTGAAAGCTTAGAGTGCCGACCTAACTACAATGATTCAAAATTAACCTACACTTTCACCTTATGAAAACCATTTTAGAATTTATATTACAAAGATTTGTTTTACATTTTCTCTTTTTTTTATTGGTTACACAGTTAAATCTATTTTATCAAGAGGATTATGCCTTTAAAGTCTGCACATTCGATTTTATTTGTTGTAAAAAAATAACTTAATTTGAATAATAACTGTTTTTCTAAGCGTGAGAGTGTTTTGTTAACAATTTTTTTCTTGTTTTTAGGAGGTAGTCCTTAAAGATGATACAGAGCAAATGGAGAGATTTCAAGAAATACCGTTTCCTTTAAACTTCACGATCAGATTCTTTAATATATCGAATAGAGACGAAGTCCTTGCAGGCGGAGTACCGGACTTGATAGAGGTTGGACCTTACATATATAAGTGAGTTTATTTTCAACATTAATAAAGTTAATGATAACCACTTGCAAAACATTTACTGAAAACATATCTATATCTATACTAATATAATAAAGCGTAAACACACACTACTTTGTGGCGTAAGATGTCAGCAATTACAGCATATTTTTGAATAATTCTTTTTTTAATAAAAATCCCTACACTTACGTCACGCTTTAGGCTATATATTTTCACGCTATTAAACTTAGGGGTAAATAAATTTGAAAAAAACCTAATGTGGGAAACCATAAACTACAAACTGCCAACATTAAGGAGGCAAGATTGTTGTGGTAACGTTTGACATTTGCAATTGAGAATTTGACAAATGTAAACAATATAATATTTTTTTTTAATTTTCATGCGGATGAAGCCGCACGGGAACAGCTATTTGTACATATAAAATGTTTCGGTGGAAGCCCACGGTAAAGATGACGTGAGAGAGAAAGGAGCGACTACTAAGACGACTGTTGATAGAAATGCGTGCAAGAAAACATGTTGAGCCAAAGCTAGATAGGTATTGACAGGGAAAATATGAAAACTATAATATTTGTTATTTTTATTACACTTATTCTTATTTTACTTATATTGACTGTCTTTACGCGGGAAAACACATGCCACGAAAATAGACTAGTAGCTGACAAGCCAGCTACTGGCGCCATGCGTATACGCCAGTAAATTGGTCACGAGATTATGTGCCAGCTACAGACATGTCCAGAACCGCCCTAAAATTAGAGAGAAATGTGGACATGTTGAGTCAACAAAAAAAACCTATTTTAAATTATTACTTATTGGATAATTTCTTTTCTATCAAAATGTCATTATAACTTAATATTGATTAGGTTATAATAAAATTAACTGCAATTATAAAGGATTGGCTGTTCCCTTGCGGCTTACAAAAAAATATTTCATTGTGTACCTACATTTGTCAAATTATCAATTGCAAATGTCAAAATGACATGACATGATGACAAACCATGGCAATCTTGCTTCCTTGATGTTGGCAGCAACTTATGGTCACTTTCCCACATTAGGGTTTTTATCCAAAATATTTACCTGCTAAGTTTAATGGCGTGAAAATATATAGCCTAAAGCGTGACGTAAGTGTAGGGCTTTTTATTAAAAAAAGAATTATTCAAAAATATGCTGTAATTGCTGACATCTTAGGCAACAAAGAAGTGTGTGTTTACGCTTTATTATATTATAGTATAGTATAGTTATAGACATAGATATAGATGTGAGACATACAAATTTTCATTATGAACCAGAAATAAACCTCAAAATAAAATCAACACAATATCATAAACACATTATAAATAGTAAACACGCACAATATCAAATATTCCAGGGTCGAGTTCAATAAAATTCTATTAAAGCATAAATACATAGATAATTAACTCTTTAACATGATAGTAGGGTGGTTATTAGCAAGGGAAGTAAGCTTCATCGCACAATTACCCATTGAGCAGGACGTTTCACTGGAGCTTTCATTATAACACCACTCGGAACATTTGACTTTCAAATTAATTGCCTCTAATAACATCTATTAGACGTGACACTGATTCATTGCATTAAAATAATATTGAGAGCATCGGGGTTGAAACATTTGTTACTATTTGAACTCAGTATGGGTTTTCATTTAAAAGTTGAAATAACGTATTTTGTTTAAAAACTGAAAACATTTTTCGTCGTAGTCGAAGTCGTAGGAATAGATATATAAGTAATGATTTCTATTTATGTGTATATGATTAAAATACGTAGATAGGTAAGTAGTGCTGGTAACACGACAGGCAGATGGCCTTTAAAATGAAGGTAAAACATTAAGGTTTAGAAAACCGTGTACGCCGACCGATAAGGCCACGAACATGATGGTTATTTTGGCGTCCATGTTTTCATTTTGATTACAGATCATATCAATCTAGAGAGGTGGAGAGTAAGGAGGACGACACGATCACTTACCGTTCTTTAGAGCGTCTGGAATTCGACGCTGAAAGTTCCTACCCTTACACAGAGGATGATATAGTTACGATCGTTAATGCACCGTATCACGTAAGATGTATTTTATCATTCTTAACTAACTTTATTTTTATTAATCTACTAGCTTTCGCCCGCGACTCCGTCCGCGTGGAATTAAAAAAAACAAAAGTAAGTAGCCTATGTGTTCTTCCAGACTACGTTCTACATCTATACCAAATTTCATCCAGTTCCGTTTAGCCGTTTAGGCTACAAACTCTAACAAACATCCATCCATCCATCCATCCATCCATCCATCCATCCATCCATCCATCCATCCATCCATCCATCCATCCATCTAAACTTTCGCATTTATAATATTAGTAAGAAGTAAGATTGAGTTACCCTAACCAATGTGATCACGAACAGTAAATAAGACCTCTTTTGTTTTTGCAAAAGACTTTTAAAAATTACTTCGATTTTACAAATAATTTCTGACATAAAAATAGGACCTAATCGCTCCAAGTTATAATTACGATTTTAAAAACAAAATCTGTGGAAAAACTTCCAATATTCGTAATATTCCGTTTACGAAAGATAAATAAATAGAAATTGTCTCTTTGGTTTTTGATTAAATAAATTGTTAATCAGTACAAACAAAAGAACCTTACAAAATTAATCTTTACATAGTAACATATTTGTGGAAATCCATACGGACATTCAACGTATTTAATACGAAACAAAATGGAACGTAAAGCCAACGTCCAACTTCGCATTTCCTATTTCACTTACTGAAAGTTGTTTAAATAACAAACTCCTAACTCTAATACTAATCCTTTGCACACTTTTAGCTTTATATTAAACACTCTACATTGAACATTTACTCATATTAAGTAAGAATACAATGTGTTATTTACAATTTAGGAACGATTTAAAATATGCATTCTGTATTAAATATGCAACTAACTAACTATAATAGTAATTTCTATAATTGTAATCGATTTGCTTAATTTTTTATTGGCCGCATACCACTTCACTGATTTCTAAAATATTCTTTCCCAGAGTTAACATTGTTGTTTTAAATTATTTTTTACATACGAGCTGCTGTATAAAGTGGATGATAAATCTCAATCGTAATGTGATCGTATCTTTTATATTTATACTTTTATACTCACACTACGTCGTGCCTTAGGACGTCAGCAATCACAGCATATTTTTGAATAATTATTTCTTTAATAAAAAGCCCTACACTTATGACACGCTTTAGGCTATATATTTTCACGCTATTAAACTTAGGGGTTAAATAACTTGAAAAAAATCTTCATGTGGGAAAGGGATAAACTACAAGTTGACAACATCAAGGAAGCAAGGTTGCCATGGTAACGGTAATTGTTATCCAATGTCAAAGGCCTTCATTGTCATTTGAATTTCGACATTTGTAATTGAGTTTTTGACAAATATCAACAATAAAATAAAGTTTTATAATTTTATGCGGATGGAGCCGCACGGGAACAGCTCGTATTTAATAAAACTGGTGAACGCATCCACCCGTTTCTGTTAAACGTGTATATGCGGTGCTAAGGGTAGATATTCATCCCCTCACCCCCCTACCCCTACCACTGTTGTGGCGTGTCCGTGTCCGAGTCTGAAGAGCCGAGGGGGGTTTAACGTGCGTCTCTTGTTTTAGCGGAAGCGGATATTAGAGTTAGAGTGTGAAATGCAATTAACCGATCATAATATATTCCATACTTGATTCATTTATATTCAATTTTTTGTAAAATAGATGTTACAATTAGACCATTAAAGTTAAATGTCTTTTTAATTTTTTTTTAAGTTAACTAACAAGTGAAAACTTTTTTTGTTTTGTTTTCTGTAGGAATTTGTTGATCACTAATATTAGTGTACTAGTGTAGTTTTAAGTTTGGTCGTTAAGAAACCGTTCTAATCTTGGAAAACTTAAAAAGGTAAATAAACGTGCTTCCTAAGTTTTAATTGAAGGAGGTTTAATAGGTTAGGAGGTTAGGAGGTTTATTATAGTTTTATAGATTGAATGATTGATTATTTAAATGGAAAAATATTAAGTTAAAATTACTGTTTATGGCCCACACGTAACTTTGATTGCGTCCCCACACAGTTCTAAAGGCGCACTCTCACTTGCTTAAACTACCTATGTTATTTATTTTATCTGTTTTTATTTATTTTATACTGAAGCATTGTAACTAAGTTTTGTCTTTGACTATTCCATTTAAGTTAAGTTTAAATGTTTTCGGTTGCCTTGTTGTCAATATTTTCTACGCAATTGGTAAGCGCTCGTCAATATTTAAAAAAGCGAATTATAATTAAATTTTAATACTTGTTTTGTGTTTGCAATGCGAATAATAAAAAAAATTAAGCTTGCGCTACGAAATCGTTGCAACTGCAAAATTTGTAAATATTTCGCTAACTAATTAAAATTGGTCATGATATTTCCCTGCCGAAACACTAGTATACAGTGCCGGATTTGCCATATAGCAGGAGTAGCAAATGCTACGGGCCCCCCGAATTTGGGGGCCCCGCGCTCCACACTTGTCTGAGAGAATTAAAAAAAAAATATTTAATACCCTAGACTTAAGAACCTAAAGCAAACCAAGGGTCCTTTGACAGTATTTGCTACAGGCCACGCGCTGGCTTAATCCGGCACTGCTAGTATACAATAATATTGCATACCTCTCTTTCCCTTAGCAACAACTATTATTTATTTGTTTATTTATTTATTTATAAAATAAATAAAATTATTTATAAATTTATTTATTTACAAAGTAAATTTATAACATTTATTTATTTATAAAATAAATAAATAACTATAACAGAGATAGCCATATACAGATGGTTCCGGCAGTAAAAACAGAGATTTTATAGGTTACGTTTGTGTGAAATATTTTCTTTATCTATTATGTTTATCAAATAATCGCTTGACTATTGCGAAATCGTATTAATTTTAATCTATCCAATGTAATCTATTTGATATAAATGTACTTAATTTACCGAATAAAATCCTTGGTAAATAATAAATGCACTCAAACTTGGTGCTCATATACCTATACGTATATAAATTTATTACAAGTAAAGAAAATGACCACTATTCATTTATATTTGAAAACGACTACTTCAACCAATCGAAATACTCTCTGCATTCTTATCGAAACTGCAAACTGCGGTTCGTGTATGCAAACTTTAAATCCCAATCGCCCAATGACTAAGACGTACTGTCTGCTTGAAGCAGTCCGTGTATTGTAGCTCTTAACAATTGTTCATTCAAGAGCAATGCTATCGGAAGGGACAATCGCAACGCTGCAACAATGCACGACGTGTAAACAATGATTCGCAATCGTGTGCACCAGCCTTATGAATATCAAGAGCTCGACAAATGAATATCAACTCACGACCCATATATTCAAAATAAATCATATGTACCTTTTATGGAAAAAGGAAAATTACTTGTGAATATACATAGATATAGACCTTTCTTATCCACGTTCTGGCACTGCACCTACACGTTGTCAATAATCCATCTCGCTGGTAGTCTTTTAATCCAATGTTATCCTTCCCTAGGCCACTAGTATGTCACCGCCTAAGTCCAACGGCTATCAGCCCGCCTTGCCACGTGTCGTACCCACCTCCACTTGAGCTTCGTAATTCCTCGTCCGACATCAAACACTCAAAGTTCGACATCTATGTCTATACTAATATTATAAAGAGGAATGATTTGTATTTTTGTATATAACGAAAAAACTCAAAAAGTACTGGACCGAATCCAAACTCAGAAATTCTTTCGCCATTAGAAATATAAGGTACTGGTAGTGATTTAATTCCATTTTAAATTGAACCGATCTAATCATCACAATATAAATTGCGAAATTGAAATTTATCGTTCAGAAAGCGATTGAGAATTTTTTTCCAACTAGGTGTAAAAAAAATCGTTCCCCTCAACAAGTTGTAAAATAATTATTCTAGTTTAAATTTTATCTCTGACTGAGGATGATTATTCAATTGAGACGTATTTAATTTAAGCACTTGGTTGTCTACAGCGATCTGGATTAAATACATAATATTTTCCATTACGTCAACTTGACATACATTTAATGAGGATTTTAAAAGAGCAATTTAAATTAAATACAGCGAACAAACTTTTCATCATATCGCGAGCGTGGTCCCACTGCTTCGTAGCTGTATTGACGTGTCACTATCCCGTGTGACCTATTTTACTTATACATACATCTATGTCAACGACGCACTGCAACATATTCGTTATAAAAGTCCAGTTTCTAGCGTATTTGCCCTCGCACTTGTAAATACTGCTCTAACAATACAGTAAAAAAGTTTGAATATAACATTAGGCTGCGCTAATTATTGTTAAACACAACATGATATGTATTTTAATTGAGCTTGCGACTTATCCTTGCTAAATGGAGGTATGCGTTTTTTATTTCTAATCCACTTATATCAGCGAAATCTGTTAATCCGCTGTGGAGATGCGTAGTAGCAAACATACATCGCATGGTTATATTAGTAAGATCATACGTACCCTTCTCATGATCGCAACACTTATCAATTGGCATGTGAGCTTAATCTATACCAATATAATAAAGCGTAAACACACAATTCTTTGTTGCCTAAGATGTCAGCAATTGCAGCATATTTTTGAATAATTATTTTTTTAATAAAAAGCCCTACACTTACGTCAGGCTTTAGGCTATATATTTTCAGGCCATTAAACTTAAGGGGTAAATATTTTGGATAAAAACTCTAATGTGGGAAAGAGACCATAAGTTGCTGCCATCAAAGAAAAAAGATTGCCATGGTTTGTCATCACGTCATGTCATTTTGACATTAGCAATTGAGAATTTCACAAATGTAAACAATGAAATAAAGTTTTTATAATTTCACGCGGATGGAGCCGCAAGGGAACAACTAGTTTTCTAATAAACGCCATTAAACATAATCTAAAGAAACTGGTTAATAGTAATTTTTGCATTGCTATTTTCATCAAAGTGCATTGCTAATTACTTTTTGCTAGTAATACGGCAGTGTATCTGGGTCAACACGATCGTCCAGTTATTACATTCCCACTATTGTGATTGCATTCGTTTGTAGCGGGACGTTTTCAACCACAATGAGTCGCTTCCGTTCCGCCGCAGAAAATAAATAACCTAGTCGCAAACTGTAATCAACAAACTTACATCCTATACAAGAAAAGATAGGTAGCGATGATATGTACCCAAATATATTGTTATCCTTTTGTGTTCTCTTTGAATAATAGAAACAAGAATATGTTTATAAACTGATGTTTCGATAGTGAAAACGCAAGGTCAGTTTTTTAACTACGCTTCTTAATTTTGTTGACAACATCATGTCACGAACGACTTTATCACGCAATTCTCTGAATGTAATTACTTAATCTATTTTAATTACAAAGGATCTTTAGAACGTGTAGTTACATGTCTTGTTACATTTACTGCTTTAATGATTGACACGATACCGTGACAATTAATTTCTATTGTTCCATCTTTTTATGAAGAAAACTGTGATATTTATTGAATGACGAAGTAAATACATGTTCATTAATTAGTTTTGAAACATCGCTTTACCGCACATCAAGTTGTATTTTAAAGCAAAGAAAACCCAAGTCAAAGACGACGTTGCCTCAAAATGTGCGGAATAACGGGCACCGCCTTTTAATAAAGTAAAACTCCGTACCTCCTTTGACGCCGCTTCACGTAAATGCACTTTAGCTTATACGAACTTGCACTTACAATATTATGTTAACAAAGTTACATTGACTAAAAAACACATCCTTCGTGTCGTATAAATTGAAAGGAAACTTCTTTTTTAATTTCATCCGCTTCTTTCGAAAACGAATGACCGTGATCCCTATATATGTATTATACAAGAAGGCTTTTTTAATCTTCTACCAAAAAGTTGAATTTATCATAGCTTCGTCTTGGTTTCTTTATGAATTAATTACGCTTATTTACAGTTATCATAACCCTATAGAAAAATAATTATACAAAATATTATTTTATCTCCGTCCATTCAAGTTAGGAATAAAATCGTTAATGGAGTTCGAGCGTTCTGCAACTGTGAATTCTATTAAATAGTGTAAAATGAATCAAGCCGGCGGGCACGAACTGCGCTGGAATACTGTTTGCGTCTGTTTTCACTTAAAATAAGTAGAGTTTCATAATTATTTCCGAGAGTTCTTTATTAAAATTGAAATATAACGATTCTCAAGGCATTAGTTGCAGCTGGTTGTTTTTTCCTTAAAAAATTTAAATTGAACGCATTTTGCGAGCAAATCACAGATTAATAATCTGTCTAATAATCGCTATTCAAAGAATATTAAATCCAAATTAAAATATAATAAGCAAAATAAACATTTTCTAATGTATTTATTGCAAAGAAAATTTACCAATGATGACCTCGCAATTAGATTAAATCCAAAAAACATTCGTGTAATACAAAATTACACTGCAAAAATATCTAGGTTATATTCTGATTCCCCGCCATGACGATTTCGCTTAGTGAAATTTTATTTTAATTTAACATTTTTAAATTCCCATTACACTTTATAGAATATAAATTTTACGTTATTTAAAAATAATTTCAAGCTGAAATGAGCTGAAAACTTTCAATCGTTCCATTTCTTATTTATTTAAAAACTAGCTTTCCCCCGCGACTCCGTCCGCGCGGAGTTAAAAAAAAACAAAAGCAAGTAGCCTATGTGTTCTTCCAGACTATCCTCTACATCTATGCCAAATTTCATCGAGATCCCTTCAGCCGCTTAGGCTACAAACTCAAACAAACATCCATCCATCTATCCATCCATCCATCCATCTAAACTTTCGCATTTATAATATTAGTAAGATTAGTAAGATAGTTAAATAGAAAAAAACTAATAACTCCTGTATTGAATTACTAAGTGGGGAACAGCCAGAATATACCATTACATTAGTCACCTTCCGTCATTAAAAAGAGGTAACAACAGACGATGCATAAAATTAATGCTAGGAAATTACCAACGCGTAACGTTTCAATCGAGTTTCGCTCCGCAGGAACGTTTTAATTGAATTCGTTGCACATCCTTTCCGTTCACTCCTTTTGCTTGTCAATTTTCTCATACACAAAGGGTAACGACTGTAATTCATACGATGCTAGCGGAAATTACGGTCTATCAATATCCGGTGATATATTAGCTCGTTTGACTCCATCTACTGCAGGCAACATACGTCAGTTTTTTCAACAAAATTGAAGTTTTAAAAGAGTATCCTTGTGTGTGTGAGTGTGTTACTGTAGCGTTAGACTGCAGTGACACTTGTATTGCCACATATTGCCAGCCCTCACATTATCTTTGAAAACCAAAAATATGTATAAACCAACAATAACATTTAACACTTCAACTTAATTATAAGCAAAAACATAAATTGAGCAATGATAGAAATTGTGGTTAATTATTGAAATGCTAAATGCTATCACATTAACAAGAATTGGTCTTTTTATGTTATAAGATTACGACAATACCATTTTGATATTATCTTATAGTTCACTTAGTTTTAATTTAATTACATTTGTGAAGCAAACTCGACATGAACTCAACTTAAGACTCTATTAAAATATTCAGACGAGAGCAAATGCTTGCCTCAACATTAAAGACTTCACTCTACGTTAAAGTTTTAGTAGTCGTTTCGCTAAGCATGAAACAATTTTTTGACGCATTTTTTCCTGCTCGAATTATTTCTTCCAAACAAACGTTACCGTTTTAACTAAAATTTTATTTTAATGAAAATATCCGAAGCATCGAGTCACATGCAGATGCAAATAAGAAATTCACATTTTCGCAGAATATTGTGCGAAAATATAAATATGAAGCGTCCTCTCCAACGATCGAACGTTTGAAAGCATCTCAAAGAGTTCCTTTACAATTTCATCGTAACGAAATATTCGAAGCGCAGATTCCGCATTTATATACGTTCAACTTGCACTCAGTGCTGGAATGTCAATAAACAGTGAACGACAAGTTACAACCAGCATACTGAAGTCCATGCATGGACGACTGTCCTCGGAACATTTCCATGTATCATGTCATGGAATTTCATATGTAAAATTTAAATCGAAATACTTCAAAATGTCTACTATTTATGTGTGAATATTAAATACAGAGACCGACATTTTGTCTCGACAATCGCACAACAGTTGTGCGATAGTTTAGTCAAAGGTGTGCGCCTTCTCTTAAAGTTGAACATGATATTATCATATATTAAGACTGGCGCCTTATACTTATGCGCATTCTGATTTCTGTTTAATTCTTATATAATTTCAATTTTTCGTAATTGCCATATTATTAATCAAGTCAGCGTCTTCAACCTTGACCTTTTGAGACATGTTGTAAATTTTCAAGTATTTTGTATGCGGTTTTAGATTTCTTATAAGAATATACACACTCTTTATGAATTCTAAGAAGTATCACCCTACTAAATCTGTTTGTCTTGTCCGCAAGGTCAAAGTTAAAACGGAAAGGTTACACATCGTCGAGATATAAAAAAATAAATAAGCATTTTGTTTCTACTTACTACCAGACAGATGAGGTGGTAATAATTTACTGAAATAATGTACATTATCCAATTATTTTTCTATATCCGTTGTTGATCCTGAAGTTTTTTTTACGATTCTTAAAATCAGCACTTGACCACGATCACACCCATAGTTAAGTGGTAACGTGGTCGAAGGACGGTAGTTCAAATTTTTCAACTTTGAAGAGCCGTTTGATTCACGTTTCATCCCGGAGTTTGATAGGAGTTAGCGAAACGATTTTCATTTTAAATAAATTATTGCTATCAATTTAATTTCTATTTACTATTCATAGTTATAATACTGATTATTACGGCATACTCTCTGTCATACGTAACTGGATAACAGAAGTCAGTGGAGTTCGATGGGAATTAACCGCTCTTGCAATCAGTGCTCCGGCTTTTGCGGTCACAAATCCATTTGCTAAACGTCCGGTAGAAGCGACTGTGCACTACAATATCCTGTTCTATTCAATACTTAATTATACAATAATCATTCTAGTTATCTATCTGTCTTACATTTAAAATTATCAATAGGATTGTACGTAAGTATATAACTAATATTTTAAAACTTTACTTATGTTTGATACCATTTTACGTTAAACTTTAATTTCCTAAACTTTGACTCTAGTCGTGTTTTATGTTAGTATCCAACTGTATGATGATTTTATGTTTTAATAAAGATGTCATAGTATGGATATTTAATTTAATTTCTGACTGTTTTTTTTTAATTTCACACGAATTGGTTATTATTACTATCCTAATGCTTTTGCGTAATATCAGGACAGATGTCACAGTTCTTACTTCCATATATTTTTATTGTCGACAGTTTGTGACTAATACTGCCAGTAACACAACTAAGTTTATTCTCTCTGATCACCATATTTCTGTTATATTATTCTCATAGAACTCTTTATAGGAGCAAATATTTTAATTAAAGTATAGATGAGAGCGCAGTCATTTTATTGCGTCGGTACCAAGAGGATTCAATTAGCCTCCACTGCGGGCCCTCGAGCGTGCCTTTACATCCGTTTCATGAAGTGAATCGCGTAATGAGCCATTCTTGTGAGAATGCGCATTACCGTAGACTAAACTATCGCACAACTGTTGTACGATTTTTAGTTGCACAACTAAAAATCAAATAGTGTGCACCTCCATATCACATTTAACGCTCCTAATTCGGATCCGAGTGGGGCGTGGCTATACTCGAGGTGCCGTCCACTCGTATCCGAGCGAACGTCTCGTTCATTTTGTATGTGTCAGTAAAGATCGTTATTATACAATTACTTTCCATCCATTGTTTAAGCACTAAATGTGATATAAGCTCATAGGAATCAAAGCGCGACTAAACAGTTGTGCGATAGTTTAGTCAAAGGTGTGCGCGTTCTCTTAGTTTTGCACCATTACAAATACGAGAACAAGTATATAAAACTATAAATTACGTATAAATTAATCAGTTGAACCTGAAAATATTTATAACAATTTCAATCCCTTCATAATAAATACCCTGAAAGTCTGCAATAATGTCTCACGAAATTTTGTTATAAGTACCGTAGTTCAAATTTTGTGCTATTTCATACGGGTACAAATGGCAAGCCCCTATATATACAGTATGTTATATGTAAATAAAAATTAAGAGATATAAAATGAAACTAAGATACTTACAATTTAGAAAATTAAAGATAATTTCCTGCAATATTGAAATGTACTTCGCCAGTGTTGTTTGTCGTCACATGTACAGGTACCTTAGATTAAACTCTTCTCCTAAAGATTACACTCGAGACTCAAGTGACGCGTCGGCACTAAAGCTAGGAAATGTTTGTCGTACAAATACACAGACAAGTAAAGGAAAATCTGTTTTTAAAATAAAGTTTAACAATATTTTTCTAAAGGATCAAACATTTTATTCAATAAGAAATTATCTTCCATATATACTCTCTGTAGTCAAATTTCAAAATTTTGTGAATTACATTTGGGTTTGAAAGCGTTATCCATTCATATATTGATTTATTACGAGCTAGCTATTTTAAGTTATTTACTTAGTTAAGTTTAAGTTGAAAATAATTTATAGCGTTTCTTGTAATAACGAACTGCTTCAATTCGTTTTATAAATTGAAATTCGTTGTCACTGAAATTGTTAGTCAGATTCCTAGATCGCTATCTTATTATATTGCAAGTTTGCAAATAGCAAACATAGTAAGCAGATTGGCGTAATTGCCTCTTCAAGTAGACATCGATTTTCTCTCTGGAGCGACAGCCTTTCAAGCGCAGATATTATGAAATAAAGCGATGCAATAAAATTGTTTACCCAAGAAAATGTAAACGGAGAGCCAATTAAAATATAATAGGATGGAAAGAGGAGTACAAGTTGTTTATATAATCAAACCATTTCATACTATAGAATTAAATACTATAGAATTGCTGTATTAATATATAGTTTTAATTTACCTTTTACTTGTTATTTAATAAATATTACTGGTAAAACACACTGATTGAATGTTATATTGCATAAAATCTATAATTATTTATTCGGTCAAATATTACACATCTTGTAACAAGTAAACAAAATAAGTCACCTCATGCCGTTAGCACGCTCGTGCATGTGTGCAAGGCATTCAACATTTTTTTGCTAACACGTAATATCTTCAAATAAACAAACACATTTAGCATACTCTTATTGAAGGTCAACCGAATAAACAAAAAGAAAAGTAACTGTTTATCAACAATTTTATTTGGATCTTATCGTATATGGCTTCGTCAGTGACCGAGCAAGATTTCTATGTAATGACGTCAGCGCTTAAAATATTTGATAGTATTAATTATAAATTACGAGTAGGTCTCATTGATCGCCATACTATCAGTACAGTCGTGCCCTGATACGGTGCACATTGACAACTTTGACAAGACCGTCAATACACCTTAAGGGCCACTTTAGTCCAGCAGCAATCATACTAGTAGAACATATTATTACTGACATTTATCGAGAGTTAGGTTGGAATTCAACTACAATTGTTATGTTATAAAATAACTAGCTGCGGCTCGCGACTTCGCCCGCGTGAAAAAAAATATAGCCTATGTTACTTACAGACAAATTACCTTTCTAACGGTGAAAGTAATGTTAAAATCGGCCCAGTAGTTTTTGAGACATTTCAATACATACAAAAATACAAATCTTTCCCCTTTATAATATTAGTATAGATATAGATAAATTAAAGTCATTTGTTAATAAAACACTTCTTATAAAATACATTATTGCAAAGGCTAAATAGAGTTGCCAGTTTTGGAAATGATTAAAAAAATAAGCTTATAATAAAACAATATTTACGATGTATAAAACTCTTCTTTTCTTTGTTCATTTTATATTAAACGAAGTGTTTGCAATTTACTCGCGATCGCTATAACAAAGGGAATAAAGACACCGGACCTTATCTTTTAATAAAAGAACTAAACACGACACCAGTGCATTTAATAGAAAACATTTCTTTCCTTTGTCGTGTGACATAACTCAATTAAATTTATGTTTACAACTGGAATTCATTTGAGCTGCATATAAAACTATGTATTGTGTTGCATCACTAAATTAATATTTATTTGTTTTATAAAGAATACATGTTGTACGTAGTCGAAAAAACCTATAGGCTAATTGCTATTTTTTGTTTGATGATACTTATGCAATTGGAATCCTAACTCAACAAAAAAACAAATGAATTAATTCTGTTAATTAATCAACACATGCGTAACGCTACCGTGACCACGCCGCGTTCTATTCATCGCGTATTACTTTTATAAAGGTTAAAAAGCTAAACAAGGAAATAACGAGATGGATATCTAATTTATTGTTATAATCGCTTACCATAATGCTAATTTGTAATATTATTGATGAGTATTTTTTTATTACTATACAAATATGAATTCTAACGATGCAATTAAATTATTAATATATACTTAATAAGTTATAATAAATAGATAAAGTAACAGCAGGTGTAACATTATTTTCGTAATCTTCGCCTTATTTTATTCTATTTGTTCAATTACATGATTTTTTTTTCGGTTTTATTAGCCATGTCTAGATGTGGTTTGAACATCGAATTTCTAACTATTAATGGCTACTTAAATATTTATAGTTACTTGAGAACTGCCTTAAATACATACTTATATTTGGCTGTTAAATCTTTTTAACTATTAAGTGTATGACTAACTCACGTTAGGTCTCAGCTAAAATCTAGCTTTACATTTTAATGGCTCTTCTATTTGAAATATGCAACTTTAGTTTATTCGGTTCGACCATTACACGGTTTAATGAATAGCTTTTACGTACGTTGAGAACCGTAGCAGATTAATTTGCACCGACGCTCTTCAGACGGGGCTTAAATTCATCCGGTGTTAACTAGCCCTAGCCGGATCAAATCGACTCGACTCTTGTGCCCGGATCCATTTGCTACCACTTCAGCGGAATTAAAATCGGATCGGACTACAAAATGGATGAAAATTTATTTGGATCACGTAAAAAATAAATGGCAGTCTAGATTTTTATATGTACAGCAAATCGAAGTACCAATAACCTATCGGTAACCTATCAAGTTTAGAAACGGTTTTATGATAGGTAATAGAAAAGTAGAGAGAAGCAAGTTGATAATAATCTTTGTAAGAGATACATTTAGGAAATGATTCATTTTAAATTACTCTTACAACATTAACAAGTAATGCATCTAGATATTTATGTTTCCCACAACTTGTTGGTGTTTCTGTTTTTAATTTTCGCCATAAGTATTTAGCTATATAGGGTTGTTGAAATCTGAAATATACAGCATACTTAAGTACGTGTCAAAGGCAACGTGATCCCAGTTCCTGTCCGGGCGGGACAGTGATAGCAACAACGTGCACGATCAATAAGAGCCATGTCATCTATCACGTGTCTCGTTCATGTTTACGTTATAACTACACTTTTACATTTTAACGATGTTGCAGCTTAATTTTCCACACTTTTAACGTAACTTATACATTGTAGTTATTCTTATATATTGGCTCATTATGCTTTGCGAGGGGTTTATAGGGAAAATTGTAGAGAGCATCTGATGGTTTTAAAAATATTTTTGCAGATTCCAGTTATATTTTAATAATAACACCATTGTTTCAGCTTATTCTACAAGTAGCGGAGAAGTCATTTCCGAATTTGATGAGTATCATAAACTCTGCAATAACCGGTGTTTTCGGTCGATATAATTCTCCTATCGTCGATGTAAGAGTCCGTGACTTGCTGCTTGATGGCATTAGATTTTGTGAAAACCCCGGTCTTATCGCTGGCATCGTATGCACACAGATCAGAGCCATAGGGGCTACTTCTAATAATTTAGTTGTACAAGATGATGGTTCTATTATATTCGCCCTTCTTACATCAGTAAGTAACTTTTTTTATGTATGCTTTCTTGTATAGTATTAAACCACTTATCTTAAGTAAGGCTTTAATTCTTCACCTTCAGACAAGTACGATTTCTAAATGAAACTTTTTAAATTAAAAATTAGGTAAAAAATAATAATAATATGGATGCACACATTAAGTAAATGTTTGAAATGCGAAATATCTATAATCATTAAATCAGGATTACCTATTTTATGAGCTAATTTTTTATAATCCACCACAACGTACTACACTTCAATTTAAAAAAAAACACGGAAAAATCGTAATAAAACGAAAAACATTTTTGAACAGTCAATACCTTCGTTTGAAAAGCCTCAAATTAGTCTGTCAAAAACAAATTCTATGATTGTCAGTTGCCTGAGGCATTTTTGTACAACTGTTTCCAATGGAACAACGCATTTTTAAACTTTGACATTTTTATTAATTTTTTAAACTGGACGAATTCGAAACATGCCAAACAGTCGAGTAGATATTTGTGAAAACATTTCAATGCATCGAGTTTATATTTTAGGCTACAAGCGCGAGCAATTAAAACGAAGTTCCATATTCTGTAGCTATTACCGGCCAGTAATTGGACATGAGATGGATACTGAAGCTACGTAGGAAAGCTTTCGCGATGTTCATCATTTCTTGTTTGTAAATTCTACTTCAATCTCTTAAAATAGTAGTCACTAGGCAAATATTGAATCTCGCTTTAATAATCAAAATCACTTACAATCCTGCATAACTATTAAAGATGTAATATTTAAATTGGCAGAAAAGAGATTAATGCGAAAAAAAGCTCAAAAAACAAACATTTATGGCGTCGCATTTGATTTGAGTAAATACATGACTAGAAGCAGTCTGAAAATAGCGTGGAAGCGGAAAAATAACTTAGAAGAATTGAATCAATTGAATACAACGTCCGATGTAAACGTAGACAAAATACTCCTTTGTAGCTTTCCATATTCCTTATTTCCGAACGACTGCATTTGTAATACAACAGAGAAAACTCGCTTTGAAAATATGTTAAATATTTTTCTATTCTATGCTCTAGTTTGTTAGATAAACTTTCAACACTTTCATATCAAGCAAAACTTGGAAGTCATTTTATTTTTTTATTAAACAGGAAAACTAGACATGTTAGTTTTCGCATATAAACAATGTAAATAATAGTATGATAATCGCTAAGAGAACATGACTAAAGAAAACAATGAACAAAGAGAAAAAGTAAACAATAATTAAAAATAGTAAAAAACAAAAATCTTAGAAATTAGATGCAATATAAGCGGCTAGGGAGTCGGACAATCAAAGAATTTATTACTTAAATCGCTTACAATGTTAGCTTACAATGTTTAGTTTAGTTTAGTTCATAAAGATCTAAATCACAAATCTCTAATTTATATTATGACGTAGTGAGGTAATTATTGTAAAACCGAAACTATTTTTTTTTTCTAACTAATAATCAATCCAACAATCTAACCTAATATGATTTGTATTATGATTTACAATTAATATTTGATAGCATTTAATTAAATTGTTGTAATGAATAATTCCTTTGTAGCGTATCCAACCCAGCAGCTTATACAAGGTGCACAGAGGTATTAACAATCCCGAGGACTTGGGGCGCATTATATCTCTAAATGGATCGTCGCAATTCCACTATTGGATTGACGAGGAGGAAGGAAAGCCGAGCGTCTGCAACATGATCAATGGAACTGACGCTAGTATATACAATCCGTTTGTCGATAACAAGAAATCACTATTCGGAATCAATACAGACATATGCAGGCAAGTATCCATTGTCTGTGCATCCATTAGTGTTAATATGTTAAAGCCTATAATCCGCTTAGCTTTTATGGACCCTATGTTCCCTAATCTGATACATTTGTGTACATTCAGTGCAATAATATTAAAAGCATCCCTTTCATGTTTTTTATATTGTCAAAGATTACAAATTTTTACTCTACCTACCTACTTGGGAGATAGGGTCTGAACAAATCCGATTTGTGATATTTTTTCTTCTTTGTCTTTCCTGAGTAATTGTAGTCATTATATTTAGGATATAAATTCAATAAATTAGACTTCACCAATGTTCACATTTTCGCTGTTCATCTTTAACTTCGCTGTTGATTAATGTAATAAGTTTAACGGCCAAGATAATAATTATAATATTTGTTTTGTAACAAAATAAAATAGTTTACATACAATACATTTTCTTGAAAATAAACAAACAAATAATAGTCATATGAAATTCTAAAGCAATTAATTTCCATTGAAATTTAGCAGTCATTTCATGTGAAAGCATTAATGTTGTTCTCATTTCCACCGAATGCGAAATGCTTTGCCGCGGGCAATGTTTGTACAAATCTATTCACTTACGACGTTAATTAGCAGATTTGAACCAAAGTTCAAATTCAAATTGGCTTGAAACAAAACAAAGACTTAATGAACATTTCTACAAGGTACATACATCGCAAATGCATTCATACGAGTATATATGTGTTTGATTTACATCAAAGGGGTGTCGCTCCCCTGGGAGATAATAGAGGGAAACTCACAGAGTATTGCTAGTGGCTGATAGATCTCGTTTTAATTATTGCATGGTTGAATGTATCCAATGATAATCCGATTATGTTTTTACAAGCTGTAGAAGCCCAGTATCCGTTGAAATTTTCATGAAATGTCCACTGGATTTGTATTGCTTGTGCAACATTGAGACATAAAATTAAAATTTGTTTTGGTCTAGATTATCTGCTCGACGAACTGTTCAACGGAGGGTTTCCACTGTCGTCACACTGACATAAAATATATCTGCATCCTTCTCATTCCCCTATAAAAATATACATTTTTATACGTGCGCTTAGTCAGTGGAAGCTCACATTACCGTCGCAGTAGTAATTATGCGAACATAAAGCGGCTCTAATAATTAATTCATTTCACTCTCATTGCTCGAATTTTAGTATTTATTCTGAATTTTGTTAAAATATTTTCAAAACGATATACGGTCCCTGTTCCAGTGAAAATTAAAACAGTTTTCACTTAGATGTTTACTTTCAGAACTCAGTCTTGTGCAGAGATGTTGGTTAAAATATTTTATTTATATTTGTACAAAGAAAACAAACCGCTTTGATATCAGACTTGTTTAATGTTTGTTTCGTCTCCACAAATTCAGTCTATTTATATAGTAAACCTACATCCAAATTTTATGACGGCTTGCAATTTTGAACGAGATGCTGCGTCCGTACGCAGCATCTCGTAAATCTGGCAGTACCTCTCCCGGCAATACCAAAATGTTTATTTAGGTATTGCTAGGATTTTCTCTACCTTCCCATCTGCAGTAGTAGTGTAGCAGCACAAACGTAGACATAACTTATTTCTGATTTAAATGTATGACTAAAAAAAGGTTTTATTCATTTCTCGGGTTAAAACGTTATAGTTATATGTATGTATACTCGTATACACATTGTATAGCTTTGTCGCCCGCTATAGAAATAAGTCCAGACGCGGCACGTCGCGTCGTCGGGACGTGAGCGAGAGGATTTTAAATTCAAATGTAATTAAATAGAAACTTATCACCGTTATACACCTTTAAAAATAATAATTTGCGCACACTCAAACACTCGTATATACATGTTGATGTAATTATTACAAGGTGCATTTAGTTAATGAATATCGCATTCAATTATCGATATTAATGCATTTAGTAATAGCTGTTTCATGAGTCCCTTTGTAAGCGCTAATCCTGACAACCAATTTAACGATGACTCGCCTCGGCCTATCAGTTACCTGTAGCAAGACAGAGATAGCAAATTCATAATAGCCAACCAATATGTATAGATGGAGTCCACGTTCTTATATACTTCGACCCATACAATGAAAAGGTTACATCTATAGGTCTCATAAGATAAATAACTCTTTTCGTCTGATGCGTCTACTTTTTAGACTCTTTTGTTTACAATTATATTAATTATTAAATGTTTACCAGGTCTGTAGAACTACGCTATCAGCACGATACTGACTACGAGGGAATACCCGCATATAGATTTTCTGCCAACGAATGGTTTTTGGACAATGATGATGGCTGTTTTTGTCTCAATGAAACCAGTGGGATCACAAGAGAGGATGGTTGCTTGCTGAGGGGGGCTGCGGAACTTTACAGTTGTGTGGGTATGTATGATCTTACGAACAATGGATCTTATTTCGTTACAGTCTGAGCCTTAGAACATATTGGAATTAATAATTTAGTTATTCTATAAAAAAAGACTAACTCATTCACTAGCTTGAGTAATTAATTTCGCATTTATATTTACTTGAATTCACATCTTAGCCAAGTTGCTCTTACGATGTCTAAATAAATAAATAAACATCAAAGTCAGAGTTAAATCAAATAGAAAGATGTTGGTCATTAACGACGGCCAATCATCGAAGTGTATAAAACTTCGTAGTATTCAGTCCAGTGAAATGTTCTGACGCTTGCAATGGACTTGATGGACGCTTCCATCTAGGAAATAAACTGAAGTGCAAAGTAGGTCAAGTGAAAAATAGAGTCCGGCCGCTTATTTCTATCAGAGTTTTTAAGGATGTAAGTCTGTTAACGCTATTTCAATTTAAAGATGATTTCGCAACGAACGAAAATTACATTTTAAATTTCTCCGGCAAAAACTTTAGTTGATGATATTTTCGGACCCAAAACATTGAAATTTTTGTCTCTTACGATTTCAAACTGTTAAATTGCACAGTTCTTATGGAGGCTGTGTGATGTGTGGTGTCACATACATTCTTTGTCAATACATGCTAATTTTGCTTTGTACAGCAAGATTACTAACAAGAAATAGCTACTCGATTTCTAGAGCCATATACTTATCCATGAACTTTATGGATTCAAGGTTTGAAATGTGTGAAGTTCTTGTGTCAAAATTCTTATATCATAATTTTATTACTTTTAAATTTAATCATCGGTGACTTAACAATCATTCAATTAATAGGACTAGCTATAGTCTGCGATTCCAGCTCCATGTAATTAAAAAACTTATTTAGTAGCCTACTCGCTATTCCAATTACATATATATCTTTATTATAAATTCATTCCGACTTTCTGGAGTTACATGGTGATTGACTTCTAAATATCCATCCATCCAAACTTTCGCATTTATAATATTAGTGAGGTGTAAATCGACAAATCGATAAATGAAAATAGTGTTCGAAGTCGTTTTCCAGCGAACAAAATAACTTAATTTGAACAGAGCAAACGACGGGCTTGTAATGTAAACTCGTCAAGGTTCTGTGTACATTGCAGTACACTGGTGAGTCGGTACACATGTCGAGTTCTGCCACGAGCACGTCAGAGTACACTGCCGTACAATTTTCTTGCTTGCTCACTTGATGAACTGAGTAATTTTACAGCGTTGTATGTACCTAGGTCTTCACCAGTAAATTTCAATTATAAGACGTATTTATTGGATGTGATAATTTCACCAATGTGACTGTGTATTTGCTTTCTCTCGACTTTCTGGAACAATAAAAAATGTTTGTAGTCTTAATAAAGACAATTATTTAACAGAAAAATTAGTACTCATTTGTTACAATCCGGCAAATAACCAACTAGTTTTTTTTTTAGATACGTTTTATAATTGTGCGTCGTTAAAATTTAAAAGGGCTTTCGGACAAAACAATAGGAGTATATGGCATTGTTACATATTTAAAAAATGACATTTCTACATACATGTGTATTTTTATACAATAACAACTATAGTCTGTAAAATGTTTGCTTCATTAATATTAATAATTAATTAAGTAAATTGCATTCAACAAGATGCTTGTTGCTGGCATCCAATTTACTGAAAAATGTTTGTTCTAAGTGAATTTATTGTAAATTCTTACTTAGTATCTTCACTTCGTTTATAAAACCTTTTCCGAGATGCATAAAGCAACTAATTAATTTCTTATAAACAAAGGAAATTCTATTCTGTGAGTAGTTAATAAAAAGGATAAAGCAAAATACGAGAATTGTTAAGAACTGCGTAGTTCCTCTGTTCCATAAATTAATTTTCTATGCAATTGACAGAACCCATATTCTACGGTAATTGCTAATAGTCTGGTTTTCATCGCAAAGTTCACCGAAGTAATTGATTAATTTAAATAGTCTATAAATTACTGAAGAGCAAATTCAATTATTGTATTTGTTCATATCTGTAAAGAAGATAACAATTAAGTTAAAAATTAGACAACGTATGGGTAAAATAGTTACAATGACGTAACTTGTACCAGTGATGACCGTGGATAGAAGGCGAAATGATGCAATTAATTAAAGTTTAAATTTGTCTTAAACATAGGTCAGTTTAGATTAGGCTTACCTCAGTTTGCCATTTGACCTACTGCGGAAGTTGTACGAGTAAATGTTTACAAAAACGTTTACTCGCTAATCAGGAAGCGCAGCCAAAAGTCGTCTTTATTGGCAACGTTTCTCCTGTACTTGTTTTCTACGCAAGATATTTGACTGTTTGTAATCGTAAAGACATCACATTTAAAAGATGTACATGGTGATTGCGTACGATAAAATATTTAGTGTTTTTATTTTCAAAAGTTTAAATTTATGTAATTTATAATAGCTTTTATTTGACTACCAGTGAGTTCGCGACGCGTTAGCCTCAAGGCAAACCGCTATGTTTCGAACATCAACACCGTTCAGCTGCCACTTGCTGCCCATCACTAGTTAACAACCCGTACCGATCGAATGATATAATTATCCGCGCTCCAAAATGCTCGGCAGTTTAATTTCAAACAATTAATATTACCGTTAAATACGGGTGTGACACAGATAGTGCGCGGGCGCGCGGCGGGAGGCAAAGGTAAAAAAGCGAGCGTTCGGCCCCGGCGCTCCGACACACGTGAAGATGTATACCGTGGCATTGTTGACGAGTACGCTGCTAGCTCTCGTCGGGGCGCGTATTTACGAGCGCTGTGAACTCGCACGCGACCTGCTCCAGCTGGGAGTGCGTAAAGACCATATAGCGACATGGGTCTGCATCGCCTACCACGAGTCCCGCTTCGATACCGCAGCTCGCAACCCCAGCAGCGGCGACCACGGACTGCTGCAGATCAGCGAAATATACTGGTGTGGCGCCGGCAAAGCTTGTGGACTCCCTTGCTCTGCATTACGTGACGATGACATCTCTGATGATGTAGAGTGTGCACTTAGCATATATGAAGAACACACGCGGATACAAGGAAACGGATTTCTCGCGTGGGTCGTGTATCCACATTATTGTAAACACAATGCGAAAAAATATTTAGCCGACTGCGATCATTCTGCCAAAGATTCAAGCTACAAATTTGAAGATAGAGCACGTACATCACCCTTTAAATATGACTCTTACCCTAACATTAACTTTACTTTATCTAATCCAGTGAAAAGTGAGTTTTCGTATTCTCAAAGTGATCGTTCCGTCCCATCGTTCCTTTCGATAGCATCGTTACTTCGCGGTAAATACGAGCAAGACTTTGAAAGAGATTATAATAAAAATAAAAAAGTGAACTGGGCACAATTTAAAATTGATAACGTAGATGATTTGACATTGCCTGATTTCAATAGAAGACCAAATTTGATTTACCTAGAACCACGAACACACGTATCTACAACTTCTACAACTACGATGGAACCAGAACCGCAATACAAACCTGTAAAACCCTGGAGAACCATAGAGACGAATCAGTTTAGACGAAGAATGATGAAATTTAATAATACGCCGCTGGAAGAAACGAAGAATAAAACTATTAACGATAATTCACTAGTTATCACAACTCCAAAATTGATTACACCTACTGAATCAACTACGCATAGATCAGCCACAACGAGCAGAATATTGTATGAAAATGATAATTCAATAACAAGAAATGCGTGTTGTTCTACTGTAGCTCAATCAAGCCAAGCAACCACTTCCTCGACTCACAAACCAGCTATTTCTTTTCCAAAAAAAAATGCAGTGGTATCTGTAACAACACAAAAACCAGCAATGTTTTTAACTGCACAAAAACCTACAACACCTTCTACGAGACAGAAACCAGCAATAATGTTCACAACGTGGAAGCCAGCATTTTCTTTCACAACGCAGAAATCACCAATAACTTTCACAACACAGAAACCAGCGACATCTCTTTCATTTCCAATAACCCAACAATATTATGGAGGATTGACTTCTCCTGAACAACTTCCTAAGAAGGTATCTGTTGTCACCGAAAATAGAGCGAAAAGCTTTTGGGACACTTTTGGCTATCTCACAACTCAATCACCAAAGTTTAAGCCAGTTTCCTATACGTCAAAGTCTTTAGAAACCACAACTGTGAAACCATATGAGTTAACTCAATCAGATATACAACAAAACACATCAAGCCGAAGCTCTCCAACTCATGGGTACAACTCTGTAAATTTAAACAGGATTGCAACCACTCAGAGAACAGTAGAAAAGTTTTCGACGACACCAACAGTAAAACAATTTCCCGTAACAAAACCAACTGCATTCACTTGGAGAACAACAAAAGGTTGGAATGTTCGTGAACCACAATACACACAAAGGTATAATCCGATTAAAACATATGTTAGTGAATATAGGACAGAAAGACCGTTTACATGGAGACGAGGAAAATCGTGGTCTAATGACAATCAAAATGTAACATATTTTAGCACTGGAAAACCATCGACATCGCTTTATAATACAACGGAAATTCCTTCTACAACCTCAAGGCAATATTATAATCAATTAACAAATGGTTTATCAACGACAACCACATCATCTCCTTCTTTAAGTACTTCAACGAAATCAAGTGCTCTAACAAAGGAAAAGCAAGAAATAACTGAAGAAATTGCATCAACATCGCCGGCAACGACAAAAGCTACTTTTTCTATATTTGATATCTACCTAAATCCTGCTAAACGCCAACAGGTTCCAAACTACAAGGTTTTATTTTCTGATAACAGCGCTTCTAATTTTAAAATATTTTCCGGAGGAACCACCTCAGCCCCATTAAATAGGAATATTTCTAAAAAAAGTTAACAACTTACCAGTGGAGTGCTAAGCTAAATTAGGGCACGAACTTTTTTAACATTTTATTTACCTGATATAATAATTTGTTGCAAGACTTTAAAATATTATTTATTTTGTGATTATATTACTGCGAATGTGTATATAAATATATAGTGTGAGATTAAAGGCATTTATTATTATTTTTAAACTGTCAAACACAAGAAGCCAAGTAAAAATGTTAAAGCGACATTTTTTTTATAAAAAACTGCTATGCGATTTGTAAAGATGTTCTTATCTTCTTAAAAGCGTAAAAAAAAAACAAAAAATATTAATACGTCCTTCAAATGTTATTCAAATACATTAAAATGTGTTTGTCGCAAAAATATATTGTTCGTAGTTTTTTTTATAACAATCATAAATATCTGCTCTAAAAGCTATTCAGATATCACATTTGAAATACAAATATTTTCTGGTGCTCTAAGTACTTCTTTTCGAAAAATTATAACTAGATTTTCTAGATATATCAAGGTTTCAAGTTTACTGAGACTTGTGTTGTTACAAATATCTGTTCGTGTTTCTGGATTTAGTTCCTGTATCTGTTCCTGGATGACAAGATGTAATAATTCACGTGTCAGTGCAGCGGAGATCTAGGGTTAAGTTCAATGCTCAGATGTAGTGAAATGTTTGAATAATTCACCAACTTCTTTGGCTCTCGGTGTATTGACCTCTGTCATACAAACGTTCTTAGTATCTCATTGCGCATGCATTACATCAGACTTGGTAAGGAACGTGCATGTAGCTAAGTTTGAGAAAATTCCGTTACGCTATAAGGCTAAATATAATGTTATTCTACGCAGTTGTTTGGTGGTAAATTATGATCTTACTTAAAATGTTGATTCAACGCTCTGATAATAACAAAGCGATAATATTTCAATATCTTAATTATGGGCGAACGTAGGTCAGGTGTACTTTAATAATTTAAATTAAGTAAAGATTCTAAGCTACTAGTATTATGTCAAATGTACTTAGACAGTACTTGAAAAGTGAAAATAAAATATTCGTAAAATTTTGTTGGTTAATAAATCTTACTTCTTACTAATCTTACTTCTTACTAATATTATAAATGCGAAAGTTTAGAAGGATGGATGGATGGATGGATGTTTGTTAGAGTTTGTAGCCTAAACTACTGTATGGATCTCGATGAAATTCGACATAGGCGTAGAGGATAGTCTGGAAGAACACATAGGGTACTCACTTTTGTTTTTTTTTTAATTCCACGCGGACGGAGTCGCGGGCGAAAGCTAGTACTTTATATCTCTGTCGGTGCTTTATATAAGATATGTCAAAAAGTATAGGTAAGTTCATCAACGTGATATATTATTTAACATCTTGACCTTTGCTGTTTCAATCATTCCATTTTTAAGGTTAATAGCGACAATTAATATTCAATGTTTGACATCTACAGTAGGTAAACCAGCAGAGTTGTTGGTCAACGACATAGCATCTTGTTAAACTGGTTATTCTTCGATAGGTGCGAGAAAATATTATTATCATTTCAGTTTTATTTTACTTAACAAATATAGTACAGCACACGATACTTATATTTGGAAACAATTGTAGTCGATTACTACCAAGAGTCACTAATTGTAGATTTAAGGTGAGAATCCTGCACTAAGCGACTGTTCAATTAGCAGTTGAACGAGTCTGGGTGCGGCTTTGTCTGACCCCAACTCCTGAACATAAAACGATTTCGTAACAAAGAGTTCATTGTTTCCGAAATGTTACAAAAGAGGATTAGGGGATTTTAATGAAGAGTTCATAAGTACTATTTGTTAGATGTTTTAATTCGTGTGTTTGATAGTAAATCGTGTAATTAATTTTTCCCGTCGTCTTCACAGTCCGTCAAAGACAACTAAAATTGTTATTACATTAACATCCCGGCGCCCTCTTACAAGCTTTTTTTGATCACTAAATTGTTGATATTGAGTAGTTTTTAGTATCAAAAGGTCACACGTTGGTCTACTGGGTTTTATACTTTTTTTATTAAGTTATAAAAAAGAGAGTGCAAATTGATATACAAAGTTTTAAATGCCAAACCGTCAATATTGCCAATTATTTATAACCAAAATATAAATAGACATTGTCTATAGAATAAAATGGAATAGATGGAAGTAAGTAGCGCAAACGTCTTTTGTACAATAAAATGGACTGTGATTTTGGCTATGTACTTATTACTGAGTCGATATTTTAATTAAGCGTTAGTATTCAAACTATCTGTACATATAAAGATGGTCACCTGTGATTCAGTGGTTGCATCTACGTTGATTGATGTAGCTATATGAAATTGTATTTTGTTGAGTACATACTTCGAATAATTATTTAGCGATTACTTAAATTCTTTTTTAATTATATTCACCTTTGTGACATTTACAACATATTTTTCACTGCAGTCATTGCTTACGCTTCACATACCATAGTTGAATTTAGGTAAATACGACAATTAAGCTAAAAAAAATAAGACGTGACCTAAATTAATGTTAACTAACAGAGTTATATTTAAAGTACAAGCATGAAAAGAAAACGTAAGCTTTCATTTTGAAATATATGAAAACACCTATAATAGTTGCAATTATATCGTAACCGTAATATTTAATGCCTTCAACTCACAGTCCACGGCGCCCACCACCCACAAGTCTCCCACCCCTTCTCCGGAGAGTTAATTTCCCTCCGCTATAATTGCAAGGCTTTAAACATCATTTTCTCGATATAATTAGTTGACTGTTCGATTCGCTGTTGTTTTTATTCTTCTAATAATGAAGGTGTCGCGATTTATTGCTAATCATAACAATTATTCGGCGAATTGAATCCCAGTCCATCCTCTAATATTACGAAACACCGTTTTTTCCTGTTTGGCTTGTGTCAGGGCCAAGGCCAAACTGAGTAAAAAATTTGAAGGGATAAAAGGGTAGCCTTTTACGGGAGAAACGCTTATGTATAGAAATTGACATAGATTAAATCTAGAGAAGTACAAAGCTATTTTTCAATAAAAAAATACTTCATTATAAATTACAGTTGAACTTTAATTAACGGGCGACCACATGCATTTATTAAATTAATGAAATGGATAATATAATATATAAGGTAAGAGATCCAGTAGCCACTAGTTACACAATAATTGATAGTTTTAAATTTGTAATTAATTTATTATTTCGAATTTAATTATAATACTTTGTGACATGTTTTTTTTGTTATTTCTAATTGTATTGTAGTGTTGATAACGATTAAATGTTATTTTATTTTATTTATTTATTTAGAATATCATTTACTGGTACATTTACCTTAACAGGGTTTGAATATGACAATTTAATATCAATACAATGTCAGAGTATTTGTGATGCAAAATGAATTTGTAATAAAGATAGAGTAAAAAGAAAGAAGCGACTGAGCTGCACTCACCCACGCGTGGCCTCACAGCTGTCAATAGCATACCATCTTCCTTTTATTTTGAATTGTTTGCATAATTCTACCTAGTATAAACTATACGTCTAATCGTTGGTAGTCATATTGTAGACATATTCAATTAATGTTTGAATCTAACTCTATCATGTATGAATATGCAATAATTTATTCAGTAGTAACTCGTGTCAAGAACTGTATTTGCGTAAAATAATTACATAAAGTATAGTCTTTTGCTACATTTTATTCATTGTCATTAGAAGCATTCTCTAATCGTTTTGTTAATACGCATAAATTAAGGTGCCAATCTTGAGAAGCGATTTTTTAAAAGTAAACTAAATAACACGATTAATTACAATTCATATATATTTGCGACAAACAACGGCAATGGTTCGACCTTCATATTAAAGGTACATTTTTCGAAGGTCAAATCTATTTTATAGTGGAATATGGTTCTGTCCACGAGTTACATCCACTTAGTCGCTTAATACTTGTTTAAACAGACATTGAGTATAGACATTTCATACTAAATCTATACTAAGGGACTCCTTTAATGTCCACGTCACGACTAAGAGTGTAAAGAGAAACAGTGACACACTAACTATAAGATTTATAATATTATTTTAGTATGACAAATAAAAATCTTGTTCAAATCCGTTTTACAAGTAAATTTAGCTGTATAACAAGTACATGTTGAATCTCTACCGCCCAGTGTTCCGCCCGGTCTCCCGCCCCACTCCATTCCACGCTCGCTTTGCCCGTACCACCCTGAGCCCTGAAAATCAATAACGCAGCGCCGTGCACTGACGTATTAAATTCTCAGCTCAAAACTGGGAACTAGTTTGTTACATGCCCTTACTTGTTTTGGACAATTTTGAATAGCAAATTCTGAACTTTGCTCATGAAATTGGGATTGTAGAATTGTTAAAAACGTTATAAAACTGTGAAATGTAAAAAATATAGTTGAATGAAAAACACTGTTTATGGTGTTAAATGTAAAAACGAATTCTTTTCTAAATTTCGACGAAATTGTAAGCTGACATTTTATCATTCCTTAAACAAATAACTTGGAGCATTGTTATCTTTGTGACCGGACAAAGGAATTCTACTCTCATATTCATGAAATTTACTTAGTTTCTATTGTATCATTGCAGATTTTCTTAAAGTATCCATCCAAATTATTGTAGTCTGAGTATCAGTTTTTACATTATAATAATATTGTAACCGTGATGCTGACATGCGATTCAAAACTGTAATAAAACTGGAACTCGAATGATTTTGTCATGAACGTCAGTGCCACAATATCGGTACGTAGGCATAGAACTTTTTTGTATGGACTCCGAATCCGTAAAATAAGCGACTAACCGATACAGCTAAAACTCGGTCACAAGTTCAGTAGAATTGTGATTCGTCTCTCGTCATTTTTGCCCGACTAATAGTAGGGTATGTTTGTTCGTATGGAAATGTATTCCATTGTGACCTGTTTACCTTAATCAGCTGAACCGATTCTAATAGTCGGTTTATTGTTTATTTTTTTACATAAACAGTCGGTTTATTGTTTTTTTTTATCAATTGTGTAACATTTTGAATAATCATACAAATAGACGTATTTATGATAACACTTTGTCAACAAGAAATGTTGTTTTCCATTTTAATATTACGAACTCCCTATTTGCTTTGTACGAGAAACAGTAAAAACAAATATTCATTTTAATTTCCTTTGAGCTTATGTAAAACTGTAGATTTATTTTCTCAGTTTTCTGAGAAAATAACATTGCAAGCTCTTTACCCTTAAGCACAAAGTCGAAAGAGAGGAAATATTTTAAAATTAACAACTACCTAGAAAGGCTCGGACGTATAAAAGGCGCTTAACGTACTTAACGAATAGTTCTTTTTTATAAAAAATTTTTGAACAATACTACTTTTTTAATACAGAATATATGTTTAACTTGACTTGTATTCTACAGGTCCTGGGTTCGAATCCTGCCATGTAACAATGTGATTTTCGAATTTCATATGTACATAATTTACCCAACGTTCTTACGGTGAAGGAAAATATCGTGATGCAACCTGCACATATCGGCGAAGAAATTCAAAGATATGTGTGAAGTCAACCAACCCGCACTGCGCCAGCGTGGTTGACTATGGTGCCCCTTACTTAGGGTAGGCTCCGAGCCCCTCAGTGGGGACTTATAGTAAGCTGATGATGATGATATATACCTATAAGAATATACTAATTTTACGTAAATGGACAAATGCTTTGCTAGAGCGATAACTCTTCTATTTTAAATTATTTATTCTCTCACTAAATGTTTACTTTTCAAGTTAATTCTATTATGTTCGTGTAGTGTAGTGATGCTAGTGAAAATATTAAGCTGTCCAACGAAAACGCCTGAGTATGACGCTAACTTGAAACAATAGAGTCTAATTGCGCTACTCGTGTAGCGCTGTCAACAGGATTCGAAACAGACTTAATCATTTCTATTGTTCTACTAGCGTTGAAATGTTTACCAATGTTATGGACTTTAAGGCCAAATGCTGAAACGACATTTAAAAATGTATCATCAACAATAAATACGTACGTAATTATGGTAGTTATATACAGTCGGTTTATTTATATAGGTGTTTCTGTAGCTCCAATTTTATTACTAATTCTAGTGGCAGACAATGCGAATATTTTAATCGTTTTTATTGCTACGTATAACCAGGGACAACAATATGCAAAGTAAAAGTTATCCATCGTATGAAAATAAGAATATCATTAAATTAACTCGGAAAGAGAAGATATGAAGACTTTGTGGAACAAATTAATTAAATGTCGTAATCCGAAGATCCCGCCGGGATGAACTGGACGCTTAAATAGAATTCATTTCAGACATCACTTTATTTAACTTTAAATTAAATATTAAAAGTTAAAAAAAATATATTTTCATCTACTTAGATGCTGTTAGTATTTCTATTAATTATAATTAGATATAATATTGATATATACTTTTGACTATTAGTAGAAAATTACCAAAAAATATATTTATCCCAGAAGACTTACGTCAGCCTATGAACTTTATTGTAGGGTGGCAAATAAGTCCGCACTACGCACGTTACATCACAAATGTTACATCACTCAAACTTATATAAAATTACTCTAAAATTTTTATAAACGTTTGCAACGTTACGTAACCTGTGACGTAATCGAAACCAGAGATTATGAATACCTCGTTAGAAACACAAAAAACATTTTTTAGTTTCGTTAACCTACAATCATATATTTTATGTGCTTTGATTGATTTTAAAGTCTAGTTTTATTTTTAAAAATGTTTACCGTAGAATGTTTGGCTTTTATATGATTACATATCGCTCAGATAGCGTTGAATGTGCTCAACAACTGGAGCCCGCAACCTGTCCTCCACGATACTGCACATGCATACAAAGAAGCGAGAACAATACACCGTGCTACTGCATGTGAACTGTATAAAAATATTTAATAAAACTGCATATGAAAATCTTGTAATTTAAATCGCGGTCTGTGTAATTTACCTATTCAATATTACTTGGTTCAATTAATGTTAAATGCAAGCATATTTTTTAACGAGAAACCAAGTTAATTTTATAAAATAGTAAAAACTAAATATTCTTAATTCTTTCGTTGTTAATACCGATATTTGATTCTAGCTAAGAAGTGATATGAACCTTCTTTCTTTGTGCAGGTTAAAAAACAATTGATTTATCATTATGGGTTTTTCCAAAGCCCAAGGCGGTGATAGATTTAGACATAATAAATACAAACAAGTACTTAAGTAGCTATTGAAAGGGAATGTTTATTTTTCTTCAGAAGCAAATCTTTCCCTCGGAATATGTAGATGTAGAAGTATACGCACAATGCCTATTGAATACTAACTCGTAATCCAGCTTACTCGTTCGTATTTTTCTGCCCTTTGCGATTCCTTTGTAGGATCAACTATCGAAAACGATGTTTTCTTATCAATGCGGCTTAGATTCTTTAATAGAAGGGGAATCTTTTGTTAAAGGACGGTAATACGTATGCAACTCTGCCAGTGTCCTTTAGAGCGGGCGCTCACCTTTGAGTTAAACAGTCGTGCGATAGTTTAGTCAAAGGTGTGCGTGCGCTCTTAAAATGCTCCTTTGTATTTATTATAGTCGGCTTAAAATGAATAATGTTGTTGATAAGGCTGATGATATTAACTTATTAAGTGCCCGATTTTTTCGTTTTAAATACCATAAATTGAAACGGGGTAGTAAATTGAACATAGATTAAGGGAAAAATAAAGGAAAAAAATGTTTTTTCAAAATAATCTATTGCATAAGGAAGAAAAGACTGATGTAAAGATGCATCATCATGCATTTAAGGGTTAGATATACTCATGGCACCAAGCAGTGTCGACACAATTATAATATATCAAACTATATTTTGTTGAAATAAATTAAAAAAAAGGTATATTTAGAAAGTTTTTTAGAGGTAAATATAAAAATTGTGTTATAAAAAGAGTTCGAGCTTTCGGTACCCAGTTATATTTATTTGTTACAAAGTGAGATCCTGCCTGGAGAGTTCTGGCCGTAGCAAAAGTAATGATAAAAAATAAAAGATAAGCTTCAAAGGGAACGTTCGCAAAACACAAAGTTTTCCTTTTAATTAGCTCGCTTCCACTGCGCCTTTGTGAGAAATTTTATGATATAAAATTCATACAAAACCTTTTAAATTTTTAACTATGCTCATTTAAAATTCTAAAATGAGTTAGACTGGAACACACATACGAATATACTCTGACTAGAAATATACGTGAATTTTACATAGCACCTGATTCAATTTTACAAATATTATAAACTAGCTTTCGCCCGCGACTTCGTCCGCGCGTAATTAAAAAAACAAATTCAAGTAGCCTATGTGTTCTTCCAGACTATCCCCTACATCTATGACAAATTTCATCAAAAACGGTTCAGCGGTTTAGGCTACAAACTCTAACAAACATCCATCCATTCATCCATCCATCCATCCATCTAAAGTTTCGCATTTATAATATTAGTATGATGGGAAAGTTTAGATGGATGGATGGATAGATGTTTGTTAGAGTTCGTAGCCTAAACGGCTGAACGGATCTGGATGAATTTTGGCCTAGATGTAGAGCAGTCTGGAAGAACACATAGGCTTACTTTTTTATCACGCGGACGGAGTCGCGGGCTAAGGCTATACAAAATAAAGATGATTATAATTATGTTACACCTTTCTAGTGTATTAATATATTATATATTAAATTGAAAAATGAGATAAAACATACATAAAAAAGTAAACATCATTTTTCCTCGATATTGTGATTCCATAACTTTAAAACGCTTTTGTTCCACAAATGAAATAGAATACAAAAATTAATCCTATCATTTGGAAAATAAATAAACTATCTCCTATACTTTGAACAATGTTTGAAACTAATAAGTATAAAAAAATAATTATTTTTCAATCAATTTACATTAACAAAGATATCTTTCAAATCATTAGTTCGTCGTTTTGTTTATCGTATCCATAAATTGCAACGGAAAGTAAATGAGAAAAATAATTAAAACCTAGATTTAAAAATTTCAACTCAAACAAACTAGATCACTGTGTCGACAAGCCTTTATGAATATAATTTTTATATTTTTTATAACTCTAAGATACGATATTCTAGAGATTATCGGCGTTAGTCAGTTCTCGAAAGTGTAGATGGAAACTTTAGTTTGTCTAAATAAGGATGATTAGTTTGACAATTTTAGTAGTGATCTGAAAATCGAGGTATAAAAAAAAGCAAACCGACTTCCAAACAAAATGCATTAAAAAGTAACAAAATAATTCCTCGATTTACTTAAACCTCCCCTCCTACTGTTATGTCTATATTGTACAATTATTATTACTTTGAAGTCGGTGTCAGTCAAGATATATTCAGTACTATACTAGTACGTTTATATCGAGGAATTATTTTGCTACTTTTTAATGCATTTTGTTTGGAAGTCGGTTTTGTTATTTTATTATCTACTTAATTGTAATAGCTTGATCTTAAATAACTAAATTGGTAAAAATTTTAAGTCTCGTAACGTATTTAATTTAATTTAAATTTATTATAAATAAATAATGTGTTTTGAAGTAATGGGTTATTTCTATAAAAATTAGTCTACGTCATAGACATTTAAATAAAATCACCAAAAACTTAATTAAACAAAACAAGCAAAGTTCCAGCAGTAAACAGTAGCCAGTAACATGATATATAATTCCATTTCTCTCAAAGCGAGGATAGACAATGTGATATTACCAGGAATACAGCCTTGTCTCAGAAATATTCATCTTCACGGGGAGAATTTTACTGGAATTACTGTCTCAATAATAAGCTCAGATTAAAGCAGTGAAGCGTAATTAGTATCTGATGAAAGAATACGTTGAATTCCAAGACATATTAATAATGGTAGTTTGCTTTCAAACAAAGAAAACAATAGACAGCTATACTCGGAATGGTATAACTCAATATCTTAGAATTTCTCGCGTTAATGATTTATACGCTCAAATAAATATATGTATTTCAATATTTATTTCGTCTGACTTTCTTCATGAGTTCTATCGAAAGACAGGCTATATAATACATGGTGTTTGTGCCTATTTGATTTTCGGCATTTCGGCGCCGATGGTAGCTGGCTGTACTGAGGATCGTACTAGGATTAGAGATAGAATAACCTATCACTAACATCAACAGGCGTGTTTCAATCAAACAAAGCAAAAATTGTCATTTCCAATTTCCAAGCAACGACTTATCCGTGTATAGGGATAAGTGTGCTTCATAAACTGAGAGCACACATATAACAATATCAATAGACATATTTTGATCAAGGTACACGTTTTTCCCGGACACAGTGTATTTAATTCCAGCAATTATTTTTAACTAGCTCTCGCCCGCGACTCCGTCCGCGTGTAATAAAAATACAAAAGTAAGTAGACTATGTGTTCTTCGACACTATCCTCTAGATGCATATCAAATTTCAGTGAAATCCGTTCAGCAGTTTAGGCTAGGTGTATAGCTATAGTCGAATTCAATTATAATATAGATGTTATATCAAACCTATTGAAACAATTTATAAGACTGTAATTCAGACTTACTAGAAACGAGTTGTCGCCCGCAAAATTAGTTAGCGTGGAATTTTAAAAAATGGTTCATTTTAGTTCAAACTTGTTCATAATTTTATCGAATATCGATAGTTCATATGAGTAGTTATCGCTATACGCTATACGCGTTATGTTCCATCACTATGATACCCGTCTATTAAGTACGGTATTTACTTTCGTACAAATTTGATTCAATACTTTATTTGCGTGATTTATCAAACTAATCAACCTTAATTATACAAATTATAAATAATTGACTAATTGCTGGTTTCCCAGCTAATTTTAACCATTCGTTTTTGGTTCGATAATTTCTTGAAATGCGTTTCCGAACTACCCAACTTGTGTTTCACTCCTTTGAATCTTAGTTCAACCTAACACAAATGAATCTAACAGTAATGATAAAATATGTGGAAACTTCAGCAGACCATTTATTTCTTACAATCTCAGAATTGACACAATTTACACCATTTGACGTCATAAAAAAATTGATACGCTGAGTATCTTGTGTCTTACATAAGTTTTAAATAGCACAAAAATCGGTTATGTCTCATAATGATCTGGAATCAAAAAAATGGAATACGGTAATAATTATAATACCAATTAAGGCGTAATTAGCAAAGTAGCTCAATGACTGTTGTTTTATTTCTCACATACTTTCCAACTAAAAAAAATAGTGTTCCACCTCCAGATTCTAGATCCATACGAGATGAGACTAGATTTACATCGAAATTGAAGATGAATACTTTTTACATCCTCATGTTTCTCTTTGTTGCATAGAACAAAGGATTTCTATTTTTCGCTGGCCCGTTCCGGACTACACAAATAAAAAAACTGATATTTCAAAAGCTAGAATTGAATAACAACCATTTTAATTACCTCACTATTCTTTTTAAATAATAAAACTATGTTCATCTACCTTTATTTAATGCCATACAATTGTGCACACAAAATGTACGGTATTTTTTTTTAGTAAAATGTGTACTCTAGGTAAACATTTTTTTAAACTACATGGATCCAATTTAGGAAGCCTCTTCCAATTATAATACTTTAACAATGCTATAACAATATTAGTGTAACTTTACTTCTTTTTAAACATGTATTCTATAACAACTTCTACACTATATGGCCATGGCATCTGCTTCATTAATTACATTACATTACTAAAATATTTCAATGAAACGACGCCATACGAATGTGTGAGTGTATTCTATTATCTATATAATCATATTTCCAACGTATAAGAGGCAGTGACACACATTCACATATCCCTCTCTCAACACATTTCCCCTTAGGCCGAGAATAATGAGAGCAAGCTCAATGTCAAAGTTCATTTCATCGACCCGGTTAACAAAACGACATCTACATATAAGCCGGGCATGACTCGCTTCTTGCGTACCTAAAGGTAATATATCCAAAGTCTAACAATCTGACAAAGGTGATACTGATTATGATAATATCTAGAGTAATTATTAATATTCACACACGGACGATTACTTTTTCTTTTATTATTTATTGCTGAGAAATATTTTGTCAAATTCTAGCAATTTTAGACAAGACAATAAACACTTTTATTTACAGGGAGAAAAAAATCATAAAGTTTTCAAGATAAAGTGTTGGGTTAAGTAAAAAAAATAAGCACATTTTTTCTATAGATATGTGGACAAAGCCCATAGATCATTTTTTAGATTAAGAATGCTTGTAACTAAGAGCACACGAACTGCTTCAAGCAGTAGGCTATGGCGGGATTTTAAGCGATAACTGCAAAGTACAATCCGTGTATGGCTAACTTTAACTGCTGATCGCCCAACGACGACAGCTGTCTGTCTATGGTGGTCTTAAAAAATGTAAAACATACTATATCCAAACAATAATTTTGCAACCCATGTTTCGAGAAAATTATATAACAACAATTTCAAATCAATGCGTAGTTTTATATAGGAAGCCCTAACAAGTCGAAGTGCGTCAGAGTTGAAATTAATTTCAGTTACATAAAAGATTTGTTTTAACTTTTACTAACTTCACAGTTAAGTCGCAAACTGCGTAGTTAGGAAAACTTTTCACGGCTAAAGAAACCCGTAAAGGCACTTTAATCGCGGTAACAAATCGTAGGTATTTCGTAAATGTAATTATTAATTTTTACTTCATTTTGTTACATAATCAGTTTTCCTTTTAGTTGTCAGGAAGACCACAGCACGTTAATTGTAGGGTGGGATTCAGTTCTTTTTAAAACCAAAAAATAAAATAATCAATATGCTTCAATACATGCCGTGGTTTATATATGCATTTCAAATGCATTTACTTTCGTAATATATAAATGTCAGGAGAAGCAAAAAGTCAATACTTGCACAAGCGTGTCTAAGGACTGTAAGTACGTGATTGAGTTTAAAATAGAGAAGCAACAGGCTAGCGCTCTATCCGACGTACCTTCCAATGTTCCAAATGTAATTCGTTTATTTTAAAATTCTTTTAAAAGCTCTATGAACTGTAAAAAGAAGGTTTTTTTCACTCTATTCACGTAATTATTATATTTAGTTATGTGTATGTTAGTTTAGATAGTTAATATATTAGGCATCTCTATATGGTGTGTTGGTCATAAAATTGTCAACGAAAGTTGTTTTTCTTCATACCAAATCAAAAGTCACTTTATTTACGAAAGACAAATGAAAAAATGTTGCTTATTAAGTCACCAAATTGAAATTGGGTCCCATGGCAATGTGGCAGCAAAATTAATTCGAAACAAAACTACATATATTTGCGCAATCTTTTCCTTCCAACCTTTTTGGTTCAATCAATTTTTATTTGTATTTGATTGGTCGATATTTACGTTCAACGATTGGCTACGTTCTTTATATATTTTAGAAATGTAAATTTACTAAGCTATTTTATATTTATATATATTTTTAATGAGCTATCGACTTAAATGTTCTTTATTTTATACTTGTCTTTTATTGTTACTTAATCGAGAATAATTACAACTTAAAACCCAAACATTTCTAGATTTACCGATTTATAAAACCGATTGTTTAGGGGAGAAAAATGTGTTGATTCAATATGATCCAAACACAGTACCTATCTTAGTTGTTGGTTTCAAACGAGCTGCTTAGGTTTTATTAAATGAATTAACGTAAATATAATTCTTACTTGTTTTGATCTGATATTAACAAGTTTGTTCCTTGTAAAAAGCAACATTTTTTTGTATTCAGCTTTGTTGTATACTAACGTTTATGTTTTATTTGATAAAGTCATACTTGTATTTACGGCCATAGGTGTTATGTTATATTTAAATCCTCTGATATATCTAAAGTTCACAAAGCATCGTCACTTGGAGACAAGGAGTCTCATCTATCTTAACAAAATTAACAGATAAGGGTGACCAAAATTTCGTGAAACAAATCGGGATTTATACTATAACAGAATAACCATGGTCGTCGAGCATCGAGTGGCTCACAGGTTTGAGTACTTGTCTAGTAATCAACAGGTCTTGGGTTCGAATCCCGCCATGTATCAATGTGATTTTCGATTTTTCAAATTTCATATGTACATAATTTACCTGACGTTCTTACGGTGAAGGAAAACATCGTGATGCAACCTGCACATATCGGCGAAGAAATTCAAAGATATGTGTGAAGTCAACCAACCCGCACTTGGCCAGCGTGATTGACTAAGGCCTAGTCACCCCTAACTTAGGGTAGGCTTCGAGCCCCTCGGTGGGGACGTATAGTGAGCTGGTGATGATGATGAGAATAACCATGTATATACCGAAAGGGAATTAAAATCATCATACCTATTAAAAATAATAGGACTTAATTAAAAGTATCTTGAAATAAATAGCTAATCCGAAAATAAAATTTGTAGTTCCATAATGTCTATTCACATTTATTGGCATTTAATTGTTATTTAAATCCTCGATATTGTAATCTTTTCATTTGAAATGATAAAAATTAGATAGAATTTATAATAGGAAATATTTATATTGTATACAATCATGGTTACGTAGTTGACATTTGCATCGGGAGATGTGCGGTTTGTTGGTGTAATAGTGTTACCCCAGTTCTCAACTAGCGGATACAGTTCTCCACAAATATATATATTACTATATTCATATGTAATCTGCATTGAATACAAATATTAATGACTAAATTTATGCAAGAGAGAGAGCTTACAAGTCCTTATATAAAGTCTATTCCTTGCATCACTAAAGCTCTGATTAACTTAAACTTGAATGCGTTGTAAATAATTTAATGTTAGAAACTTCACTAATGAACTATCTTTGAAAAAGTTTCGTGCAGTATAGCTACCTAATGATATAGGTTTTTATTTCTAATAAATGTTCTTGAACTTGCCCTTTAATCTGATTGATGATCTAAGTTTTGGTACTAAATCAATCTCTACGGACAGAAGGCACCTTTTATCCGGATACGTTTATTGAAAATAATCACTTCCCCACATGAGAGCTAGAGTTACGAACTAATAGACATCAAAACTTATCCCCTCTCTCTCTACTAATGTTCCGTTTTATACGTTTCTTAGTTCAAATGACCGCATTTATCTTTTTTTTTTAATTTTCTCACACTTATGTGGAAATAAAGATAATGTTTAAATTATTATTTACAATGTAGACTAAGCTTTATAGAACAGTACTAGTCTATGATATAAGTACATGATATTTCATATCATAGTAGGAATAATTATTATTATAAAGACGTACCCAATGAAAGTGTATGCCAAAAAATAGAGCGTAAATTATTTCCATAAATGACATGAAAGTATTTCATTGAGGTATATTAATATAAACATTGTTAGACTGCTTATTATCATGTATAATAAACAACTATCCCAGTTATAGGCTTCACCAAATGGGGCACCAGGGGGGGGGGCGAAATACTAAGATACCCACATTCTTAACTTACTATTAACCATCGGCTTCCCTCCCCCCTTTCATAATCACCTGGCTACACCCTTGATACCAGGATTGCATAAAATAAAAATACTCTGTCTAGACTATTAGAGATAAGTACCTATTTATTACATTGTTCAAGCCGAAATAATTGATACAGTATTGTATTTCGATGTTGCGAACGGAAAATTAATAGCTAAGGAATTTCAGAGCGGTGCAACGGTATTATTAAATTTTCCGCGAACTCGAGCTCAAAGCATAACTAAGTTTAAAGTGGGCTTACGTGCTCCGCCGTGTCTTATCGACGTGGAAGTATCTTAGGTCTGACAAACATATTGATTTCCTTCTTATAGTACAAATATCGATAAAGTGGTTTTATGTAATAAATTCAAAACGAACACATACATTTAAATTGTATGATATACTTAAGCTCTTGTTTTTAAACTAAACCCCTTACTTTTTAGAGGACGGATTAGATTTTATTTACAAAATAAATCATTTTTATATTGAATACAACTTATTACTTGTAGCTAAGCTAAATACATGAAAATAAAAATGTTTTTTATCGGTGTAAGACATTTAAAAACCGGCTTAGTAATTTTTCTAATTATTTCCAAAACCGAAAATTATCAATTACATTCCTTATGAGTTACAGACACTGGTATCCTACGAATAGGATTTAGTTACTTAAGGCGAAGAAGTTGTATCCTCCGTATAGTTCATACAATTTAGACAAAGCTTTGAACCATCTTAATCCTCCGCAATGGCTTAGTGAGCTTTAATTAGCGGACTGCAAACCTGGACAAAGGTAATTGATCCATTGGTAACCAATATCTTTAGTTATTAAATCTTTACCTTTTATATCAAACTAGCTGTTGCTCGCGACTTCGCCCGCGTGTTATTAAAAAATATAGCACAGATAAATTACCTTTCTAACGGTGAAATAATTTTTAAAATAGGCCTAGCAGGTTTTGTGTTATTTCAATACATAAAAAATACAAAACCTTTCCTCTTTATAATATCAGTATAGATATTATTAAACGAAGGCAGGGAGATTAAATCGCGTTGTTTCAGAAACTAAGAATGCTAGAAATTTAGTCCGTCCACTCATATTAAAGTACACCAAATATATAAAACAAATGAAAAATCTTTGTAAAGGATAAATATAAAATCACTAGCTGTTCCTGTGCGGCTTCATCCGCGTGAAATTATAAAAACTTTATTTTATTATTTACATTTGTCAAATTATCAATTGCAAATGTCAAAATGACATGACATGATGACAAACCATGGCAATCTTACTTCCTTGATGTTGGCAGCAACTTATGGTCTCTTTCCCACATTAGAGTTTTTATCCAAAATATTTACCACCTAAGTTCAATGGCGTGAAAATATATAGCCTAAAGCGTGACGTAAGTGTAGGGCTTTTTATTAAAAAAAGAATTATTCACTATATGTTGTAATTGCTGACATCTTAGGCAACAAAGAAGTGTGTGTTTACGCTTTATTATATTAGTATAGATATAGATAAGTCGAACTTGTATGGAGGTACAAGTTACACCGATTTTGTTTTATACGATTTTGACTTGACAGCCTAGTCTGCGGGGGCTCTTAAGCTCTGGATTACGAAATAATATTTATCTGACAGTAAATTCTTATATTTTTAACTTAACAATAGTTCAATAGACTTGTGCTTGTTGTAGCAGAATACTTCTAAGTACTTTACGTACGTGTACAAAAATATTAATTTGGTAAAATAAAACTATCGTAATAAATAATCAGTATGCCTTTGTCCTCGCTGTAGAAACATCTGAAACCAGTGATAGCTATCTATACTTACATACTACAGGTGCGGATATATAAAGGGCGAAGGGGGGTGGCGAGGCGCGTGGGGCCGGGAGCTTTGCATTCCACGTCATTCTCCTTACTCCGAGCAGACATTTCTCTCAGACACAGAGCCTGTGTGTCTAAAATTTCTCTTAAAATTTTAAGGGACATTGTTTGATAATCTTTAAATAACTAACATAAATGTAATATTTAATTATTTTTAGGAATTTCATTTATTGAAATAAAATTCCTAGAAATATTTGCCTAAATAACTTTTATCCCTTGTACAAAATAAATCTAGGACTGTTTACAAATATTTACAGTCGTCACCTGATCATCAATCTAGGCTCAAATGCAATGTATCATTTTCTTTGTTATTGTATTACTATTATTAACACGTTTAATATACTAAACAAGAATATTATTACACAATAATTTCTAAATGTAGTAAGTAGATTAGTCTTAATTGTTTGGATTTGTTTTTAACTTCTTAAGTCAGTCTAGTGATCGCCGTCGACAGATCATCCGATTCTCCGGGTATTTGCTATTATTTTATTTTCTTACAATGATGCACCACCATTCCATTCAATCTAGTTTTATTCAGCACTAGAGCAGCTGAGCGACTAGATAAGAATTAAATGACATTATCGGAAAGTTCCAACTAACGCCATGACAATACTAAGGTCTACTTTTATAAGTACAGAAATAACCACTTAAAATGTGAATTTATTTCTATTTAAGTTTCATGCCGATATTATAAAAATCGCACTTCGTCGTCCCTCTTTGTTATAAAGGTTTCGGAGAATTGTTTGTACGTGAACATTTTTCGAGTCACAATCTAAAAATGTTGTTTCTGTAGACTCATGAGCACATCTTATAGAAGGCATACCAAGAAATGGTGGCTTCACAGAAAAACACGAACTTTATATCCGTAAGTATTATTCCACGCTAATGATAACATTCCTGTACAGACGGTTTATTTTTAGTCTGCATAAACAAGTAAACAAAGTGGGAAGGAAGGTGAAAGCAATGTCGAAGGCTACGTGACAATGGAAATTTACAAACGAAACCCTTAGGGGTTGCTTCAATGTCAAATGCTACGTGCCGATGGATGTGAACGCCGCGCCGGTGCATTTCAGGACCGATATACACGGACTGTTTCAAGTAGTAGGTATCAACTGCCTCAAAAGATCGGCGTTGAGCGATCAACATGTGGCCTAGCACTTAAATTTTTTAGAAAGTATTAGACAGAAGATTGTTATCGACGGAATTTGTTTTTTTTTTGTGCAACTTGAATACTTGAAGCAGGCCGCGTGTGTCCAGCCTTATTATTTATTTTTAACTCCCCTAATAGACATTGCTGTTGTTGTTGAAATAGCGTGACTCACTTATCTATAGGTGTTTGTCTACTTTCTTTCACGCGGTGTTTTTCAAGTTTTTTAGAATACAGTGACAATAAAAAATAATTCAGAAATGAAATTTTATTTTGGCGAGTGGACCGCATATTCATAATTTTAATATGCTCAGAGTTACATGTTCATTACTTGTGTAAGCGTATATATAGCTTTTCAATACAGGACCCACGAACTTCAATGTCTCCGTCTCCGTAAAGGTGCCCTCCACGTGCCCAGACATTTTCTACCTACGCTTTGACTCGCCCGAACAGTCTAACATAAATTTTCATTTTATAATTTAATCCTCTTAAAAAATATGTTTCTTACTTTTATTTATATTCAGATTTAAGACGATCTTTTTTCTGTTTGGAATAATCCGTTTGATGGAACATTACCTAAGAGCGTGCTCACACCTAAAGCTAAACTATCGCACAATTGTTTAGTCTCGCTTTGATTCGCATGAGCTTATATGGAGGTGCGCACACTACTCGATTTTTAGCTGCAACTAAACAGTTGAATTGGCTACGATACAATCGACAATCCACAATCGCAAAACAGTTGTGCGATAGTCAAAGGTGTGAATCCGTTCTAATCTATGACATTAAAAAACGGCCGCATTAATATGGGTACATTTTTATACCAAAAAGCATGTAAATACATATATGTATTATATATGTTCATTAGAATTACAACTAGTCTAGAGCATATTCCGAACATCGAACCACTTTGTAGCACATGTCCTCCCTTCATGTAGACAATTATATGCACTTACGTATTGGATATTCCGATTAATATTTCATCGTTACACAAGTTAGCACCTCCAATGATATCGACCAATTTGTGTTCAAATTAGCACTTTTTTACATATATTTAATTCTTTTAAGGTTATAGTGATAAATGCTTGCATTTATCTTAGTGTCAGGCTATAAAAATCATTGCATTTCGCAGTGGTACAGTACGCAACATATGTTAACAAATGCGCCGGTTCGACAGGCGGAATAATTTCACTTTGGCCTTATATGCGTGTTGTTTTTGATAAACAAAAAAAATCATAAAAAAAAAAAAATTGTTACAGGTGGACCCATGGTATTGTCGTATCCGCATTTCCTTTACGCTGACCCTATTTACGCTAATGGTGTTAAAGGATTGAACCCTACAATAGAAGATCACAGGATATTACTTGATTTAGAACCTGTAGGTATACTTACGTACTTAATCTTACTAATCCCACTAATATTATTAATACGAAAGTTTAGACAGATGGATGGATGAATGGATGTATGTTAGAGTTTGTAGCCTAAACTGCTGCACGGATATCTATGAAATTTGGCATAGATGTAGACGATAGTCTGGAAAAACACATAGACTACTTACATTTGTTTTTTTATTCCACGCGGACGGAGTCGCGGGTGAAAGCTAGTGTACTATATGACGCAGTAGTTGGAGCTGTATAAATTACATTTTGATCTCGATTGAATGTTTTATATTTATTTAAAAACAGGAAAATGTTTTGGATATCTGCGACAAATAACGTCCAGGAAACTGAGGAAAGACACGTACAGAAACATACTGTGATTTCTATGTTTTAGGTATGAGAGGGGTGACAAGTATGTATATACGAGTGTTTTAGCAGTGGAAATGAGAACCATCGATTATAGTACATATGTGATGTGTATAATTTTATTCTTTTTCAGAACACAGGAACGGTTTTAAGAGGTGCAAAAAGAGCTCAATTTAATATATTTCTACGTCCTATTACTTCAGTAACCGCAACAGCAAATTTTAACAACACATTAACACCTATTGTGTGGCTACAAGAGGTGAGTCTAAAATTAAATACCTACGAATACGTTGCCTTACAGTTTATTTACAGCAATTTTTCAAACTTACCACTTTAGACAGCAACATTAGTTCCTCGATGTACTCATATTATAATTATTATTTTTACGTTACTACTTCAACTACCATATAATTAAATTGTATCTTGTATCTTTATTGTATCTAAACCTTTAACATTAAATAATTAAATACGGAGACATAAATCGTTATTAGTAAGAATTCTGACTTGATAGGAAAATAATTCAACAGAAGTGTTTTTTTTAAATTCTATTATCTTTGTCGAACTCGCGATTTAACGCCTCTAGTTAGTTAGCTCAGTGACCAAGGCTTTAATTTTCGCATAGTTTATAATGAACTACAAGATTACAATTCATAAATTGCTTGGCAATTTCAGAGTATACTTAATAACTGTTCTAATTTGGATGGGTATAGAATTAAAAGATTTTATGTACTTTAATATATTTATTTGTCTTAAAACATTGATATTATACATTTCAGAGTGTTCTATTGCCAGAAGAATTCGTGAATCAGCTGAAGGATCGAATGCTTATGCCTCTAAACTTAGTTAGCATCCTGCTACCCATTGTAATTGCTTTGTGCTGCGTGGTCGTAGTTGTTGGAGTGGTGATCTTCGTTAGAGCTAAATTGAGAAACAAATCCCCTACTACTAATACAAGATAAATATAGTACAAGAATTATAAACTTTATGTTAAAAGGAATGCCTAGTTTTATTATTCCTTTCCAGAAAACCACCAAAGTAGATTTTACTAAGGGGATTGTCTTAATTATGTGATAATTTCTTTAAAATGATTTAAAGGAAAATAGTCATATATTATACATAGCGATAGTATATTTCAAACAATCCAGTTCTTCATTCTTTACCTCTTTTCTACAAATATACTCGTATATGCACCTTACGACGAAACTGTTAAGAAAAGACTTGATCGCAAAAACGCTACATTGAATGATCTTGCTATTGTTAATTATATATCCATTATCTAACACTCTCAGTACTTTCATAAATATTGCCATGTTTACAGATTGCACATGATCCTGCTACGAAGAGAGTACTTACTTTTATTGCGCGATAAAACAGTTATGCTTATTCTTTCAAAACAATTTCCTTGCATACTTTATTTACCACTGGGTATTTTTTACTTCTATATCTATTATCTATGTCATCGAGCATTTATTAACTTTATCTGTTTTCACAGTCAATATTATAAAATAGACTGCAGATTGTGAACTGCTCTTCATTGATGTACAATATCAAATGCAATAGTTATTTTGTGTGAAATATATGGGTTTCGATTGCATTGGCACTTGTATTATAGCTTGTCTAATTAAGGATGATTAGTTAAACAAGTGATATGAAGTATAAATTAAATTTGTACGAAAGTAACTGCCGTACTCATAGTGACGTAAGTAACTTATAATGGTTAATAAACAACTATGAACTATCGAAATCAGATTTAAACATAAAATTTATAGAACGTCATTAAAGTCATTATTTACTTATTTATATAGTGATCGCGATAAAAAGAATAATAACGCTTTTAACTATTATTCTTTGGATTTGTTCTAAATATATTATTATTGATTTGACTTTGAGTAAACAAAAAAAACTTACTTTTCCCGATTTGAGGATTTGATTTTTTTTTTGATAAATTTAACTGTTAACCTATTCCAACTTCTACCAAAGTAAAAATAGAAAAGATTCATACCCGTGGTTACTCAATTAACCGCACTGAATTATCAAACTCATCATCCTTAAATACTTAATCTATAATACATAATGTAGTCTATTGTTTTTATCAATATGAATGACAGGGAAAACATACAGATATTGCATCAATATATGTCACAATCGATTTAGGGTAAATCTTACCTCACATTCATCATTCAACCCTTTTAGTTAAATTTTACGCTAAAAGAACAAAATATAATATTTATATAACTCTGAGGCTGACATCGATTTTTGATAATGGACTAGAAAAAAACAACTCTTAACATTTCTCGTAGATTGACAACGCAAAATATGTTTGTACAAAAATAGTCAACCAATCAATTAACTCAAAATTACACAATTTAACCGGACCACTTTATTAGCCCCCTACGATTCACATAGAAACTAATATAATCTATAGAAACTTCGTACTACAATGGATATAATATATTCTCAAGGTCACAATATTAAATCAGAATTTCATTCATAGATTATGTTTATCACTTAATTACACTGTGATAGGAAAAATATACAAAACTTATATATCAAACACAAATTTTGATTTTTCACATCATTTAATATAATTTATTACAACACATATAGATAGGGTAGGGGCATTTAGGACAGACACACCTAAAATTACGACATATATATTCCCATTTAGTACCAAGTCAGCGTTGCACTTTGAGGAATTACTACTGCTTTTTTACTTTAAACTACTTTATTCTTTGTATATTGTTATAAATGCTTATGACTGGATGCTCCAACCTTACTTCTAATATATTAACTATTAATTAACATCAATGTTGGAAAATTACTGTCGGCGGGAGGTATGCAATCATGACTTCATTTTAAAAGTGTTCCAATAATAATTCTTGAGACTAAAACTAATTTACTAATTTATCTATAGTTCAAATATGGAATCGAAGTTACATATCATGTCATAAAAATGCTCCAACCCATAAAGATGAAAAATTTAAAACAAGGGAACTAATTTCAATCAGAAATATTTCTGCCAAAAATTGGGCCAGAATACTGAAAGAGACCATTTAACAATTAATTAAATAAATTCGACCCTTACAATATTAAAAGCCCAGTTAAAATTTAACTAAATAATCTATAAATGATATACAGTATTTACAAAACTCAAATCAATTAAACTTTAGCGTTATCTGGTCAGAGTGTCATAATGACAGTAATAAAGAACTAGGGCATTTATGTACAACATATTTACAAGATAACTATAGAAAACTAAAATCCTTATTCAACATAATCACCCTCATCATCATCATCATCATGGTTGCGCTTACGTCCCTTAGCATGAGCTAGCATAGTTACTAGTTTTTTATGACTGACGCCTACAATCCATCCGTGCTGTTGATGATGGTCATCGTTTGCTTCCGACGACCATACGTAGGTACCTGTGGCACGCGAGTAATGGCAACGATTCAGCCCAGACGGTCCCGCCGATCCCCCAGCAATGTACGAAGAAGGGAAGAGACCGGATGTGGTAACCGCAGAACTTGGGCCTGCGCCGCTACTACTTCCTTGGATACCCCTGCCGCCAGAACTGGTTGTGGTGCGCTTGAACAGTGCTACTCTGTTCTCCAAATCTTGTCTCAAAATGGGCATCTGACGGCTTACACCCCTGCGGCTTCCATACGGCCCCTCTCTTTTCTTCTTTCCTTTCTTTCGACCTCCTGATGTCTTGGATTCGGTACTATTTCCACTTTCGGACTCTGATTCTGAGCTCCATGTCTCTGCTAATATATTTTGTTTACCGACTGTACATTTCCTACGTGCCCTTTGTCGGGCAACTCCTGCATCGTCAGATGTTGCTTCATCCAGTGTATCTGAATTAGAGCCATTATCTTCTTCGATATCAGGTGTTATCGATCTGTCTCTTGCAAATTTTCGAAAGTGATTAATGTAAAGGTCTGAAGGACCACTATCTCTGTTGTGTAGGACGTTTGAATCACGGTTACATGATGTCATTTCTCGTGAAAGCCTCTCTGACCTGACATTTATATAGATGTTTGTGGATTGATAAAAACTTTCTTTACTAGAACGATGTCCTCCCAATCTAGATTTTTTAGGGGTTGAAGAATGATATTCATCTGAAGAGGACTTGGTATGTTTACGAGAATTGTGTTTTTTGGGCGATGATTGAACAGTTTCTTGAACAGTTTCTTGAACTATTTCATAATTGTAATCCTTTGAGGTTGAAGGCTTACAAATTAAATCATCATCATTAACATTTCGATCATTATATGAAACATCGATATTTGTAGTGTCGTAAGACGTAGAGGGATAATCATTTCCAGAATGTTGTTTCGACGTTTTTACATCGTGCTTGCTAGAAGATTCATCTTCATATTTTCGTGGCAATACTTCTTCATTATCTAATACAGATTGTTGTTTCCTATGAGAGGTAGGTTCATATTCCTCATAAGTTTCGCGTTTTTCCAGTGAATCGTGTGTTTTAGAAAATTCATGCTTCTTAGAAGATTCATGTTTCTTAGAGTGACCGTGTTTTTTAGAAGATTCGCGTTTTTTAGAAGATCCGTGTTTCTTAGAGTGACCGTGTTTTTTAGAAGATTCGCGTTTTTTAGAAGATTCGTGTTTCTTAGACGATTCGTGTTTTTTAGAAGATTCGTGCTTTTTAGAAGATTCCTCGATCTCGGAAGATTCATATGTTTTTGAAGGTTCGTGTTTCTTAGAAGATTCGTGTTTTTTAGAATATTCATGTAAAGAGTCATCTTTTGTAGAAGTGTCATGTTTCTTAGATGATTCATGCTTTTTAGAAGAATCGTGACGTTTAGAGGATTCATGTCTTTTAGAAGATTTTGATACAGGTCTCTTCGAAGGTGTAGATTCACGTCCCCTTGAATCTTTACTTGGTGATTTAGTGCTTACTGACGGTGTATCAGGCTCATCAACAAGCAAGCTATCAAATAATTGATCTAAATTGGCTTTTGGTCTAACATTGTCAACACTCTCAATATCTTTTCTTTCTGTGCGGACAGCGTTATGTTTAAATATTTTATCCATAACAGCATTTTTCTCAATTGCATCTTTTCGTTTTAGAGGTGAATTATTTTTAGTCTTAGTTTCACTTCCTGTTGTGCTGTTTCCTAACTCACATGACATTATGCTGTTTTCAGTCTCATCGTCGCTGCAAACGTAATCATCGTACACAAAGTCATCTCCATCGGAGCCACTCTCAGACGAAAATTGCATTTCGTCAGTCGCTGGAACTGATTTAGAGGTACTTGGCATATCCCTGTTACCAATATTTTTAAATCTCTCCATTAGCGTTGAAGGTCGAAAATCGAACACCTCAGTGTCCTCACTGTCCATAAATTCGTACACGTCAATTTTATGAGTTCCTGTAGTTTTTACTCTATGATCTTGATTATAGACTTGTTTTGTGTGAGTTTCGACTTCTACACAATCTTTCTGGTTTCTGGAAATAATTTTTCCTTTCGATGTATTTTCCGACAGAGAACTAATAGCTGATACGTTAATATCTGAAGTCGGCACGGATACTTTTAATCCATCAAAACCTTTTAACGCTCCTTTTGTCGGTATTGCACTATAGTTATCCTTTTTTGAATATGTTCTTCCTCCTTTGTTTTCTGAATTTTTTCGTCCCTTTTGACTGTAACAAAGAAAAAACATTTCTTGTGGTGATTATTGATAAAATGTAATTTACTTAACATATGTTAAGTTTACATATGTAAAAGCCGATTAATATTATAAATAACCATAAATTTATAAAAAATATTATATAAGAAATATATTAGTGTTCGAGTAGTATGTTGCTGTATGTATAATGTTTGTTTCATTTTACCGTGTGTTTAAAGTAAATCTTATGATTTAATGGAATGGATGATAGCGAATGCGCAAAATAAACAAAAATCAAAAACTCTTCGAATATTTTATTTATCATTTTACCACAACTAGTTAAGGTAAGACCTAAAATATACATCTTAGGTTTAACCAGTAAATCCAAAGATAAATTCACTGCAGTTGGGGCCTTTGAAGTATCACTTACACTCTTTGGGTGGCTACCACTATTAAGTGGTAACTATTGTAATGAGTCAAGCTTAACAATACACTAGATTAAAGGTACCGTAGTAAAATTGGCTTCTGAAAACAAAAAATAATTTTATGGACCATGTAAGATACTTTTATTACATAATTTAAAACAATAACTCCTTTGGTCCGACAAAGATTGTCAAATCACAATTTTATTGAATACTTCCTGATTTCCAAATTTTAGAGCGTGTTATGATAGGATAGAGATAGGACGAACAAGATTTAAACGCAAAATGTGCACTGTAATAAGATTGCGTCATTCATACACGATTTTATCAAAGTGCAATAGATCTTATGTCAATTAAAAATAGTTAAACCATAATAGGAAAAAATGAAATATTTGAATACATATAAGTTCAACGCAAAGTTTATTAATTTGTCCAATACACGAATTTAAATTTGCAACAAGACATTCTCATCACTTTAATAATCGAATATGTAATAATTGCTCAAGAATTCAAATGAATCGTTGAAATATCATTGTCTCCTGGTACATATTATAATTTTTAAATCAATCAATCTATTTTAACTTTTAAGATAAAGGATTCTTTAAAACGTTATTAAAACAACAAAATTAATAAAAATTATACCTTGTTATGGGTTCTACTATAGGTGGAACATGTTTAGCAGCTGCAGCTTTCGATCGGCATTTTCTTTTAATTTTGTCAAATTTGTCTTCAAACATGTTTATGTTATCAGTAATATTCGGATACATATTGTCTTTAATTTCTTGTTTCCTTCTAGGTTTAGAAATTTTTTTAGGTGGTTCTGATACAACTTCATGGCCCTTGATGTCTTCGCAATTTTTATCAGCAAGAACAGAGCTTGATAAAGACTGATTTTTTTCAGTTTCATCTGATTGAATATCACTTAAAGTTTGCTGAAGGACAAAATTACTAGATGATGCATGTGCGAGCGATTGTGCTGCTGCTTCCTTTAAACCTGACAGCAAATCGTTTTCCAAGTTTCGTACTTCTTCACTTTCAAGTATATTTTTCGCTGTAATTGAATCTACATCACCGTCGCTTCTTAATTCATATTCGTCACTATTCGTGTTGATCTTACTTACACTTTGTATCACTTCGACCTGGTCTATCAATACGGTGTTTACATCATTTAATAATATTACTTGTTCATTATTTTGGGGTGTCAAGGCTTCGTCCTTATTATTGGATATTGTAACTTGTTCTACATTACTAGGCGCTGTTGTAGCCTGCCCGATATTGTCTGGTGTTTCTGGTATTTGGTCAGAAGTAGTAGTAGATATTATTGTTGTAACCTGTTCAGTATTATTAGAAACGTCTGGTTTATGAGATTCTTTTAATAATTCGCAGCAATCAATAAAAAGTGCTTCATCGCGGCTTAGATTGCGACGCAGTGAGTTTTGATCTCTTAACGTTTTATTAACTTCCGCCAGTATTTCGCCTAATGTTGGCAAGGGCTCTGTCGAAGGAGGTTTGACATTTTTCTTCTTTTTCGACACACTTATCATTTTAAGACGGTCAAGCTGTTGCTTATAAGGTATAAGGTAATTCGGCTCTTCAACTACGGGAGTCGTTTTAACTTTCATTTCAATTTCTGACAACTTGGAAATATGTAGTAATGTAATTTGATGTCTCAAATAGTTATCTGGACGTTTGAATTCTTTATTACAAATCACGCAAAACTTAGTAACAGGTTTCATAATTATTGCTTTTTTACGACCTCGTTTCGCAGGCTTTCTGGTTACTGATTGTGCGGGATTCGCTGAAGTACTTCTGTCTTCGTTAGGCTTTTTAGTTTCAGGTTCCCGTTTTCTGGTTATATGGATTATTTCGTCATCATTTGTGTCATCAGTTTCAATGGCGTTGAAGGTTTCCGCAATCTTTTTAGCGGCAATTAAATTCGATTTTCTTGGTTTTCTATGAGAGAAAAACCCAAAACTTTCCATAAACTGGTCATCTCTGTTTTGTTGTTCTTTGCTTGTGATTGTAACATTCTGTGTATCTTTTTTCTTTTTTGATTTATGTATCTTACCTGACTTCTTTTTCTCTTGTGCCGAACTATTGGCATCTGCAGTACTATTCTTTCTTAATTTTTTCTTTTCCTTTTCGTCGACATATTTCTGTAATGGTATGTCACTCTTAGAAGAATCATCTGAATCACATATATCTTCTTTTGGATAAGTATTTTTTACTTTTTCACTTAATTCTTTTATTGGTATCAAGTCTTTACTTTTCTCAGTAGTTGGCTCTGTATTCATACAGGCGTTAACACTAGTAGACGGGTTGTTCTTATTTCTTTTCTTAACTTCTTGATCTCTAGTAACACTCAGCTTGCTAAAAGCTTTATTTGGCGTTAGTAATCTCCCAAAACTATCGTCTTTCTCAGCCATATCCTCTAAATCTATATCATAAGGATCATACAAAGATGTACTAGATTTAACAACAACAGATTTTGATCGAGTTCGCCTCGCTGCAGTATGACTGTTGTAGCAAGGTGTATTTTTTGTTACATCATTATTTCGGGGTCTACGTTTCTTCCAAGTTTCCACGACATTCTGTTTACCATCTACAACCTTCGTACTTTCGGATCCAGTATCATTAATCAGTTTTTTACATTCCGTATTGTGATTTTTATCTGCACTAGTAAGCGTACAAGTTTTCCTGTTTTCGGTAAAAATTGATTCAATTGCACTATTATTGTTAGTACCAGGTTCCACGTTGTTTATATTTTTGTCCATGAGTAGAGAAGTATTGCCTTTCATTGATGTAGAAGATCCATCTTCTTGACTTTGCTGATTGTTCGTGTTACCTTTAGGAATTCCATTACTATTAGGATCTTTGATATTAGTGACAAGTGATGTAGACAGTGTCTTATCTTCTGTATCTTCAACAAATTTTATTTTTTTGTATTTCCGCTTTGATTGAGAAGATTTCTTTCTTTTCGATCTTTTATCTTGACTCAAAGCATGGACAGTACATTGTTCAAGTTCTTTGGTATTTTTATTATTTTGTGATATCGAGGACAAAACATAGCCACTTAAACTCACATCATTAATAAGAACAACTGGTTCCTTTGCAATCGCTTTATCCATTTTAGTTTGTGTTATTCTTTCTTCGTCCAATAATAGCTTAGAAAATATTAGTTGCTTTTTAGTAAGAGGCAGTTTTTGTTCTGAAGGTTTAGAATTTGGCGTAGGGATATAAGACTCAGCACTACTATTATCCACGAACATAGATTTGCCGCGTCTGCTTCTTCGCAAAGGTAAAGGATTAATTTCTTCAGTTCCTAATGAAATTTGTTGGGACTTTTTAATTTTAGAACATTCTTTATGTCTTTGTTGATCAAGGCGAACTAATTTTTTTATTTTTGAAATAGGCACTCCAGTACAGACGGCTTGCAGGTGAGGTGCAAGACTTTTTTTAGAATCATATAATGATCTCCGATAAAGATTGCCCACGTAACTATGAAGAATACAATTACGCACAGTACATTTTTTCTTTATAGGCTTCCCACGTATACCTTTTAATTTCTTAATGTTTTCTTTTGATGACTGTTGACTTATTTGTGGCGAGGTAACAGCGAGTTTGACTTTGTCAATACAAACATCATGATTGTCATTACTAGATTGATTTTCTTCAACATTTATGACGGTTTGAGATTGTATATTACTTTGCACTATGCAATGTTCTCGATTGTCTAACTTGGAAGTAGAACCGTTGACAACCGATTGAATATTAGTATCTTCATTATATACCTTTTGAAAATATTTCGTTTTAGTTTGATCAATCACTTTAGAAGTGACACGACCTCCTTTAGGCAATCTTTGTAATTTGCGATTGGTTATATCCATTTCGATAGCGCTATTTTCACGTGTACTCAAAACATCGCTGTTGTCCTGATTAATGCCGTTCCCATTTTTCAATTTCAAGTTATTAATATCGTCTAAAGTAATAGCGAGCATTTTAACGGCACCTAGTTGGTTGCTCGGTGATTGTTCAATAGCCGTATATTTTAGAACAGATTTTGTCGTTTCATGTTGTTTTACTTTTTTATTCTCTGTCACAGCATATTTCGCATCTGTGTGCGGTGGGTAATCACTAAATACAGAGGGTTGCGTTTGTTGGCGTTGCTTCTTTTTTACAATAACCGCTAAAGTTACATCGTCTTCAGAATCTTCATCGCCAATTGAAATTGGCTTTTTGGGGGGAGAAGAACGGCAGTCTTCATTCATTGGTATTATTTGTATTTGATTGCCATGTGTGTCAGTAGCATCCAATAAAATTATTTCTTCGTCCATAGAATTTGATAAATCGTTAGACTGGTTGTTGGTTACTTTTTCAGGATTTATTCCTGGAAGTACAATTGAACTTTCTTTGTTTGAAATCGGCGTAAGTATAACTGTAGAATTTACTAAAAAGCTGTCATTAATACTTAAAGGCCCATTAAGCGTTATGTTTTCATTTATTCGGTTGAAAGATTTATTGGAATCGATACAATTTAGCAAAGGAATTTCAATTCTATCTTCAGCGATTGTAAGATTCTCATTGTAAGCTCCCATTCCGTTATTTTCTACGTTTACATCGTCATATTCAGCAATTTCTATAATTTGGTCACTATCATTTTTGTTATTTTGAAAATTTCTGCATTCCAGGCTATCTTCCAACAGTATTTGTTTATTTCTTTCGTGAGTGGTTTTCATTCGCACTGCTCTTAAATTTGCAGTCTGTTCGTTATTTCCTTTATGTCTCAGTAATTCCAGAGATTTATCCAAATTCTGATTTTTATCAAAATCATAATTCAATGGTACTACGTCACTTTCAATTATTCGTACGTCATTTATAATTTCTTTAACATTTTCATCGTCTGTTAAGTCTATGATGACACTTGCCACTTCCTCAAAATTAACTGATTTCGGTTGTCGTTTTTGAACAGGTGTTGAATTTCTTTCTGTTGGAAATGTTGATGAATATTCGCGTTCACAGGTTTTAGATGTTGCTTGGTAACTTTCATTTGAAACAACTGGTGCTTTAAGAATGACAGACTGGGGTACTGATTCCGGAGAAAGTACTGTAGACGTAGGGTATAAGACAACATCTGACTCGACAGCCTGAGTAAGATTGATGTCTGATAGTTGGTCATCATAATTACGTTTCCTGAATAAGTCCTGCTGCTTGTTTATTAGACAATTTCTGGTTTCCGACCCTGAAGTAGAAGCGGAAGCAGAAACATACTGTGGTAACACGTTTAATAATTGATTTCGATGGTCTACAGGCATAGTCCCTAAAATTTCAACTAGTTCTTGAGGTAGCATTGCAATTTTTCTAGCGGTTTCCGTATCCTGTTCTGCTTCACGATTAATAATTTCTTTTGTCAGATCACAATTTTTATCAGGTGTTACATTGCAGCGTGTAGAAGTATATTCTACAATCCGATTTGTTTCAGCCGAGTTATTGTTTCTTAAGATCAAACATTTTTCATTTGTATTTACTTCAATTCCATAATTAGGATTAATATTAGCGTCCCTTACAGTTTCAACTTCATTGTAACCAGATGTAGAACTAGAAATCGTTTCTTCGGGAACGTTATAAAAATTTGTTACAGCAAGACTGGAAGTATTTAAGGGCACAGAGACATTTTCCAAGCTATATACTGACGTTGTACTTTCTTGGTTATTCCTTGTTTCTTGCGTTGTGCCATTACCATTAACCGACTGGTAAAGAGGCACGCAATCACCATTAGGCATAATAGTAATGTTTAAAGTAGAATTTTCAATTTCGTAAGGCAATTGATCTTTTGGCACTATGAAACAAATTGCCTCCGTAAAAGGCTGTGAAGATTGACTTTCTATGGTTTCATTTATTAGACCACCATTAGGCTCTGTATTAGATTGCACCAAATTTACACTACCGATTGTTTCGTTCATATCTGAAGAATTTACGTTATCTGTATCATTAAAAGGAGATAGTTGATTTCCGCTATGCAAACGATTAATCGAATCATTGTTTGCCGAATGTAAAATGTAGTTTGAATTATTGTCTTCAACGTTTAAGTTATCTTCATTTGAATTACTGGTGGGAGACTCGGTTGTATTGTCAATGTTTACATTTAGAGATTTTTTTGTTGTGGTATGGGTATTTGATATCCTACCCAACTCACCAGAATCTGTACCATGTGAAAGTAAATCTGTTACCATTGAACTATTCTCCATCTCTCTGTTTGATAAATCTTTATTCATATGATCAAGTACAATCAAATTTTCATCACGATTTCCACTATAAGGCGGTTTATGACTAGATAGGTCTTGTACGTAATCAATAGAATCACAATCCTGTGAAAGTATACTGGTAGACGGTGTTCTCGATCGTTTTCTCAATGACAAATCAGTAGGGAAATTCTCATGTATACTTTCATATATCATACCAGTTAAATTCTCATTATTTTCTGGAGATTTAGTAGATAAATTTGTAGGACTTAATTGAGTAGAAGATTGTGGAATTTGTTTAACGCTTAAGTCTACCACGACATCCAAAAGTCCATCATCCGCAACAGTTGAATTGTCAATCGTTTTGTTAGCATCTGTCTTTTTATTAGATAGATCTAAAGTTTCATAACTATCGTAACTATTAATGGTTAAAGCATGACGATCTTGGTGCGAATAAATCGGAGATATATCTACCTGAGCCGTTTTTCCAGATAAGTCTAATGGAGCCGGTGTTAATGGTTCAAAACTTGTACTTGCATGCGCCGGAGGGATTTTAAGTGGAATGTTATTATATTTAGCTGAATAATATTGTGAGTTTATTTTACGTGAGGCGTCAACGTTTTGATTCACTTCTGGTCTATTAGTTGATACATATTGATTATCTGATTGTGTCAAATTATTACCTGCATTCAAGTTTGAAGCAATCGAGTAATTGTTGCGTGTCAGATTTGTTAGGTTACTATTCCTTGTTAAGTCTACCGAAGCATCTTTATCATTAACAACTTTGCTGTTTTGAACTCCTGGTCTAATAAATGATTTTGGAAAATCTTTTGACATCTTGGAGGGTATTTCAGTAGCCTTAATATTTTGATCTATATTTTTACTACTGTAGTCTTTATCTTCATGTATCTGTGGATGTAAGATCATTTTTTCCTCTTGTTGCATTTGATTCCCTGATATTTTTGGAGACTTATGAATAACTGTGTTCCTTGGTGGAGGTATGGGCGCTAATTGAGTAGGAGATAGTACAACATCCCTTGGGACGTCGTTTTCCCGTGGGGCAGTTTTAATTTGACATTGATGTTCAATGTGAGTATTTGTCACATGAGCCTTATCAAGAGAAATTACATCAGTACTCGATTTATGAGTATTTCTATGATCGTTACCATCACTACCATTTATCGATTTATCTTCCGCGGAAATATGTGGCTGTGATATTGCATTATTTATGTGCCCTTGATTTGCATCTATTACGTCAAATCCTTGTTGTATATAAATAGGTTCCATGTCTATCGGCTCATCGCTGCCGCATTGAACTGACACATGGCCAGGTATGTCACTATCAGTTTTCGGTGTCAATTTGTTCTTTAACATCGCAATGCAATCATTCAATCCTTTACGTGGCTTATTTGATTTATTTTTTCGAGGATTTTGATACTCGAATGCGCGGTTGTGATTGAAATGTAAAGGAGGTTTATCAAGCTTAGTAACTACAGCTTCATTTTCAAATAATACACGACGATCTGATGGCAAGTGATGTTCGTCTCCGTTATTACATTCTTGTTGAACAAGAAAGAGGCGATGAAATTGAACAGCTTTGTCGTGAGTCTCGGAATCAGCCGTCAAACTGGCAATTGAATGTTTAAGAGGAACGTTTTGGGTTGGTGCATTTGAATTATGTGAATTGCCACCTGTTCCGCTCCTACCTGATTGTGGGCTTTCTCTGTTATTTGAACCTTCACGATTCGAATGCCCTCTAACTTTTTGTGGATCATTATTAAGGTCCACTCGATTTGGTGTATTGTCTAATGAGATTTTGTCAGGTTCAGTACTCTCGATACATCCACTAAGAGCCTCTTCAGTATTTTTGAAAATTAATTCTAATTCCTTGTTAGATTTTCTTTTAGAGCGATTTATGGTAGCTTTTTTGTTTAAAGATTCATTTTTATGGTTACTACTTTTAATCATTGGATCCGTTGTTTTGGGTCTCAAAGGCAAATTGTCGTCTTCATCGTCATCATCGTTATTGAAATCAGAATCTTTTGAATCTGTATTAGAACTTGATGAGGTAATTTTTGTATCAGATGCTTTGTCAACATCCACATATTTCTGATCGAAAAAATGTTTTCTAGACATTATTTCATTACGTTTTCGATCATACTTCTTTCGTGGAAACGAATTCAAAGGATTGACTGTAACTCGATGACGCTTTGCTGGTAGATCCGCTAACATTTTACGGATAGTTTCAGCTGAAATAAAAGAAATCTCATAAATATATAACAAACTCCTATTAATACTAAAAATACGAGTTAAACAATCTTATTAATTTTTAAGAACGAATACAATACAATTGTCACATGACTATGCCACATCTGCAGCTTAAACATTGTACGATAATTGAAATGATTTTTCTAAATAACGCGTAAGAAGTAAAAAAGACCATGATATTACTAAGAGTCGAAACGTAACAATTTAAAATGATGCTAACATTTATTGTCTATGTAACATTTAAGCATAGCGTCATTATTGAAGGTCCTGTATGTTGTAAATTTTTATCTAAACTTACCGTCACCTACTTCCGATCGTGTTTTTGGTCTAGGCCTTAACATGTTTTTATCATTTCTCTGTCCCGCTCGAATATCTTTACGCATTTTCTTACGTATCCGGTTGTCAGGAAGACGCGGACGACGTTTACGAACGCCAAAAGGCCTATAGCGGCATTTTCGTCGCACAGTTGGTGTGTCGCCAGCGCAGTCTAACATATGCTGGTGCAAATCTTCAAGGGTTATAGATTTTTTACATTTTGTGCACTCTCGAATTCCTCTCGGAGGACGAGATCGGTTAAATATCTGACTAGGTGGCACATACAAATGTTTAAAGATATCCGCATTCAAAAGAGATTCACCAACAATTTCATAATGTTCGATTTGTGCATTAGGATGTTGTATTGAAATATGAGACGATAACGATCGAGAATCATGTGCTTGTACGCCACAAGCACAACATACATAGCAACGAGGGCGAACCGATTCCCCACTGAGCACCGCTGGTTGTGAAACAAAAGATTGAGTAGTCGGAGTTAGTCCCAAGTTAGCGGGAAAATGAAATCCTTCAGTAAAAGTTGGTTTGCCTATTTGTTTTAAAGCTTGTGTTGATAACATTGGTATTTCTTTGCTTTCGAGTATTTCTTTCAATTCCTTGCCGATTGTATTTTGTATTTCAATCTTTTTTTCTAAACGTAGGGTACTAAATTTGTCATCGAATTTTTTTCTCATGCTCAATTGGGTCCAAATATCTAAATTGGATACATACGTTATAATACAATTGTTTTGGTGTAAATCATTCTTGGATTGGTCCACATTAATGATGGATCTATCATTATCCGGACTATCCCATTTCCATTTGTGCTTTGGTGCTATAGCACGCGGCACGAAACCATCCAACAAATTGCGGGAATATTGTTCCCTAGCAAGAAGAACAGGGAAACCTTCTGCTGTATTAATGGGGACACAATCCTTAGATTTTCTTGTTTTAATAATTGAATCAGGTCCTGAGTTATCATTAAAAGATCCATCAAGGTGTTTTAATAAATTTTCTTGAACGTTACAGGACACCTTCATGTAAAAACTTGTGTCAAAACATTTTTCAAACTTCTGTGTCGTGCCATCTTCAGATGGTTTTAGCCAATCTTTTTTGGTAGACTCGCCAGTCATAGGCGACCTGTGCACCACCCCCAGTCTAGTTAAAATTTGATCAGCGTCACTGTTATGAAATGAAAAGTTGGATGGAATTCGTTTATTCCATTGTATGTCATCTAAAACGATAATTGCGTTTTTTTCCATTGCTGCTTTATGACTTATTCCTTTGCTCGAAGGCAATATTAAATTTGTTGTTATGTTATCCTCTATATCAGCGTCATCGTATACTTTAGTTGGTTTAAGTTCGCACGAGATAACTATTCCATTAAAGCCTTCGGAATAGTCTTCGTTATCACGGAGAATAGACTGGGTTGTATCTGATTTTGACGACTTTTTGTTCTCCAGTGATTTCTGGCGTAGTTTACTACGATAAGGAAGCGTTTGCTTCTCACAGACATTAAGTTTATGCTGTGCCACATCTGACGTTGACGGAAATCTAGTATGACAATCAAGACAAGCAAAATATTGATTTGGATGACTGTCCACCATGTGATGTATAATATTCGAATTATGCTCGACATGATTGCAGAAGAGACAATCAAAAAAGAAGTCTTGTTTTGAGGATGAAATATGAATGAGATGAACATGCTTCAAAGCAGTTTGTTTAGAAATAAATGTTTTGTCACAGTAAGGGCAAAAATGTTGTGGGATCGTATTATCAGATTTGTTCACGAGATCATCTGTTTTGTTAGCCGCAATTTTCAAATTAGTTGTTCTTTTAGGCTTATCCGGTAAGGTCTTATTTTCAGATTTACGCGATATTTGTTCGGATTGGGGGCTATGGTTGGATTTACGTGGTCGTAGTCTTCCATTTAAACCAGTTGCTGGTTCATCTTCCCCCGTATTCATCGTGTCTATCCCTTCGAACCTACAAATAAAAATAAAATTAAAGGGGATAAATAAATTGAAAAAAAAGCAAGCCTCAAGTCTCAAAAAAATATAATATACGCTTAATCATAAACTAGAAATAAAAAATAATCTTTCAGTACGCTACGTAAAAATAATGAGAGATTTCCTAGGCGTCGATGTTGATGCCGAAGAGAAGCAGGTAGGTTCTTCTCACATCTTCCGACGCGGGGGTGATTTCTGAGAAATTACTAGTCTCGGCATTAACCACGCCTCTTTTAGATTAACTTTATGTTTTTCAGATCCTACAATATTTATATCATCATTTATATTATTTTAGGTTATTTACCGGCTAATTCCTTATGTAGTTCTAATTATATTTACATGTGCTTTGACTATTCACTAAGAGATAGCGCTACTGAGCAACAAACTGTTCGAAGGAAAGTGCCTGTGATGTCCTATCTATAAATATTTGAATCGCTATGCTAAAAGTATGTGTCTTCTGTATCAGGTTTAAAACTCCTGACACCGAAAAAAATCGTGGATTCCCTATAACTAGAATAGCTACAACTGGTGCTAGCACAACTATAAAGTATGTGCAACCATAAAGATTCATTAAACGCATTATACAAAAGTGAACCATTTTTGAGTAATCTTGATTTTTGGATTTTTCCAAAATAAGTCAAAAATGCAACTTCAAAAATTTATTAAAAAACTATCAATAACAACTTAATTTACAGCAAGACCTATCATTTCATACAGAGATCGACACCAAGAATGGTGGAAAACTCTTGCCAAACCACTTTGAAGGTATTTACAAGTTCAATTAATATGGATTTGCAGGGACGAATGATTTCCGACAGCACCGAAAATTGGTTAATACCACAGAAACACCATTCTTAATAATGATTGTCGCCATCGATCCCGATTCGATAAAAAGGTATTGAAAGTGTAAGTTGAAAGCGTAAATTATGTTTTTTAAACCAAATGGTAAGTTTTATCATTAAACTATATAAACCATATAAAAGTTTCCATTTGTTTTTCGTCCGCACTTTAACGAAGTTAACAATTTAAAAATGCCTATAAACTCGCTACCGAAGTCGAGCCGATAGCTGACGTGACCGTGACTAACTAAAAGTAGACAACACAGTTTCTATGCAACTGTTTGCTAACAAAGAAACAAATTAAAACTTTGATGCAATCATTTAAAGAATATTTTATAATTTTTTTGCTGGTGGTCCAATTTTAGTCCTCTTTCGCATCCCATCCTATTCGTATAAGTAAAGGAAGGGAAGTAGATGGAAGTGCATCCTGTTCTCCGCAAAATCCACTTCCCCCTATTAGAAAGGGGAAATATCATCTTTGTGTGCATCCCCTCTTCGTTACTTTTATCACTTTTAAATTGGCTATAGTTCATTGGACTCGAGTTATTTTAAGATAAACTTTTAAATTTCATTAAAAAATCGAAGGTTTTTTTTCGGAAAGATCCATTGTAGATCATGACCTTATTGGTGGGAACCATATAGCATTTCTGAGGTATTCAACCCGTTTTCGCGCCGTTTTTCTACTTTACCTTTAATAATTTTACTGGGATAATCGGAATATAAAATATCGGCACAGTATGTACTACTCTTCCATACATCTCTGTTACCCTTCATGATATTTGAATTCACTCCCTCCTTACGTATATCTTTCGCACAATTCACTTTTGTCCCTGGAAACTAAGTATAATTTGAGTTGCAAGATTTGTACAAGATACATTCGAATATCTCATGTGACGGATCAAAAGCTTAGTGGGGCTTAATGAGCGCAAAATTTATCGTTTAATCTCTACGTATGTTCCGCGATTTTCAATAGATTTAAAGTTATTGTATAATATTTTTTTGTAGTTTACACCCAATTTGCAAAAGTGGGATGTTATAAAATTTGTAATCATTTGCGGAGAGTGGTATTTTAGTATGTTTGTTTTAATATTCTAATCTGTACGTAATTAAGTACGCATATTGGATTATTACATTTAAGAGAAGTTCAAACAATGACCCTAAATTACTTACTCTAAAGTACGACTTTATTGGCTAATTAACAACTCTGAGTGCGGCAGTTAATACCTGCTCATTTTAACTAACAAACGTCCTAATTATGTCATAATACTCACGGTGTCAACAGGAGCACGTATTCTGCATAAATGACATCGATATAAGCATTTGATGCGATTGGATCCGGCGCGAAGATATCCGGATCGAATCCTACATCATGCTTGGTTTTGCCCGATGTCAATAAACCATCTGGAGGATATCTGGATCAAGGAGGATTAACTAATTTATAATTTACCATTCATGTTTCTTAAGATAAAATAATCGTCCAAGTGAATAAATAGTTTAAAAATTTGTCCTAATTAATTCGATGGATATACCCTAATGCAAAAAAAAACAAGTATTACTTGTATAAAAAAACATTTTTTAATTTAATTCCTATCTTCACCATGTTTTTAGTTAATATTTTGAATTAGATTTAACAACTTTGTTCTATTAACTCAACCCTATCTTATATTGATACCCATATTGAGGCGATAGCTTATAAGCTGTGTACGAGGGTACATTGAAAAGATTTGAGCCTAAGGTTGAGATTTAAATTCAAAAGAAAAAATAATACTGGGACGTAAAACGTTTAATTATAATCGGCTGTCTCTTTTTTCCTTCTGTCAAAATTGCAAAATTTGTGATCGATTTAACAAACGAAGTTCGCCGATTTCGTAGAAATGGACAAAAATGAGCAACGTTTCGACATAAAATATTTACAAAAAAAGGGTCAGCGCCAAAACCAATTTATGAAGTTATGTACGACACTTTAGGGGAATATTCTCCATTATATGACCTTGTCAAAAGATGGGTAGCGGATTCCAAACGTGGCAGAGAAGCTGTGCAAGATGAACAGTTTTAACAGTGGTAGAGCCCGCTTTAACATCTTCGTCGCACGAATGGGTCGGCTCGCTCGGTGCAATACTACGACCACACAGAAGACAGGCGTGAAGTCGGAGCAATCCCGCGTTTCGTCTGATGAGTGTGGTGCCGGAGGCCTAATTTTAGTCCTTTTTTTCTTTCCACCCTTTTCTTAAGAGGAAAGGATGGGAAGGAAAAGTGGATTTGATAGCGGAGGAGACGCATGGGCATACATCCTGTTTATGTGCGTCGTCTCTTCCGTCTATTAAGGGTAGGCAACGCATCTGCAATCGCGGATGTCTATGCGCAGTCATTTCGGCGGATTGAGCTGGCCGCTTGCTCGTTTGCCACCTTATAATATAAAAAAAAGAACCTAGGAGTGGTTGGCCGCCGACGGCTACCACATACGAAAATACCAATAAAATACTAGACCTGATTTTGAATTACTGGACATTAACGATTGCAGAGATAGCAGAAGCAATAGGCATTTTCTATGAACGAGCACTGAACATAATTTCCAACGGTTTGGATTTTCTAAGGTCTCTGCCAGATAGGTACCTAGACTGCTTTCAGCCGAAAACAAACGCACCTGCCAAGCAGTATCACAGGATTGTTTGGATCTGTTCCAAAGTGATCCTCAGGATTTTCTTTGCCGTTTCGTAACTATGGATGAAACTTGGGTTCGCCACAATACACCAGAGACAAAAGTATAATACAATTCAAGCAATGGAAAAGAGCAGGATCACCGCGACCTAAAAAAGCTCGGGCCGTTTTGTCAACCAAAAAGGTAATTGGCTTCTATTTTTGGGACTGCATAGGGGTCATTATAGTGGACTACCTTGAAAATGGTAAAACCATAAATGCGGACTATTCTTGCACACTCTTACAATGTTTGCGTGTAGAAATTAAAAAACAAAGGCCTGTTATGTTGTCTAAAAAGCTTTGTTCCACCAAGATAACGCTCCTGTTCATACTGCGGCGAAATCAATCGCAAAAATACACAATTATAGCTTGAAATTGTTGCCGCATTTTTTTTTTATAAGAGAAGGGGGGCAAACGAGCGGCGGGGACAAGGAGATGGTTATCGACGCCCATGGACATCTGCAACACCAGAGGACCTGCAGATGCGTTGCCGGCCTTTTAGTAGATTGTAGGCTCGCTTCTTGAAGGACCCTAAGTCTTATTGGTTTGGAAATACCGCCGAGGACAGACCGTTCCACAACGCGGCTGTGCGGGGCAGA